>LD345347.1:99083-110645 GCA_001465055.1 Ptychodera flava | reverse complement strand
GGAAATATTGCTATAAAAACAGACTCAAGAACACCTTGCACTATTTTCCTAACTATTGATAAAGATCAAAAAGATTTAGATATTTTTACTCGTTCTCAGGAAGAAAGTAGTTCCGGCAACATTTCATTTGTTAAAAAAGATACAACTACTTACACTTTAGATATCAGTACCATTTATCTAAAACGTCTCATATTATTTGAAGTAATGGTCTTCCGTCAAATTTTAAGTTCAGAGGAAATTTCTAAAATTTTATCTATCGCGTGAGCAAGTTCGTACCGATAGGAACTCCGAGTTCAGAAAAAACCTACTGGAAATTCAGACCTCAGTCATGCAGTAGGAAAAAAATCCACATACTTACATCAGCTGGACTCCGGTTCTGCTTCCGTCGACTGACTGACAACACTATTTCCGAAGGGCACATACTCACATCAGCTGGACTCCAGTTCTGCTTCCGTCGACTGACTGACAACACTAGTTCCGAAGGGGGTAAAAGCCCCTTTATATAGACTAGTTTGATGGTGAATTTCCCACAGAATTTCCCTCACATACACCTTCGGAACGTGTCTATACATGTTGTGTGTTTATAAATAGGTCAGACAGCTGTGTGTGACGCGGCTGCGTGTATAGACATGTCAGTGTGGATACAAAAGGATTAGGGGGAATTCCCCACAATAGGCAAACGCATAAGAGGGGATTACCCCTTCTGTACTATATCTGACTCAGTGGGGAATTCCCTCTTCCACGCATGCACAATAGGCAAACGCGTAAGGGGGAATTCCCTGTAGTTAAATAAAACAAAATTTATCACAGTCATACACATTATATATACTACTATTTCAATTATCCTCAAGTGACGCACGCGTGTGATTGAGCATTTACGGCCACTTTCATTGGTTAGCTGCGCGCCTTTTTCTTATATTTTCGCCACTGCAATGATTTGGATTTTCATTTGTCGTTCTTGTTGTTCAATAATGCACGTCACAAAGCATAACGTTTAGAACCGCACTTTGTTAAATTTCTTACATATATTGTACTCCTTTTTAGTACCAAGACAACTGTTAGTTATGCACATTGGTAATACTTTGCAAGCTCAACTTAACTTTTTTGCTGAAGCTATATGTACCAAGAGAACATTGAATTGTCAACTATAGATGATTACACCGAACTGTTAGAAGAGGCCTTGCTTCTATTCAATTGTCTGTTTGAATGCATTGGCATTATGGTAAAGGCATGTTTGTTTATTTACATTTACACATTACAATTGACATGGTATATTTGAACACAACCTAAGTGTGTTTGACAGCGTTGTTAACGTTCCTGGGTTCAAAACGAGAGATATGTTTTCCTTTTGGAATATTTTACCAAAATCATTTTTGCGATAGCTTGGTCATTATGATTTAGTACTTGCCAACGTTTTCCGCATTTTACAGTGGCAACCCTGATGTTTCATCTCACTGAATACATAAAATACAAGTCAATCAAGACAAACTGTTAATTCCATCTGTTATCTACTCTAAACAACAACAACAACATCAACATCAACATCAACAACAACAACAACAACAACAACAACTACTACTACTACTACTACTACTACAACTACTACTACTACTACTACTACTACTACTACTACTACTACTACTACTACTACTACTACTACTCTACTACTACTACATCTACTACTACATAACTACCACGACTACTACTACTGAAACTAGGTGCCAACAATAAATGCACATAATAATGTTATTTGTTTAATTTCTTTAAGTTTACCTTCCTCGATTTCGGCATCGTAGGTACTATTTTCTGTAGCATTCGCAATCAATTTAGCAGATTTCTTACATGAGTATTGTTGCGCATTTTTTGAAGCACACGTGATATCATTCCAATGATTTGTATGATGAAAATCTGTAATTCTTATCATTGTACATCGTTCATATCTCCCTCCATCTGGCTGATTACTTTCTTCACCAAATCGTCCCATCGCCCTGGAAATTGAAGTTCATTATATTTTTTAAATACTAAATTCCTATTAATGTGCACATGCACTACACAACATCACAATTTTGTCTTAAATAAGTTAAAACGATGTTTATGTCAACGAAACAAAGTTAATGCAATATGGCAGAGCAGGCTGCAATGCCTGTAAGTCATCGCCACTTGCAGAGTCCTTTCTTAGAAAGAGTCCTCAACGGAGATCAACTAAAAAGTGATTTCAATGAACTTTTTTGTCAAAATTTACCAGGTATTGTACAAGCGAGGCACATCAATAAATCTAGCAGAAAACGATCCTGATAGTAAGATTAGTGTTTTTACATTTCATGCGTATTTTCATTTCCACAAGCAGATGAGTGAATTGTAAGGTGCAAGAGGCAAATAACATGTTAAATCAAAGGTTTCACTTGTACTTGGAAAATGCAATCGCGAATTGAAACCAATTACATAACATACCAATCGGAATAGCTCAAAGGATTACCATCTGTCCATCGATAAGTACCATTCCAAAGTGATTTAGTGAGACCTGTAAACAAATTTTAAAACAATGAAACAAAAATTGATGATGCCAGATGCGATATCATTAGTAAAAAAACATATAATTCCGTAGTTACCACCAAATGTGAATTTGTATACAACAGCCAACTTACCTATGTACATTGTTGTATCGTGATATTCCCTTATGTAGTTGGTAATAAATGTAGATTCGTCCTGATTGAGAATGCTGACAAGGTGGGATCCGTTTTGCAAACATTTAGTTTCAGCCTGGTTCCATGTAATGTACGCACCAGCATGATAAATTTTGTAGCACTTTTCGCCAAATTGTCTCCAAGTGTCCTGACACACGTAATCTTCAATAAATGCAGAGAAATGAATGTCCAGACATATCACAGATAAACAGTCAAATTTAACACAGAGGAATTCTCGGGCTATATTAAATTTCTTACCGTAACAAGATTTCCTAGTCAAGGCATAACGATTTTCAGCGGGGTTCACAGTATTCGGTTTCTTAATCTGGAAAGTTGTACTGCAATGTTTTTAGCTATAATACGTGTAAGGAAACACGAATTCTCATGCATCACATTCTTTCGACAGCCTGAACCTGGTCAGTAAACTGATATATGTTTAAGAACGGCTAGTAAATCATCTAAGGGTCACGTAAAGGGTAGTTTTTGTGAAAAGAGCTTGTTTCTTTGTCCAGGGATTTATTAATCAGGGAGTGCCGAGGCCAACTTTATACGACATATATTCATCTACAAACACTTAGTGATTCTTAAAATGAAAAAGGCTGGAACATGTGAGTGAGGGACAAAGGTGTAACTAGAATGTTGAGAACAGCTACAAAGAACCTGTACTTACTTAAATTAGTCTGATTCGAATATGATTTTAAACTGTATGGAATGGCTCTGTACTTTGCTATAAATCCACTTGTCTCACGGTCCACACTTTGTACTCCATGAAATTGTATAAGTAGTGTGGAAGTAGTTGATACCACTTTTCCAGGAATCATAGTGCCACAGAATTTTCCGTGGAGGAAGGACTCGTCTGCTGTCTGTGAATTGAATATTTTGACGAAATTGCACAAACAGTCGCTGTAGCCAACGTCAAACGTTAGGAAGTCTACCTCGATGGCTTTGTCTTTCTCTACTTTGATGATCCAGCTCATCGATGTCGGTGAAGGATATGGATAAGGATAACCGTAAGACATGATATATCCACAGTTTGAACTGGTTGTGACCTGATCGCACATTTCAAATTCCGTGCAAACACCCGGACAATCTGTATTTGCAAAGAGATTCGTAAATCAAGGATTACTTTTAGGTGGTTCAAGGAATGATTTCGACAAAGGGACAGTCGTGGAGAATTATGGATCTGACAACTATTATTTCAATTTTGTCACGCGTTTCTAAGAAATAGAATTTAAAATAGCAATTTCACATCTTCACGGTTGTTGCATGATAGCGGGGTATTGCTACAAAACATGGGCACCTGGTACCAGCACTTAACTAGTGGTTCGATATTGCACTTTGATTTTGTCAGTATCTTTTTTTGTTTATCGGGCCTGGTAATTTACTTTCCTTGAATTATAACGATTGTTGGAACTGATTTGATGTCAAATACATAGTGAATTATGTGATCCCTTAAAAAAGGCTCATATCATCCCTGTAATCACAGGGTATCGCGAGCAATATTCGTCTAGAAGTTATGAATGTGATCAATAAATGCCATGTATTAAAGTAAACTTTTTTCATTATACAACCCTTACCCGTGTCTAGTGTGTGCCTATTACTTTACGCTAGCTAGCTCTGTATAGTATTTCAAAGAAAACAGTCTATATCTGTTAATTGCCCTCCCTAATTCCCTTCATTAATTTGTTCTGCCGATCACCAACGTAAAAGTTTCGCCCTGACCAAATAACTCGTTTGCAACTCATAAGGTAGTAGACGGAAAGGGCTGAAACTACCAGCATCTGATTTCAAAAAACTTCATTTCGAAGTGTTAGGTGAAGTAAATTTTACTCGGCATCAGCTTTTTACTTAGGTAAGCAAGAACGCTGACTAGTTATTTTCAGGATTCCAATTGTCGAAGACAGAGTACAACGATCGAGTGGTTCTACCATTCGATGGCATAAGGATGGGAGTAACGCCGGGAGATGGAATTTGCGACTTTTGACACTATGCTGGCTCATACCTTGTTTATGGGAGCGAGCGAATGGGCAAATTGTAAACAAAATTTGCATACTTCCATGAAAGCTTCGTTGAGTGTCAAGGTCGATTGATATACTGTCAGTTACTCAACTTAAGTCTACCCAATGTTTTTCAGTACATTAATGCTCCGGTGTCATACTTGGGATGTTAAGTTTGTTCAAATTTCCAAGACTTTCATTTGATAGACACAACAAAAACACTACTAACACACAAACACAGAAATTACCGTATGAAGTTATTTCAGTGTTTGTCCAGACTGCAAAATCGGGTTGATTAAGTTATGATTAATTCCAGTGAACATTTTGTAAAAAACATGAATGTTTCTCGGATCGAAATGAAATCGTCTGTCTGTTTATGATTTGACCAAAGACAGTGTAGTGGAAGACCAGTTCCACTGCCAGTACTGGCTTGATAGTGATGCCTACTCGTGTCTGATCCGCAAACAGAATAGAAAGGATCGCGTTGAATTTTCTAACAGCAGGCTCAAATTTGCCAGAAGTAAATTGCTTTGTAGAGAAATGCATCGGGTGTGAGAATGTGTTTTACATGGGTCAGTATTTTACATAAACACAGTTAATAAAGGCCACTTAAAACTTTTGGGTAGATCAGAGTAAATAAGAAACATGATATACTGATTCAAAATATTTCTAAGTTTCTATTTCTAAGTTGCCTTGACAGCGTGACATAAAATATTTTTCATGTTTACTGTCGGTTGAAGAATATTTATCGAGGAAAACGTATTGTGAGGATTACGGCACAGGATGAGCAATATTCGTCTAGAAGTTATGAATACGATCATAAATGTCATGTATTAAAGTAAACTTCTTTCTTTATTGTACAACCCTTACCCGTGTCCAGTGTGTGCCTCTTACTTTACCCAAGCTACCTTTTTATAGTATTTCATATCTGTTAATTGCCCTCCCTAATCTCCTACATTGATTTTTTCTGCCGATCATCAACGTAGGGGCTTATCCCCCTGACCAAATAACTCGTTAGCAGCTCATAAGGTAGTAGAACGAAAGGGCTGAAACTCTCAGAATCCATGGCTGTATGATGGGAGTTAAGTACCTTGACACTTAATTTATGCATGTATGCATAGATAAACAGGAATAAACAACGTAAACTATTAGGTATGCATGTATACGCAAAAACCATTACGTAATCTTCTAAGTAGTACAGCAGCGACAGTGTCCGCTTAGAATTTTCGTGCAAAGTATTGGATACGAACATATTGGAGTCAAGAAGAAATAATTTGTCCCCTCATGTCTTATAAAATTCAGGCAAAATGAAGTACTTTCCTTATAATGAGAGAAAATCAATTGATTATGAAGCGTGCAGGTTGCTATGTTACCTCCAAGACTAGACTGACCCTGGTCATTTAGAGTTTCTCGGGCGTACGCTGTAGCATGGCTGTCCAAGCTCCACTCCACGAAAAAAAAATTCCAGAGTGAATAAAGTTAATATGCTTTTCCGTATGTCCTTTGTGAATATTATATTCAAATGCTACCGAAAGCTAAACGTCTGCACTTTTTGCATTTTTATTGAAAAGAGTTTTTGTGACTACCAGAGCAATGTATCTGGAGGATAATGGGACACGAAAGCATTCTCGTTAAGACCAGGTTAATCTTGTATTATCAGATATTGCATTAACAATCCATGTAAAATGCTCTGTGTCCAGAGAGCTATAGCAGAATAAATTTTAATGGATTCTTACAATAAACAGTAAAATCCATGAGGAATCCATCAAAATCCAGAAGTGAGAATCCAGCACTGGAATACTTAATAGATTCGCACATGATTCCGAAGTATTCCAATACCATCCAAAATAGAATCCAGCATAATAGTTTGTAGTCTATTTCTTTTGGCAGAGTGAATCAAAAGCAAGGTGGACTGCAATGCATTTAATTCAAAGTATTAGTATGGTGCTAATTGTATCTGTTTTCGTCAAGCGCAGATCTAAAAGTAAAATGCAGGGTTGGAGTGTGCAGGGCCTTAACTATAACTTTTGACCAAACCCATTTACAATTTATATGCAAGTTATTAAATTGTTGAAGGGCGCTCTTTGTTCAGGACAAGTTCTGTTGTCAGAGGTTCTAGGAATTTACTTTTCAAACAAGATACCTTAATTTGTGAACTTACTGATTCTCATAGATTGAAGAATCTTGAACACAATGAGATATACACACACTAAATCGCCGTAAATTATAAGTACATATAATGAGACAAATCATTGATTAGAGTGAATTATACTTCCTTGACCACTTTGTCTAATGTGTTCTGCTATGGTAAGCAGAATTTGTCGACCCACCCTATCTATTACAGTAATGCTCCCTAATTTCTTTCTCCAATCGAAAGGTAAATACATCTACTTTTGTTTTCAAAAATAGTGTAAAAACTAGTAAAAACTAGTAAAATATCTATAGTGTAGCAAGTTGTGCTGACCTTTTTCAAGCATGCCTTCTGAAAAGGTGTCATCGAGGGTACCGTCATGCGAAAGGAAAAACACGGTAACACATACCCGTTGTTTGATACGAAGCCATGAAGCCTTCTCCAACGTCGTCATCACTTGCATTGAATACAATCGTCAATTCATTTGAGTCTGGTGAAAATAGGGGGATTTTCTTCATAGATCCGCATAACTTTTTTATAAGGTTGCTTTCACACGCGACTGAACCGTTATACAAGGCCACGTAATTGGAACACATATTGCTGTCTCCATTCCCAGGCACATCGAAATATGTGAATGTGAGTTGAATATACTTGTGCTCTGGAACAACGATTGTCCATTTACAGTAGCTATTCGGATGGAATTTTTCATCACCGGTGAGAAAGTTGCTTGTTTGAAGGGAACCACGGTCCTCGCTTAGGTTACCTGGAGACCCGCAACCAGAACATTCCTCGTCGTCGCACACTACGGAACATAAAATGTGAATGTGACAGATAAAGAAACCTTTTTCAAAGTGAACGACATTGGATGGTACATGTCCATTTTATAAAAAAAGAGTTACATTAAAAATTCTATACCATGCCCCAAACAATTTTTAATCAATCTGCATGAACGACATTGGATGGTACATGTCCATTTTATAAAAAAAGAGTTACATTAAAAATTCTATACCATGCCCCAAACAATTTTTTAATCAATCTGCATGCCTTGGAGTTAAGTTCTACATATCTCACATTGAGAGTGACGCGCTTTAAATAGTTAAAGGCAAGTAAAAATTACAGGTGGGTGTGTCCCTAAAAGCCCACTCGGTCGATATTTTCGCCTTTTTGAAGTTCGCACGAAGGTTTATCTATATATAAGTATTTCGGACCTCTGAAGCTCTCCTTGAAAATAACTGAATTGCAAGGAATTCTGTTCATATAATGACCATAGCGCTGAACTACCTCACTCGGTACCATTTCTCCGCTGACCATGGCTGAAGGCTGTTCGTTTTATGGCTACGAGAACAAAGACGGTTCAGGGGTGAATTTAATCCCAGTCCTTCATCGTCACCTACAAGAGATTTGTCGCACATCTCGATGTAATTTTTTTCAGTGTCGAATTTTCGCCTTTTTTCAACTTAGAACTTTAAAGTCTGTTTCCTCCATGCAATTCCGTAGCAGGCAAAAAGAGGCATTTTACTATCGAAATTTTATGAATTGCCACTAACTCATGGTCAACGTGACAGGAAGAGCAGACTCCGTCACCGTTCTTCTATTAATGCAAATCTTTTCGTCGAGATGGAGTAATACACTTTGCCATCTAGAAACGATCAACCTGCCCCCTCCCCACCGTTTAGTTTCCGGTCAGGCAGATGTAACAACTCGTGACGAACCTGAAGATTTAAAATTTTGCCGAATGAATGCTGGAAATGTTGGAAGGTCGTAGGTCGATTGCATATTAGCGATGTTTGTGATCTTGAATGGTTTTAGAGTACAGGGCCCGGTATTCTTTTAATATCGGCTAAAGCAAAATAGACGTGAGGCAAAGCATGGTCCCTCTTTTAGAGGAACCATAGTACTGGTAACGCTGCGCGATGTCAGACGCGGCAGGCTTAATTGTAGCTGATGTCCATTAAAATTGATTGGTATGACTACTCATTAAATTTTGGCCGTAGTTTGTCTGAGCTGTTTCACCAGCATTAAAAGATGGCCCGAGACGAAAAGTACCAAATTGATATTAAACATCATTTCGAGCGGCATCGTATCTGAGCCACCATGAGTAATAGTGCTGCATATAGGTAACCGACCAGTGCCCGAACTATGCCGAAGAGCAGCATAGTAACATTTACGGGCTGCGTAAACACGGAAATTTAAAGGAAATCTGCTGTTAAAAATGTTATTTTCATGCAGTTTTATCGGGCTATTTACGGTTTGTAGGCACGCGATAGAGTTTGGAGCGAAGGGATTTTACGTTATCTCATTATTTAAAGCACGAAATCGCCAATGTTGCAAATTTCAACACGATCTTGTCGTCGCTCAGTCGTGTCACAATCACGCCGTCACTTGTGCTATACTCTGCCATGGACGTACGTACAAGCGAAAGGCACTTGTTACGTCGCCGTGTAATAGTCTCTTCGATGTGATATTTTGTCAGGTGTGAGAGGTCAAATAGGAAATCTTTCTTGCACAAAATAGGCATCATCATCACATGATTTTAGCTTTATTTGTGAATCGAATTTCAGACGTACCACTATGTTTGATTTACATATCATGCACATGAATTAGGGCAATTGACGTCATTTGTACCTGGTACCGGTCATCAGTACGCAAATACCTCAGCTGTCTTCAGCCTTGCTACATGTATTTGCCTGACATCATGCAGGAGTAGGAAATTTCCCTATTGTCCATATCGTTACGTGCAGAGAAAACGAACAAAAGGGTGAACTCAGCAGTTTCCGTTTAAACATTATTTATTACGAAATAAAACGAATTGCTAAGTTAGGGGTAGAATACAAGCTTTAAAGTGTACAGACTACTTATCTCAGCTGGGACGGCAAAGCTCCAGTCTCAGAGTTGTAATAGTCAGTCGGATGAATTAACAGTCCTTTGGCTTGCAGGCTTTAAGTTGCACAAAGTCCACAGTATAAATCCACTGAAGGTCTTGAAAAGTCTTGAGAATGACTACTGCTGGAGTTTAGTAACACACAAGAGACATGATCCCAAAAGTCTGACTGGAAGCTGTGCACGTCCCTTTTATACCCATGTGCTTACATAAAGGCATATAAGAACAATCTAGAACTTTTATTGACATGCTAATTACTGTTCTAAAATTATCTCTCTTACACAACTAATTAACTTTCCAAAACATTCCAAACATGACTAATTGAATTCAAGGTTGTGAGGTCATTAAGGGCAGTGACCTTGAGAATGTTCTAAACTAATTGAACTCAGGTCATGATGAGTATGGGGGAAAATGACCTACATAACACACCCCCTCTTCAAAAAAAGAAAATTTTTCAAAGAAAAATTTTTCTTTTACAAATGTAATCTTAAAAGTGTGAACGACAATAAACTCTAAATACAGAGACAGTCTGCAATTAAATTGTGTCTACCTTTGATATGTCTAATGTCAAGATTAAACTCCTGTAACATTAAACTCCATCTTAGCAATCTCTGATTTTTTCCTTTAAATTTCTGCAGAAAAACAAGAGGGTTGTGATCAATATAAACCACTATTGGCTGATTTGAAGAAGTAACATAAACTTCCAAAATGCTGTAAAGCTGATATCAAAGATAAACACTCTTTTTCAATTGTAGAGTAGTTTCTCTGGGATTTGTTAAATTTGCTAAATTTTGTTAGAAATAGCAAACAGGATGATCTGTCCCCTGACTATCCTCTTGCAATTTGATATTGGAAAACTTGAAATGGCACTGAATTTGGCATAAAGTATGCATGGCAAAGTCCGGTTATTTTTATTGAGTTCGATAAAGTCATTGTTCGGTAAATACTTGGCTTCCTCCTGGAGATATTCCGCTTTTGCAGGATTCAGTCCGTCTGGATGTTGTTCCACTGGATTACTGTCGCAGACATCTTCGTCGTGATAGATGACGTTTGTCCTTGTTGGAACATCTTGAAACAGGTGTTTATATTCGTGGAGCAGTTATTTCACCTGTTGTTGTTGTTCTGGCTGGAGGTGTGCCAACTTTGTAGACTCCAGCTTCTCCAGGATTTCTGAGTTCTGAAGCTTGACCGAGCCAAGCTTTGAGTTTAGAGTATTTTCACTCAAATCAGTTTCAGTATCACTATCTTCATAATGGTTTGAACTGACTGCACTGAAAGGCTGAGTTTTAGTAGGATTATCCCTATCCAAATATGGCTTAAGCATATTTATGTGACATAGCTGTTTTTGTTTTCGCCTGTCAGGTGTTTTTATGATGTAATTTAAATCACTCAATTTCTTATCAGTTAGGTATGGCCCAAAGTAACGACAATGGAGTAGTTTGCCAGGAATTGGAAGTAGAACAAGAACTTTTTGACCTAGTTGAAACTTCCGTTTTGAGGTGTTTTTATCGTATTTGGTTTTCATTGACTGCTGAGATGACTCAAGATTTTCTCTGGCTAATTCACATGCTTTAGAGAGTTTTGTACGAAAATCTGACACATATTGTAAAATATTCAGACAGTCATCATCGTCTGATAGGAATTTCTCTTTAACACCTGACTGAGAAAGGTGTCATTTAAGTCAACATCTGTGACATTATTTTTGAGAGTATTTTGATTCTCGGAAGTTTTCTTTGACATAGCTCGAGTAATAGCACATGAAGGAAAAAGCCGGGAATTTCTTCCTCTATTGGCTCTGGATTCTGATCTAAACTAGGATTATCAGTCACAAGTGGATTAGTAATGACCTTGTCCCCAGCAAGGTCGTTT
>LD345347.1:62437-80285 GCA_001465055.1 Ptychodera flava | reverse complement strand
GCACAGTCCCTAAAAATTCCAGACAAAAACTGTTGGTTTTTGCCGTTAATATTTTAAGGTTTCAACAGACAGATGATATTGATTACATTTCTTTGCATCTACCAAAGAGAGTTCATTTTCAATAGAAGGGCTGAAATAGTTCAGTGATTTTTTTTAAATTTTCCAGCATTAATTAGCACACGCACAAGAAAAGGGTAGTTTTATCAAATTTACCAGGTCTCATTTCATTGTATATGAAATAAATAAATGTACAAGTCATTTTCTTAACATCTACCAAATCATTTGAAAGAGAGATCACCAAAAAACATACACAACAGTAGAACTGACTTGGGTAGAGGTAGAAGGCCATTTTACCATCGAAAATTTAAAATTTTATCATGCATCGTTCGGTGAGAAAAGCAAATGCCTACAAATCAACCTGGAAAGGGAATTTGTATTTTCACTTAAACCTAAACAAAATTGACAAATCAGTTACATTTACTTGGTTCTCCTTTCCTGAGAGTGCGAAAAGCTAGACAAAAATGTAAAATTTGTTAGAGATGTATTTGATGATTGTGCAATTATCAATAATTTATGAAATTTGCCTACGTCTTCACACAAAAACACTGTTAGATTGATGATTTTTAAATAGATTATAACAAAATGCTCAAGATCTTATAATCACAAAATAGTTCCAATTGTGTTAGTAGTTTTGTTTACCATTGTTCTCTCACTAGACAGGACTAGATCAAGGTGGTTGTTTCTTTTTGTAGGAAAGTCAACGTGCTGAGTCAAAAATTTCTTGAACACAGTATAAGAACGTTTCACCTTGATTGTAATAGACGATTGATGACCAACTGATACCAGGGAAAAATCCCCACAAATAACAGTATGGCAAACTGCTGCCCGGGAAAGTACCTTATACAAATTATTGTTGTTGTCTTCAGAACTATTAGGTGAACGGTACACAAACCAGAGTTGAGGAGCTCCATCCAAAGAGATTTCACACCAAACTGATTTTGTGTAGCTGTAAACTTGTAGCTTGGTAACTTCTACTGCTTTGTAGTCTTCTTTAACGTATAGTAATACTCCTCCACCTCTGCCACTGGCTTATCAGTTCTATCTTGTCTGAAGGGAGCATGGTAATCATTGAAACAAAGTTCAGCAGGTACCAATGTCAGCATATATGTCCATGCTTCTGTGATGGCAATTACATATCATAGTCCCCTTCAGTGATTGATGATGAGAGTTCATCATGTTTATTCATTATACTTCGGGCATGTGAGATACATGATAAAACAGTTCTCCTCTTCACAATAGCATCATATAACTGTTAGCTCGGCTAAATGTTTTCAGAGTTCTTGGACTTTTATCATCGTATCTATCTGAATATTGCTTGAAGTTCGCTCCCTTTAAATGCCTACAGTATCGACAGGATCATCTTCATTTATCGAGTCATTATGTACACTATTTGCATGCTGGTATCTTCAAACTAGTTGTTTTTTGTCTGGTAACTATCATCCTTTTGGATAATTTGACATTCTCTTATCCTCAAATTCTTCTTGTAATGACAAGGCGCCAGCCCCAACTCTCATTGTCTTTTAGAGGACCTCGCCACCACCATATTGGACACTCAAAACCACGTTGTATTGCAAAACGTCAATCAACACTGGTTTCAGGTCGACCGTAAAGACAAAACTAAACTTCTACCTTCACTGAAACACAGGATACTTAACAAACACATAGCAAAAGTTTACGTTGAAAAAAAATCAGCAAGACAGTGGATAAAACAGGTTTGAAAAGCCTGACTTCAACTTGAGCAATTACTTTATAAGCATTCGTCCAGCAAGTCATACACATACAGCACGAATTCCCAGAATACACATAACACCATTCATTGTGCTTGTGCTTACTAGTCCATGCTCAACCCATTACTATCAGGCCAGGCGCTTCATTGAAATGGACATTACTGGCGATTTTCATTGACCTGATGAAATCTTTACTCTTGAACCAGATAGAAGCCCAAAGGCTTGAGGCACACAGGAAGTACGGCCATTACCAAACGTACACCAGAGTCTGTCTGGGAAAATTCGCATACCGAATTTTGTCAAACACTCCTTGGACACTTAAGTGCAGTGAACACTTTTGAACTTTACGCTAGCGAATTCATCCTAGCCACAGATGACTTCAAAATTACTAGCTAATCTACCCAACCAATGACCATACGTTGACCGCAGTAGGTGTGGCTGTTGTTTAAAATGAAGGAAGTTGAGCTCTGAGTGGGGTTTGCTCCAGTTGACTTTGTCCGGTTAGTGTGCAACATTTAGGTGAAAGGCATGATCATGGCCTAGCCAAGACTCTGGCTTGTAGATGGCAGCTCTAATTGTGATGAAGCGAAGGTAGTTAGCCAATGGCATCACTAGGTGTGGGTGGTAGAAGGACCGGTATGCGAGGAAGACAAGGAAGCACAGAGTCCAAGTCTCTAAGTTGTCGAAGGTTTGCGTTTTAGGTGAGTGGTGAACGTAGCAACGCTTGGATTGTCTGGGTCGAAGGCTACTTGTGTCTTGAAGCCTATTGTTGTGCAGGGGCTAGTGCATCAGGGTGTAAGTCACTGAGTTCAATGCACTTACGAGGTAAGCCAAGGTATTGAGTGTTGACAGGTCAGCTTGGGGTGCGGCAACAGATGATTTGTCTGTGGGCCTGGTCCCTTGGGGTTGGTGCCTTGTCATTCCATTGAAGTTGGCTGGCTGGATCAACTGGTACATGGGCGCGGCCATATTTCGTGCTTTGTTTTAATGAGGGGTGCCGCCACCGACAGGTTGATTTTGTATGTGTTGGGCGCCACCATCAGTGGTTTTGTTTGTCGGGGAGACTCGAATGGTGAATTGTTCAAAGTGTCCGGTAGTTGAATGACCAGGCTTGGCGATGGCCGAGTTTGAAGTAGTGGCAATTGTGGCTGGTCCTGTGACGATGATCAAAGCAGGTCACAGCTTCCTGATATCTGTACTGGTCGATTGTCAAGAGAGGTGCCGAGTTTGGGCTGGCGATGTCAGTGAGTGTCGAAACATTAAGATCCATGCTTGAGCATAGTTCAGTGAGTGGTAAATAGCTTAAAGAACGTGTGTTGCCTGCATTGATCACTAGGTGTTTTTGTCTCCAGGCCTATCTCCTATGTTACTTATGATTATAGCAAAGCCATAATCACCAAACAACTCTTGCTACCCAGTTGAGTTTAGTTGCTGAAGCTTCCGTTTTCTTGCCCGCTGTTTGGGCAGCCAGTGTGTAAGGGGATTGCCAAGTTTCTATAATTTGCCCCTGTCTAGGGACAATGTCCAGTTGTGTTTGTTTATTTCAATGCCACAGAATGTTTCAGCACTTTCTCCCAATTGATAGTGAATCAGACTTCCTGTAATAGTTGTAGTAACATTTGAAATGTTTGTTCACATTATTTTTTGTTGTCAGCTATTATTAGGAAATTGTCGAGTTACACTATCACAACTTGGTACCCTTTTCTGCGCATCATTCTAGTGATACTTCTGATAATGCGTGTGAAAATTTTCGGGCCTTTTGCTGCCCTGAAGTGCAGTTATGTGTCAACCATGTACATTTATGAATGATTCCCTGCAAATAGGTAATGGAGACCTCTAGCAGGCTTGGAGTCTGCGGTAAGCAGCTTTTAACTCGACTTTTGCCAGAAAGGTGCTTGGTTTGCATGCTGCGGGGGAGTTTCTATCGTTTCATATTTGAATGATGTGGTCAATATGTATGACTTTTATCGACTGGCTGGCTGCAGTCGTGATGAGTTGAACTTTATTTGAGTCTTTCTTGGGTATGGCCAAGAAGTTGCTTTTGATTCACAGTTGTTTGACGGGTATTATGCTGTTAGCACGGTGATTTCGTTGGCAAAAAGTCGGATCGGTGCAGGAGGAATGGCTTGATCTTTCGAATTTGTGTACGGGCGTGAAATAGACAATCATGTCAAAGCCATAGTTGATGCCATTCAATTAACGGTCAATAACATTCTGTAGTACATTTTCCCAAGTTGTCAGACATTCAGACAGAGGGCTATCTACCTTATGCTATACTTTGCTGTTGGAGCTGTGGTTCCAGAACGCTTTGTGGCGATACTGTGGGTGGTCTTTGTGAAAGCTCACCTGGATGCACACGGGTGTGAAGCGACAGGATGACCTTTGGCAGCCTCTTTGATTTTGGTAGTCTATACGTATCTCCTTGCCATTTGGGACGTAGTGTCGGCCAAGTGGTTTTCTCGGACGTTATTCATTTTGCCTGATGAGTAGTGCCTCGTTCACCGAGATGATACAATGAGAGACGGAGGTCTACAGAGACCAATGCAATTGAGTCAACTGCTTTCTTTCTGTGGTTATCATGACAATATCTCAGGACTGATGCAACTGTGCAGAGCTGAGCGTAATCCTCAATGTTGATAGTGTGATCAAGGTCATCTAATTTTCTTAAAAATTTCAGCATAGAGGTATTTGTGGTCAAACGAACAAAAGTGATGTCCCTTTTGATGTCTCATGTGTCCATTCCCGTACGAAAGATCAAAACTTGCTACATATTCGTACATATATGTTACAAACTTGATAAACACTTTAATTGAACATGTGAAATGTGCACCAAGTTTGTACTAGTTTGGTACACACAATGGGATTTTCACCATGGTATTTGTGAAATTTGTACCAAGCTTGTAGAAATATATGAAATTAATATGAAGTTTGGTACGAACTTCAGATTTTTTTGCTGTCCAAGGTAGCACTGTCTTGTACACAATTGAAACAATGATCGAACTAAGCACAGTGTTCATTGTACAAAATAACAAATTAATTCGTTTTTATTTGAAAAATTTTTAAACACTGTCGGTTGTTCAACACATATGAATTTAATAGGTTAGCGTGGAATGCACAAATTTATCAAACCAAAGCAACATTTCCTGGGATCATGAATGAAAAACATTAAAGTCAACTGAAACTTAGTACAGCTGCCATATTTTCAAACAATTTCCTTTGACGTATTTTAAATAATTAGGATCCAAAAATGGTACTCGAGTTGAAGACTTTTTCGCTTGGTAACCACTAAAAGCACCTGTCATGTGTCCGCCAAAAAGCATTCACACTGTCAATCTACTACTGTGAGCCTACATTAAATAGCAGAGAAACGTCACTGCCACGGCTATAAATCATGATCGTTACTTGCATTATTTCACATGTCCAAAGATCATGGATCCCGGCTGACACCTAGTGTCTTCAAATGATTGATTTCAAGTGCATAAAGTTGGTCAAAAAGTTATATACTCTCCTTTTTCTCGAAAAACTGACGTTTGAAATGACTGACATCATCCAGGTTACAGGTCACACAGATTATTATATATTCCAACTTCGACCTTACAACATCACATGTCGTGAAGCAACACACTTGATTGGCTAATTTTGCCAATGCCAGCATTTGAATAATAGTACATACCAAGTCATGACTTTGCTTCAGCAGTCAAATTTACAACGTTTTTACACGCCGTTTTTGGGAGGAATTGTAGATTAGTTTTCTCATTGAATGATTAAGGGAACAAAGAAGATTTGGGAGTAAAATTGTTGTTTGAAGGACATAGCCTGCGTTCGACGCTGAGAGCTAGTTCATGTAAGTTAAACACATTCAGTGAATCATGGATGTCCATCATACGTACACTCTAATGCTTGTGGAAAGTTGTTTTCTGCTGGCTTTCAGTGAGGTTTCCAGCAAGAGTTTGCTGCTTTGACACTTCCTCGCCACAGAGGACTATTTAAAACTAACCACTGTTCTTTGAGAACATCATATGACGACAAAAAGTGTCACTCATCTCTGTCCCTATCGATCATTGCATTTGTACTTATGAGGAAACTTTACATGCTGTGCATGGTAATAACACCGTACAAATCGGACATGACACAGTTTTATCAGTTTTAATATTGTCGTCACAGTTTTCGATATCTTACAGTTGAAGAAATGTTTTTGGACTTGGCGGAACTACTCTATCATCAAATTAGTGTGGGATATGGTGGTTTTAGTTGTTTGCTTAGACTGAGCACTAAGTGTCTGTTCAAATATCAGTGGTAAGTCGAGGTCATCACATACTCCATCGAATTTAACATTTTATTTTTTGTTTGTTGCAAGGGAAATTGTTTTGCCATGATTTTGCTGTTATTAATTTTTCATTGAAACATGTAATAGTTTATACAACATTAAGTTAAAACTCTCATGTTTTCCACGTACATTCCGTCGGGAAAGGTATTTTGAAACATTTTAAGTGAATTTTACTCGTCAACAAAAGAATATGTAACAAAAATTACAAATATTTTTGAATACGTTTTTAATAGTTAACTTTCTACGAGAATTTTACATCATATTTTTTTACCATTCAGTTTCTATTTGGTACACATTTGAAAAAATTGTGATCTGTATGATCTTCTTTAAAGAGACAGAATTTACCATTTTAGAGCTCATTTTATGCAGAAAGTACAATTATTCTATGTTTATTATTATAGTAGAGATATTTTGTTTTATTCTACAGTAATATATTGTGTATTTTTAGTTAACAATTTATTTCCTGAGAAGTTTTTTTCTTTTGACAATGTAGTGTAGTTGAATGTGTCGTAGGGTGAGTGCGTGTTAGATGTAGTAATATCCTCTCAACTTTTTCATAGATGTTCAAACATAGCATCTGGATACATGACTTGAAGGTGCATTTTAGAAACTGCTGCTTACAATGTAAAAATATCTAAAGAGTGCACATTTATAAGCCAGTTTAGAAAGAATCATTTGTATACAATACAGTGGGGAGAAGCAGCACAATGATGTCATGTACCACATGTTGTGTGAACATTGGTGTGAAAAGACTGTCAGGAATAATAATCATCTAAATCCCCTGAAATGTTACCAGGGCAACAGTATGTCTGCTGTTGCTAAGGCAACAGTTACTATGCCCTAGATGTTGAATCTCCCCACCAAGCCCACCCCAAGCGTGGTGCACACTCCATATAAACAAAAACGAAATGACTTCTACATTCTCTGCGCAAACTTGGTGCAATGTTCACCACAGTCTCCTCACACACTTGCTGCTAACTTGGCCAATATTTGAATCAAAGTGTATATAACTGACTAGTAAGTTTGGTGCTTGTTTAGATGTCAGAATTTGTATCACGTATGTAGCTAATAAGGAATGCAAACTTGTGGCAAATTTTTATCTTTCATAAGGGCTGCAACCATTTTGGCGTCTAAAATATCCATTTTTGTCAAATACGTAGAAAATTAATTTCTTAGAATGGAATAAAAACATTTAAAAGTGTCTTGCTCAGTTTTAGTGAACAAAAGTGATGTTTATGCTCATGCAGCCTGTTTCCGCAGTAACCATTTGGTAGCCATAAACTGATTTTTTTTTCAAAAGCTCCATGAATAGGAGCTCAAATTTAACCATTAGAGTATGTGGGGTTAAAAAACTAATGCATTCTCAATTACCATGCCCTTTGTATCCATGTCAACTGTTTCGGGGTTCAAAATGTAATATCATACTGAATTGCCATTGAAAATGGCTTTGAATTGAACAAAACTTTCAATATAATGGTTTGGTTGGTTGCAATAAACAAAACTGGTCTTCATGTTCATGCCGTCTGTTTCCATGGAGACCATTTGGTGACCAGAAATGTTAGTTTTACGAAAATCCTACCAAAACAAGGTTTTTGATAACTCCACAATTAAACAAGATCATCTATGGTTGAACAAATCAAAGACAATGCCCACGACTATGCCACATGTTAGCATGGCAAATACTTGGATTTTCAGAGTGGCATTCTTTGAATGCTTTGCATTAATTTAGCTGCGAGCTACATCAGACACGGCTTAACAAACCCTAAACATTGACCAATATATATGACACTGGAATTATCCCTTGTCAATCATGGATCTCTATCGAAATATTACCTAATTAGGTTCATAGCTTAATATATGTAGTACACAAAAACCCTTAACCCAAACCTTGCTACCAGTTCACTCGCACCTTTACATGCTGCCTAGAACCAACTTGGCCGATACCGACTTCCCTGAAACCAACTTGCCTGATTCCAACTCGTTTGATACGAACCTTGCCCTTACAAGTAATCATCTCCAAATAACGTCCAACTACAGTCTCCCTATGCGTACATGGTCTGTCAGACGCGATACTCATATCGACGACGATCGGCCGCAATACACATGCAGCACATGTACTGGACATGGCGAATGCAATGCTACCATATTGCTACTGTTGTGCGGTACCACAGTGGCATATGACAGCTTTAGCTACTGCCTACAAAATGTTCGAATTCCATAAACTTTACAACACAAGGTACATGGAAACTATAACACAAAATCATAACCAAAGTGGTTTTATACTGTATTAATTAGGCACACCCTTGTATGTGACCTTTGACCAGGAGTTGAATAAAGGTCATTATTGTGTTGAAACCCAATATGGCAGCACTGTGTTAAATCTGAGTGTTGTGGTTCAATCTGTGCCATCCTGTGTCTCGCAGGAGACAGAACTATTCAACTGGCAACGAGGATAAACTATAATTATTATCCTTCCATCGGTGAAGCTGGAATGGCTGTGAATATTGAATTAGGCGGGATTGCTGCATTTGATCGCAAGAGCGACCGGAACAGCCAGGCTCCATGTTGGAAGAGATGGAAAAAGTCGTTCGAATTGTTCAAGGTAGGAAAGGGAGTAAAAGATGATGCTCAAAAGAAAGCCCTACTCATGCATTGCGCTGGACTGGACGTTCAGGATGTCTTTGAAACGTTGGAAAACTAAGGTCCCGGTGTGTTGGCAGAAGGTCAGGTCGATACAGCAGGTGAATACGAAAAAGCCCTGAGAACCCTTGATGCGTACTTCGCCCCGAAAGTGAATGTATCGTATGAGAGACACATATCTCGCCAGCTAAAAACAGGAATAGACCGAAACTATCGATCAATTTGTTACCCGGCTAAAGAGACAAGGAAAAACTGTAATTTCAGAGATCTTGACGATCAGATACGCGATCAAGTAATTGACAACTGCAAGTCGAGTACACTGCGTCGGAAATTACTTGAAAAAGGGGCGACTCTGACTATTGAGGCCTTGCAAGAACTAGCTAGAGCTATGGGGGCCGTAGACGTCCAAATTCGCCAAATGGAGGGCGCCACTGTCAAACAAGAAGTAAATAGAGTTTAAACAAAGCCAAAGAAGTCTGCAATAGCAGGTAAGAAGAAAGGCCCCTGTTTTCGCTGTAATCGGGAAGGTCATTTTGCGAAAGACAAAGAAGGTCCAGCACTAACAGCAACGTGCAACAAGTGCCATAAAGTCGGACATTACGCAAGTGTTTGCAAACCAAACAGTACCCAGAGTACGAGACGTAAAAGAGACAGTGATAAGGTGCAGCCTGCTGTCAACGAAGTCACAGACAATCAAGAGTATGTTTTCATAGTTGATGAGAAATTCAAGGGTGCGGATATTCGATAGCGGATATGCTGATTGACTCTGGTGCCACGTGCAATATTGTAAATGAAGACGTGTGGAAGTCATTGAAGTCCCAGGGTATTTAGTGCAAAACTGAGCTGACCTCGAAGAAGCTATATTTGTGTACTACAAATAAACCCATTCAATGATTGGGCAATTTTCATGCCAAAGCAGTACTAGCCAATAACCAATCTGATTAAAATCAGATGTAGAGTACGGCGACGTCTTCTTATGCGTACGCGGTATTCTCTCGCTGTCACCTCTCACTACATCTGACCAACTCCCATAGAAGGTCGCGTTCAAATCTCGCGCACTTAAGCAGCCAATCAGATTGCACGTTATGCGATCCATGTAAACATACGATCTAATCGTCGTTCACATCTGCAGCGTCAAGTACACAACACGATCGACGCACTTTCTAATTTCAGTCTAGAAATTTGCGGCTGACTCGCAGCGTGTTTGCAAGGTTATATCTGATTGGTCGATTGTCACTATTCACAGCAACTTAGGGAGTTTATTTGTATTGTTTTAATTATATTGGTAAGATTCAGCCAACCAATAGGATAACAGCTTCGAAATTGCTGCAAGTCGCCCCGAAATTTGTGCCGCTCAGCTGGCTTGTACACATTATACTGGAGTGTATAAGTAACAGTATAGCTGAGCAGCCAAAGTCGTTCACTGGCATGGGCCCTGCTAACTGTATGTGTATGTCTCAAAAGTAAGATCACAGTCCCTCTGTGTTCCCGGTGTATCTACGGCCTGAGCTCCCACCACAGCCCTGCTGACAATGCTGACAGGCGGAATACACGGCGACCGCCGTTCCGATTTGGATTGCGCACGAAAAACTACCTTTTCTAACTACTTTCGGCCGAAATCCGATGTATGCCTACCCAAGTCACTCAATCGCTTACTTAAACCAGAGAGGTCGGCCAGTTGCGAGCTCAGCCAGAGCCCGCGCCAACCAACTCGGCCAGTGGGAGAGGTCGGCCACTTACATATGATCATATGATGATTGCGTACATTTTCTCGTCACAGTCAACAGATCCACGCATGCCAATTTTAGTTTTTTGATGTTATTTTTTTGAACATTCAGAAAACAATGAGAAAGACGGTCCACTCTGAAAAACACGTCGGCCTCGGCGTTTCTGCAGATCGCGAGCGTACGATTGAGAGGTACAAATTGGCAGTAACAATGACTTCGTTGATCGTTGGATGAATAACATTTTATGTGTTATGGTTTGACGGTAGTAAATCGTAAGTGTACAGAGTTTTTTAATGGAAAGCAAATAAAGATGTACCACACTGTGCGGCCGATGTCATCCTGTACAAGTTGTAGAGAGCTCGCAACTCACCGAGTTCTCCCACTGACCAGGGCCGAGCTCACAACTGGCCGACCTCTCTTCTATTCAAAAATTTGCTCTCGTCCAAAACCGTTTGTAATAGTTTACCAGCGATTCACGGTCGGTCAGGTGTCCAGGAACCGGCCATATCTTACAAGAACGTATCTAATGGCGTTATCTAATGAGTTACTCGGCCGAAAGTAGTTAGAAAAGGTAGCTTTTCATGCGCGGTCAGAATCAGGACCGATAACTCGCCGTGTATTCCTTTCTGCAGGGCTGTAATGGGATGCCATATTACGCCGGGAACACACAGCATCGTACGCAGGGCTGGTCTCAAAGTCTGTCCGCATGATTTCCGTTTGCACAGTTATTAATAAAAGGTATGTTTCAACATTAAAATCACAGACGGGTGATTTGAAAATTCGCAGTGCGCCTTTGTTAAAAACTGGATGAATAGCTCGGTTACACACTGCTGATTTTCGTGCGTCTTGTGCATTTGCATGCTTGCGAGTCATACCTATTGTTTTCTGCAAGGCGCCTTCTGATAGGTCGGCTGTTTTGGCCAGAGCGCGAGATTTGAACGCGACCTTCTATGGGAGTTGGTCAGATGTAGTGAGAGGCGACAGCGAGAGAATACCGCGTACGCATAAGAAGACGTCGCCGTACTCTACATCTGATTTTAATCAGATTGGCCAATAACAAGACAGAAATTGAAGTCTATGTCATTAAAGGCGCACATGGCAGGACTTTGTTGGGTCGTAGCGGTGCAGAGAAACTTGGTGTACTGAAGGTGGGCTTACAAGCAAATTCGATTGAATCGACATATATCTATGACAAGTATCGGCAATGTTTTGAGGGCCTAGGCATGTTGAAAGGATACCAGGCTGAAATACATTTCGACCCTTCGGTACCACCAGTGGCACAAAACCCAAGACGTATTCCATTTAGTATGAGGTCAAAGCTGAAAGCCAAATTAGATGAGCTTACAAAGTGGGACGTAATTGAGAAAGTGAAAGGCCCGACTCTGTGGGTCAGTTCTGTCGTAATTATACCGAGGTCATCGGGAGATATTTGGTTTTGCGTAGACATGAGAGCTGCTAATGAAGCCATGATAAGGGAAAGACACCCAATACCCACTGTCGATGAAGTCTTGCAAAATATGAATCAAAGAACCAAGTTCAGTAAACTTGACTTGAGGTGGGGTTACCACCAGATAGAGTTATCAGAGAGTTCCAGAGGCATCACAACTTTCGTCACGCCTAAAAGGACTCTACTGGTTTTAAACGTTTAATGTTCGGTATCAGCTCAGCACCCGGGTTATACCAACACATTATCCAACAAGTACTCTCAGACTGTGATGGAGCTGAAAACATTTCAGATGATATAATTGTGCACGGAAGTGATACAGATCATGATGAGAGACTGATTAGAGTGATGAAGCGTCTGCATACAAAGGGTTTGACCCTGAATAAAGATAAATGTGTTTTTGGCATGGATCATCTCACATTCATGGGACACATGCTGTCGAAGCAAGGAACTGGTCCGGCCAAGGAAAACGTCAACGCTCTGCTATAAACCATAGAACCCAAAAGTACAGCCGAAGTGAGGAGCTTCCTGGGTCTGGTTAATTTTTCAGCCAGATACATTCCAGACTTGGCTGCCATTGCGGAGCGCTCAGAGAACTTACCCGTCAAAACACAAAGTTTGTATGGGTATGGAACAGAAACAGGCATTTAGTCGTCTGAGAAAGCACTAGGAAAGGCAGACACATTGGCCTATTTTCACAAGAATGCAGAAACGCAGGTCATCATGGACGCAAGTCAAGTAGGTCTTGGCGCTGTCTTGATTCAGTCGCAGAATGGTGAAAGGCGTGCTGTCAGCTACGCGAGCAGAAGTCTAACCAGTGTTGAACGTCGCTACTCGCAGATGGAAAAAGAGGCTTTGGCGCTGGTTTGGGCATGCAAACGCTTCCATGTATATTTGTGTGGGATCAAGTTCGAACTGCTAACGGATCATAAACCACTGACTTACATTTATTCAAAGCATTCGAAGCCATCGGCGCGTATTGAACGCTTGGTTCTACGCCTTCAGCCCTACAACTTTGCAGTGAAATACATACCAGGTTCACTGAACATTGCCAATTCACTATCACATTGATCAGCAACCAAACAGATAAGACCTGGGAATTAAATGAGGCAGAAGAATATATTCGGTTTGTTGCAGGAAACACCGTGCTTTGTGCGTTGCCAATACGGAAAATTGAGGAAGAATCATCTGAAGATGAGGAGTTGAGTACAGTCAGAAGATGTGTCAAATCAGATGACTGACGTTGTTTTCCATTAGGATACAAAGCTGTAAGAAGCAACCTAGCAGTAGTTGGTAAAGTACAACTGAGAGGAACAAGGATCGTAATGCTGCTGAAGTACAGAGCACAAGTACTTGACTTGGCCCACAAAGGACATCAGGGCATCGTTAAGACTAAAATGAGGCTATGCACTAAAGTATGGTGGCCAGGCATAGATCCGGATGCCAAACGGAAATGTAGAGCATGTTTCGGATGCCAGCTAGTTAGCCAACCATCCGATTCAGAGCCAGTAAAGTCGACGCCATTGCCACAGAGTCCATGGGAAGAGATCGCCACTGATTTACTTGTTTCTTTGCTCTCGGGGGAATATCTGCTTGTTACAGTTGACTATTACACTCGCTACTTTGAGGTGGACATTATGAGAACTGTGACAAGTTAGAAAATAATAGAAGCCCTAGACAACAGATTCATCACCCATGGATACCCAGTTTCCATCAAAGCTGATAACGGACGACAGTTTTCATCACAAGAATTTGATGACTATCTTCAGGAGCATGGCATGGCTCACCGTCGTACATCCACACTGTGGCCGCAAGCAAACGGCGAAGTTGAGATACAAAATTTGACACTGCTGAAAGCAATGAAAATTGCACAAGCGCAGCATAGGAATAGGAGGAGAGAGCTAAATAAATTCCTTATTGCGTACAGAACAACCCCACGTTCAACACAGGAGTTGCACAATCTGAGTTGATGTTTCGTTGCAAGATCCGGAAGAAGTTACCCGAGGTCACGGAAAACGCGAAAAGAGAAGATGATATTTGAGTTTAAAAGAGAGAGATAGGGAAATGAAACAGAAGGTAAAGATTATGCAGATAACCGTCGGATTACGCATGACAGCGAGGTACAGACAGGTGATAAAGTCTTACTTCAACAAAGACAATTGAAAAAACTGTCAACGCGATACGAAGAGACTGCGTACAAAGTGATTGATCGATATGGAAGTCAGGTAACCATACAATCGCCAACAGGTGTGAAACACGTCGCATGTAAAGAAATTGTATGAATCTGACGAGATACAGGAGAATCCAGATGATCAACCCACTGTGAAAATGGAGGATGGAGTTGAGGCCGAGGCGCGAGAACCAGTTGTGCCTGAACAGCATTCTCGACCACAACGTGTTATCCGTCCACAAAATATTTGCCAATTGCAGTGGATGACTACGAAACTGAGTTAGTTAGGACTGGTCAAACCTCAAATGCATAAGAATAATTTCCAAGTTTGCCAGCATGGGTTTTAAAGGGTAGTCCACCCCTTGCCTAAAGGTTAGCTTTAGGATTTGTCATGATGTTATTTTTGGTAATTTAGCGTTTAAACTGACTTGAGATTTTGTCATTGTGTTAACTGCTCATTTGTGTATTTAATGAACTTTTGTTGTTAGTGACATAACTCTGGAATTCCTGTACCAAACTTGATGATACATGCAATAAATATTGATCTGATATATATGTTATTTTACTTAGAAGCATTGGGCACTGTCAAATTAATAAATAGCTCATTTGCATATTTTATGAAGTTTTATAATTAGTCATATAACTCCGATATAACTGCACCAAATCTGATGAATTCTGCTGCAGATACTGATTGGACTGATATCTAACTGTGGCGTAAAGCACTTAGTAGTGTCAAGTTGATTAAGGGTTCATTTGCATATTTAATGAACTTTGTAATTAGGTATATAACTCTGAAATTACGGCACCCAAGTCAGTGAAATCTGGTACATATATTGATCTGATAAATATCTAATTGTACTGACAAGCGTTTGGCAGTGTCAAGTTAACAAATAGCATGTGATGAAATCTGCTGCATATACTGATCTGACAGACATCATCTAGTTGTGTGGAGATAGTTAAGGGTTCATTTTCATATTTAATGAACTTTGTAATTAGTGATATTACTCAAAAATTACAGTATTACATTTGATTAAACTTGCTACAGACATTGATCTGATAAAAATGTCACTTTAAAATGAGACAGGTCAAAGATACAATTGTTCACTCAACTTCCTAACACTCAAAAAGTATGCAGTAATTCATGTTATACTTTATTATTTCATGTAGCCAGTAGTGTCTCATAAATGTCAATACATGTCGAGTCATCAGCAGTCAATTTAAATGCTTGATAACTGCGTTTGCAATTTTGTCAAACTCAAAATCTGTACAAGCCATTTGCACATAACACGTCATCCCTTTCATTCAGGGGTCACATTAGCATGTCAAGTTGTTCTGTTGAGTAAATGCTAATATTTTTTAGTCTGTTTACTGGATATTCAACATTCTGTGAAGCGTACTATTATTAATGAACCTGTTGTAAAACACGTGAGCAGATTCAGTTCATGGTTAATGTATATATTGTATATTTTAATGATTTCTCGACACTGTGTGAGAAGAGCCACTGGCTCAACAGTTTATCGAGATTAAACAAAGTCTATGAAAATGTTGTTAAGTGTAGGAAAATGGCCTACGAAAAGCCTCCCATTCGTAGAAAAACGGATATTCAGCCAGGCTTAGATCTGTGCTACCGTGCATTTTTTATGACTAAAACACTATACTCTTTTTAATGCTTATGTTAGCTAACCTTTTTGGTATGAATTGGATCTATAAAATTAAAGTTAGGCAATACAATTCATAATCGGACAAAAGAGTTAACACTATTCGCATTATACATCAAATTTTAAAAAGTTAAATCAGTTACCATCTTTCAACGAGACACGGTCCATTACCACTTGGTTCTCGAGGGGCAAACAGCAAGTTGTGTACGATAAGGCCGTCGCTGGTCTCTACATGAGTTGGAGAAGAAGCCCTAGCATCAAACCAAAAGTGGCCACCATTTAGGCCTTCCCCAAATATGAAGTCTTCAATTTGTTTGTGTTTTTCTCCTCCAGTGTCCTTTATTAAAGCCATTCCAATACTTCGACAAGCAAAGTGTGCAGCAACCTGAGTTCTTTCTTTAGCGGTTATTGCAACAAAGATTGGTGAGCCTAATATGACATAAACAGGTAAAATCTCTAATATAACATTTATTAGACATTGAGAAAGTGGTAAAGGTCTCTGTTCTATTATTTTCAGAATGTGTCCGTAACAGCACCTATCTCTATAATTTTCCTCAAGACAAGTCTAATTTGTTTTAAATATTGTTTTATTATTACTGTATTTCGGACTTCATGGCTGTCTATATACATTACAGAATAGAGAAAATACATAAATATACTAATCATGTCTTTAAAAAAACCAAGAATTGTTCTTGGAAATATATCCCAAAACTTCAACTCAGAGTCATATCCACCATTTTCACAAATCAGGAGTGAAGTACTTGGTATCGTGCACCTTTCGTTTAATGATGTTGTCATTTGTTGCTATTCGCTTCACTAAGCCATAGATTTACTTTCTGAGCAGAGAGTTAAAACCATCAATCATATTACTGACCAAAATTGATCTAGTTTTAAAAACTCCTGTCATAACCCCAAAGTACGAGGGCAGCACTGTTGTAACCAACTTATAGCTCTTTCAGGTACTGCTGTTGTAGCTGAGCAAGAGATTACAACCGTAAAACAATTGATAGCAATGCACTTTAAATAGCTTTCACTTTACATTCGTTGAGCACAAGGAAAAGCGTCGCAAAAGCATATAAGCAGAAATAAATAAGGATTACTTTGGCGTTCAGTATCAACTTTATCACTGAACATATGTGTTCTGAGATAGCCAGCATGTTTAGTCTTCTAATCAATAAGACCCAATTTGACTCAATTGAAATAAATTGAATGATTAATCAATCTGCAACTCAAATCATTTACATACACACTGAAAAGCGGACATGACTTCACTATGCTTAACACAGTTGACGACGGTAAAACATTTTGATACACAACAACCCTAACGAATAGAAACACACCGGGATCTCTACTATGAAAGTAGGTATCTGACAAAACAAATCAGTCCATTGCGAGTGTTGACTTCATTACAATGTCAAGTGGTTAACACAGTCGAAAGCTTTCGAAAGCATCCATGAACGTTATGATTTCATTGCTACCATGGTAGCAATGGTATGGTTTCCATACAATTACTTTTTTTTAAGAAATATGCACCTCGAAAGTGTGCGACTTTAACTTTTCTTCAAACTTCAAAGCAAGTATAAAAATCAGGGGTCACGATGCAAACGTTAGTACAAGAGAGAAAAATTACCAAAGATTTCCCGATATTTGAAATTCAAAATGGTCTCAATCGCTGTGTAAACTGAATAAAAGAAATCGAATTTTCCATTTTCGATAAACCAAGACAGTCAAAACTTTTATTTTATCAAGAGCTTTAAAATGAGCCTCCCTTAGCGGTAGGTCAGAAGAGAATAAAATTTGAAAGCCCAAATTTCTTTGCACGAGGCACATTCAGCCTTAAGGTAAAGGGCGACAAATTCGGACGCGCACACGCTTTAGAACGTTTCTGTGCAGATTTAACTCCAGCCTGTCGGAAATGGGTTACTTTGTAGCACGTGTATTTAACATCACCTGTCATTGTTGAAATTGCGCTTCTACCTAATTTTTTGTCCCAGTCTCTTAGAAATACATGTGACCTATAACCTTGTCATATTTTGACCCCCTAGGAAGCTGGTTTTTATTCAATATGAGCGAAAAATTAACATTTCTCTCCCAT
>LD345347.1:13727-37275 GCA_001465055.1 Ptychodera flava | reverse complement strand
GAACTATGTTTTGAGATGCTTTCTAATTATTACATATCTTTGACAGGTTCAAATTAGTATGGTTTGATTTCAGTCAGGGAAAAGTAATACTCGATGTCAGAAATAACAGGTGCAGCCAACGGAGCTATTCATCGAAAAAGCTATTCCAGAAGCAATTTTTGAGGGCAGGGGAAATTTTAATTTTGCTAGGGCATGGGACATATTTTTAGGTGGCAGGGGAGCAAATTTTAGTTTTTTTGTAGGGCAGGGCAGATATTGGTTGATTGTCTTGGGGACAGGGCTTGGCGAAAAACGAGGAAAGGGGAAGCTACTTTTAAAACGGGGACTGGGGAATTTCAGCCATGGTTTTTCCGGGAATGGGGACACAGTGCAAGTACTTATACCTTTTAAAGGTAACTTAGCCTATGGATTGACCCCACATCTCACTCTATGTACTGCGAGATAAACCAAATACAAGGCCACTGCAGTATGTGTTTGCATGGGAATGTTAATTTTCAGGGGATTCTTTCTCAGGGCAGGGGAAAATCGACAGTTTTTTTTCATAACATGGTAGGGTAGCTTCATATCTGCAGGGGAAATGGAATGACAATATTTTGAGGGGAATTTTTTCCACGGCAGGGGAAATCGGCAAGTTTTTTTCGCCACGGGGCAGGGGAGCTTCAAACATTCACAGTGGGGAGGGGAAACAGGCAAAAATATGTGGGGAGCGGGTAAAAATGAAGTTTGAGTGCGGCAGGGTAAGTCTAAAAATGTTCAGAGGGAGGGCAAATTATGAACAGCTAATCAATTACCCTCATGACTTAAAATTAGTCAGTTCACATTACTTGTCATGCACAATATATCTTACCATAGTAAGGACCCCTTTAAAAGTGCATTGTTCGTTGGCTGCACCTGAAATAACGCTGTCCGAACTCTCCATAGTCGTCATACGAACGCGCTGAACTGTTTACAGTACTCCTCCAGCTGCAAGCTACAATCGTCTGTATCGCCGATGACGTCACGCACGCGTCTCCCATGAGCCCTTTCGCGCCCATGGAATTCCGGACTCATTTCCATAAATGTCGTCTACTTGAACTTCTCTTTTCGTCGCGCCGTAGTCGTCAGCGCGTGCAATTATGTTGCAAATTTGATCTGCATTTTACTCAAGGGTGATTTTGGAAGGGATAAACTGTCAAAGTCGCTGGACTTGGTTTTCCCTTTAAAGTCAGGCCGATCATTGAGATGTGTCGCTAGTTCAAGATAAGAATGGTTTCCGTGTAATTCACGATTTTTAAAAATCAAAACAAATGCACGTGGCTATCCCATGTCAAAACGGGGAGCTTTTGTAAACATCGTGGACATATTTCCATCGCTATTTGCATAATCCATCTTGAGTGACACAACGTTGCGTAATTTACATAGTGACGTTGTTGAGCTTCTCCAAAAATCAGGATTACTCCCGCATGTCAACAATAAACCGTAACAACAATGTTTGCTGAAGCACAGTCCCTCCGAGCCTAGTCCAATAAGTCAGTTTTCGACACACAGAACTGTTTCCGTTCAAAACGCATTGCGGCCAAAACCTGCGTGTTTTACCAGTATGTTTCACGTCTGTCCGTACCCGATAGAAGTACTGTAAGACAACCGAAACTGTTCTCTATCCTACTTAATATTACGACCGAAAACAAAAAAAAATACGTCCACTTTATAACAGTTTACATTTGAGTCGACACGCAACAAAGTTCCACACTCAATATTCTTCCATCCTGCTCCGAATGAAATAATAAGGGCCGAAAAAAAACAACCAAACACCACGATTTTTTCTGGTATATAATTTCTGTCAATACAATGTCTGACATTCAGAAAGTGTTCCCAATATCCCACCTATGATGCCGAACATCAAATTATTATGTCCGTTTCTGATTATATTTTGTATACTTGATAAAATTCTTCTTGCTCCGAACCAATTGGGATCGAAAAAAACGAAACATCTTTTTTCTGATGAAGTGATTGTGTTTTACACATCAGTCAAACCCGCGTCGTAAGCTTATTATGCAACGTCCCCTGTGCATCTGAACGTTATCACAGTAAATAAAGATTACATCCAAGTACCTCACCAAGGGTTTCAGTGTCGTTTTACTTTGCAAATGGTTGCGAAGTCATACAATTTGACAGTCGATCGGGCGACATCCCCTACGAACTTGTATTCCCTCGAAATTGTGCGAGAAAAATACGCCGAACTCTCCTCGGACCGATCGGGAAACGTTGCCGGGTAACGCGCGTCTACTTTTTCTACATTACGTTCGAATGGCCCTGCTTTGGTTTGCAATCTGGTTTATCGCGTAGATGAACTCAACCACGCTGAGAAGTGCTGCTGGCCTATCCACTGCTCTCCGTACCTAAACGCAACGGGCAGCAATCACGAACGGACGATACCATTTCTGGTTTCAACGTGTCAAAGAAGGCGATATTTAGTGTTGAACCGAAGTACACAACCCGTTTTTCATTATTTATACAAAAATTAACATTGTGGGTTTTTAAGAATAACGCATTCTGTTAATATCCCCGTGGTCACGGACTCGCAATAAACTTTCTCCGAGACCCGCGATCAAATTGTAGTTTGACCAAATGTGAAATGTCGGCGAATACATTTTACGAGCGAAAAAAGAAAACAGCTGTCAGACAGATAAGTTTATGCGAGCCAAACAGCAAAATGGTTTTCGTCATGCCGCTCCAGACAAGACCACGGTCAGTGATCGTTGTCTGTCTCAGAACACACAAAGCCAGAAAAATCGGAGAGTAATTACTAACTCGTTTTTTAAACGGCACCGACTGTTTGCTACAAAGTGGCTCTGAGATGTGACCCTTCAAAAAAGTGGGTCACAAGCTTTCCTTTGATGCGAAGGTGCGTAGAGATTTACATGCATGAATAAATGACATGTAAAGTGAGACAAATTTTTGGTCAGTCTGCAGCCTAGAAATTACATGGCTAAAAATTATAATGAGCTGTTTGTTGAAGGCACGATAAAGTAGCTGTGCTACTCGTCAAAATACAGAAACATAAGTCGGTAACCACCAAACTTCGTATGGAAACCCTAATTGTGATGGGAGGCCGTATAACGCCGGTAACACAGCCCTGCCATGTAGAGCTAGTAAGCTTATATGTCTAAAATACCCACAGTTTAATATGGTTGTGGTAGGAGGTTGAACTCGCCGCTTTGCGGTGCTTGACGTTTCAAGCTTCGTCATGTATTTTAGATCACTTCTCACAACTTGTGAACAATAAACAGTTAGTCTGATAGTATCGAGTCTACGTCACGTTGTGTTCATGTAGGGAACGCAGGCAAGTTTATTTACATATGAATTTAGGACACGCCCGATGTCAGTAATGACCGCAGACGTTATTGTTTTCGCCCACTGAAGCCATTTGCTGTAGCGACGTGCCGAAATGAAGGCTCCAAAAATCGACAGTTTACCGCGATTTATTTTATTTTCCTCTGACATTTCTTTGAACAACTGTCATTCCCGGTCGACATTATCACTAGGAAACAAAATATGACCGCGTTTAGGTTAATGCACGTTTAATTATCAAACGCCGTGGCGTCGAAGTAACAAAACAGTTTTTTTGCGTTTTTCTCGAATTCAATGTGTGAATGAGGTAGCCTTCTTTGACTCCTCGTCAGTTGGCGCTCACAAACACTAGCTGCTTGAAATTCACACTGTCCATTGGAAACATAATGAACTCAAAATCCGTGTCAGGGATTTCCTTTATCATTTTGGAGATATAACGTTGTATAGAGGCAGTTCGTTAATTTGCATAATTCCAATATGGCGGCTAACATTCCTAAAATACACATTAAACAGGCTATTTCAGTGATTTTAAGGTTAAAAATATATTTCTTTGGCACGCACAAAAATTTTTGGAGATAAAATGATTTGAGTAGGCACTCTGCTAATTTGCATAAATCCTATATGGCGGCTAGCATACATACAAAAGAAATTTGCGGTCATATACTACGTATTAAATAAGCTATGTCAGTGATTTTAAAGGTTAAACATTTTTCTTGGGCATGAAGGAACACTTTTCGTGGTTCAATGTTTTCAAAAGGTGCTTTTATAATTTGCATAAATTAACTATAGCTGCCAAATTAATGTCCCATTTTTAATAGGTTTTAATATAAATAAGTTTCTGGTATAGTTTTTAACACTAGGAATCTATCAAGAAGATGCTGTTAAGTCCTTAAGCATTTATTTTTTTAAATGTGAAACGTATTCTATAAATTTATTTATAGTAACGATCCATTTCAAACTTAAAGTTTATTTAAATAGGTGTCTGTGGTACCTGAACGTGTTAAAATACTCCATAAATATACTGTATTTTGAAAAAACCGTTAAAGCAATTTTGGCAGACTTACTTATATGACTGGTTAGATAATGCGCTTTTACTATTCAAATGTAAGAAACTTTAATAATTTTGTGATTTTACTATATATTAAAACAATAAACGATTGTTGTCAAATATTCTCTTTTTCTTTCTGAATGGAACTTTGGATTTACCTGTGTACAGCATTATTTGTCATTTGTATGTGTATTTAGCATTGTACTTTGTCAAAACATCTGAAATCTGTAATGTTTACTGTTTTTTTTAAAAAAGACGTGTTCAAAATATTTAGTTTTTTATTTAGACTGATCTCCCTTCTTATGGACGAGTGCATCTTTATAGCCCCCCTAGATGATAGGCAAGAAGTCATCACATATTTCAGCAAAATTACAATAAATAAAACAAAGCTAATAAAAATGCAGATACAAAAAATAATTTGACCAAAAATAACAGTCGAAAATACACACAAATTAAAACTCAGCATTGTTGCAAACAATATCAGACTCATGAAAACCTTATCAACACACAAACTATCAAAGAATTGAAGACTGCATGCTTAGTGAAGGCTTAAAATACATTCAAACACCTAATCAGCCCAACAGATTCCAACTGTTACACGATGAAAACATGTACATTCGGAAAAATTACACTTCGATATATCAAGAGAGTTAAACAAATCATGAAACTCCCATTCATACTGAAATCAAAATGAACCTTACAGAACAATAGATAACAAAAAGTTTAGAAAACTGTTTGATAGCTAAGTAACTGATACTTGTAAAAATCCCCTTTAAAAACCAGAAAAATCACACGATGCTTACAGAACGCAAGGCATTGGAAATTCTATCTAAGAATAAGTAGACAGCAATTAAACATTTGATAAATATAGGGGAATAGCAGCTCTAGATGCTGATGATAACCACGGTCCCTCCACTGACCGTGTGATAACATAAGGAAATGTAAGCAACAACTAGGAGAGCGGCGATACCAGACAAAGTTAACAGCAGATGGCAAAACACGAACAATACAAGAAATAAACAACGTAACGACAACATGTATGGTAAAACACATCGATTACCATATAAATATCCTGGTCTATTTAACAGTAAATACAGACACCACTTTCATGCCTCCTGCCAAATATACACAAAACTCGATCACGAGGCACAAAGTTCATACGACGCTCGATAAGTGGGCTCTAAAGTCTATCTTTTCACTTTTCGAAACATCGTGAAAAACTACAAAAAGACATAACATACACAAACAGGTTTATACAGTAAATTGAGAAAATTGAAGTTCTAAACAATGCGACTTTGGCAATATTAGACGAAGAGTAAATGGACGTACTAGTACATCACATAATGAAGCATTTGACTCAGTCAACAGGGCATTCAATCTGGAAATAAAGCCAAGGAAGAGAGTCTATCTTTCATAACAATGAAGTCCATACATCAGTACTAAGAGAATCAAACAAGCCCTGACTGAAAAGTGGTGTGAATTTATGAAAAAGTTTAAAGAATCTATTTCCAAAACCACTGATTATCGCATACAAGAAACATAGACAATAGACTCAGAAATCACTAGAACTCACAATCCCATCGAATGTCCTGACTTCGAATAACATGATCAAACACAATTACCGTTTGTTTAAGTCTCATAATACACAAAAGTGTTATTTTTTCCTAATTTACTTCCAGGTGTACTCGTCCAAAAGAAGGAGTTTCAGTCAAAATTAAAAACTTAACAATTAGTAAACTTCCTTTCTTTAAAAAGTAAACATAACAGATTACATGTTCAGACATTGTATAGCGTTAAACACCCATGCAACTTACAAATAATGTCGTACACGGGTTAATCCAATGTTATTCAGAAAAAAACACTATTTAGACTGCTAAATATCATTAATAGTCGTCATATTTAGAAAAACCACCACTTTAAACACTAGTGTCTAAGGACTTAACAATTTCTTTTTGATAGGTTCTTAGTGCTATAAACTATAGCAGAACCTTATCTAAATTAAAAGCTACTAAGCAATGGGGCATAATTTGGCAGTCATATTTAATTAATGCAAATTTTCAGAATGTCTTTCAAAACAACAAACGCCAAAAGTGTTTCTTCATGCCCAAGAAGTATATTTGAGCTTTAAATCACTGAAATAGCTTATTTAATAAGTGCTATATGACCGCAAATGTCCTTTGTATAAATGTTGGCCGCCATATTTGATTTATGCAATTTAGCAAAGTGCCTGTGTAGAACATTGTAACTCGAAAATTGTTTATCCATGCCAAAGAAGTATACTTTTAACTTTAAAATTACTAAAATGGCCTGTTTAATATGCGGTATATGACCAAAAAAGGGTTCTCTAGAAACGTTAGCCGCCATATTGGAATTTTGCAAATTAACGAACAACATTTTATCTCCAAAATGATTCGTCATGCCAAATAAGTTGTGTCAGACTTTGAAATCACTGAAATAACTTCACTAACATGTGATATATGGCCAATTATGTTATTTTGTAGGGCGGCTGGCAGCCATATTTTATTTATGCAAATTAGACATATTTCCCCGAGGTGGATTCGTTGTTGTTATGGGTTCCTCTCAAAAATGAATTCTGAAGAAAAAAACTTCTGTTGCAATTTGTTATGGTCTAACCCTATTTTGACTGGACTAAATGTTATGTTAGTATCTTTAACGATTGGATAACGATTATAGCACTTGCAGACATTGGTGTACTTATTTAATCCAAAGTTTCAAAGGTAATCCTTTCCGCACAAACTGTATCCGAAATCTGTGATTTAGTTTCATGGGCAGTGTAATTTATACATATTATTACAAGGTCAAGTAAGAAGCTGGCGGAAGTCTTTTCATAAAAAGCTATTACGGATCTTCTTTTTCAACTTCAAGAGTTTGTTAAAACAGAGTGGACGACATAAAGTGCTCCAAATATGTTATTATCTCTTAGTACAGCAAAATATGGCGTAAACTATGTTTATTGTACATGAATGTTCGCACTTTATAAATAGACCGTGATGTTATACTGGAAAGATGACGACATAACATGTAGGTATAATGTGCTACAGGGGCAATTATTTGCACTCAAGTGTTTAACATAGACATCTGGTCCACCTCGTGTGGAGGGGTCATTTTTCATTATTGTGAAAATTAAAATTATATTTCCCCAATATACGTGATACACGGGTGACGGCCACTTTCAGTTTCAAGTGTACGCACATAGTAGGTAAATCGTTTTCCCTGTGCAAAATGCTGCTCGGTTACCCTTGTTTTTATTTGCATTGAAATTTGTTTAGTAAAGTTTGGACATGAGTTTATGTCTTGCACTTCCATTTTATAATGCAAGTCTGTGAACAAAATATGAAGGGATCCGGATGCAATATCATTTTATCCGAGCTATCATCATATCATGTTTTATAGTTTGACATTCGTTTTCAAAGTTGAACGATCAATTGTATCCCAAACCATTTCCGAGAGCGATGTGCTTTCATTGCTGAACAGACTTGGTGTCTAGTACTGGGCTCCATATAATCTTGTATTGTTGTTCAAGTTTGTGTTGCTTGCCTTCAGATTTTTAACAAAAGGGTAATATAATTAGAGAAAATAAAACACTTAACACGTCTTATGGATCTCCAACAGTAGATGAACTAACAACGTTTTCAAACAATAACGCTGGAAAAATTTCACTCGCCTCCTAGTTTTACCGGCTCTTACTTTGCTATCGACGATGAAGTGCGCACAGAGCATTAAAGTCGAAGCTGTGATGTCAACTAAATCGTAAAAGTGATGAAATATACAGGAAATCGTAATCTCATGGAGAGTTTATCTTCCCATCTGCGTCAAGTTACCTTACCTCCGCAACTGTGTTCATCCGACCAATCAGCACAATCGTCCCAACCATCACAAAGCCAAAAGTATGGTATGCAATTACCATCCAAACATGGAATGTAAATGCCATCACATACTAGGAAGAAAACATATATATATATGTTTTCATATATATATTTTCATATATATATATATATATATATATATATATATATATATATATATATATATATATATATATATATAATATATATATATGTATGTATATGTATATATGTGTATATATGTGTGTGTATATTTATATATATTTATATATACATATATACATATATATATATATATATATATATATATATATATATATATATATATATATATATATATATATATATATATATATATATATATATATATATATATACAGATGTCCTCATTAGAAATTACAGTTGCTCAATGCTGAAAACAGAGCATTGTAAGTAATAATGCAAATCTCTTCGATTACAAAGTAAGAATATCTGTTATCTGTAACTTGAATTTCATGCATCCTGCAATCCTGCATTCATAACTCAATGGATTCATAGCTCTAAACTCTAATTTATAAGGTTGGGACGTACCATTCTATTTCCAGTTGCTGTTTAAATTTGATAAATAATATGTGATGTGGTGGCAACATTTTGAAACCAACTCAGAGCGTTTATTTAACAGCGTAGATTTGCAAGTGTAGCTTTATGATGTACAAAGACAGTATGTCAAAGGTAAGTCGTCCTTGCCAAACCAAACTGTTGACAAGCAACATTGCTTTGCTCAGTCTCTCAAAACACTTCTGCATGAATTTGATGTGTTTCTCCCAGGTGGCGCTTTACAGGACAACATCATTTATGTAAACTTCATATCCTTCTGATCCAGATGTGACGTCATTTACCATCTGTTGGAACATAGCTGGCGAGTTCTTTTTTCCGAAATGCATTACCTTGTACTGGAACAATCTGTAAGTTGTGACAAAGGCGGATACTTCACGAGCAAAATCCATCAGAGGGACTTGCCAAAATCCCTTGAGTAGATCAAATTTTGTCATATACCAGGCTTTTCCCGCTTGATCGACGCAATCATCAACCCTTGGGATTGGAAAAGTGTCTGTCTTTGTGAGAGTGTTCATTTTCGTGTAGTCAGTACACATACGGTTACTTGTATCAGGTTTTGGCAATTATACGGAAGGTGAACGCCAGTTACTATTACTTGGTTCATTAATGTCATTGTCCAGCAGATATTTGACTTCTTTCCGAGGGTATTTCGCTTTTGATGGATTCAGTCTGTATGGATATTGTTTCACAGGCTTACTGTCACCGACATCAACATCGTGATAAACGGTGTTTCTCTTTGTTTGAACATCATGGAAGAAGTGTTTGTATACATGGATCAGTTCTTTCACTGTTGCTGGTGCGAAGAATTGAGATGTGCCAACTTATACCGAAGATTCTCCAGGATTTCTGAATTCTTGAATTTGACCGATCAAAACTTTAAATTTAGAGTATTTTAACTTAAAGGCAGGGGGAGCCTATAAATACCCCCTATCTCCCTGGGCTTTCATAATCCAACATGAGTGGCACATGGTAGCAGCGTCAACGAATGCTCCCGAAAATCTGGATCTTTCAAGAACCATGGTGTAAATGAAAGCACTGTCCCAGCATATTACGTTTTGTGAATACTTGTGGAATCACCTTGTTGGCAAAATCCTGTCATTTTTCCATTTTAAGTTGCTTTTTGATGCCAAAACTGCTTCTATGCTGTGTTGAAGCGTCCAAAGAACAATTTATGAAAGCGTTCAAATAGCTGCCAACCACGAGGGGACGCGCAAAGGTGCAAACGATCAATCATTTGTTGCATACATTGGATCGATTACGATGTCAACAATGAATAAACGATTATTACTATCTACCGAGCAAAATACTTTACTAACGGTTACGTGGACAAAACCAGCGACATGCGGACCCATTTTGGACCGAGCACGAAAACTATTTTTCTAACTTCTTTCTGCCGAAATCAACTTGATTCCAATCTATGCCTACACAAATCACTAGACCGCTCATAGACGGTGAAAAATTGCTCTTGTGACGTCCAAAACTGTTGTTTGCTGGCGATGCACAGTCGGGTCGGGGCGATGAAACTAAATCGCGATCCATTCATCTCTGTTGGAGTTGTCCAAAAAGAGACACTTGCCATAGACTATAGCATCAAATGTTGACCGTTCAAGCTGAAACACGATGAAAGGTCTGAAGATCGCCGTGGTGTCGTTCTTTATACGTTTTTCTGAGCTTGTGTTTTACTAAACTGCTCTAATATTATCTGACACTTGTTTCAAAACTTTATCAACTTTTCTTTCCCAACCAGGGCACAACATTACCTTCTTTACTTTCATAGTAACCTTAGCTAATTCGCAGATTAATATAGTCTTCTGTTCTTCCTCGATTGTCTGTAACTGACTTTTCTATCCCGATATCGATACTGCATTCGCACTCACGTATCTTGAAACTTACGTCATTCCCTAAAATAATTTTCGGACAAACTCAAGAAATTTGACAACTACTAACGAATAGTCGGCAAAATTTACTGAAACTAGCAACAATAGTTACAAGTATGGTAATTTTACCGTCTTTAGCCTAAGCGGGTTCGCTTGGCGGAAGCAGTACATAACGATAATCGCAATCATACCAATCCATAATCCAATGACTGTAGGTCGGAATTCGGAAGACAATAGTTGTAAACATAGACACAAAACAGCACAGAACAGACAGTAAATAGACGGTACACAAACAAAGTCATATTCATGAAAGAAAGATATATGGACCTCTGGCCAGAAGACCAAGAAGTGATGTCAGGTGTTTCGAAAATAGTAAGCGCATCCTGCCCCACATGTGGCACCCGCCATATATCAATCTATAAGTCACATAGGTAGTGGTCACAAACTAAGGCCCAATGTCACCGATGCCATCAGTGATCATTTGTCGAAGAGAGATATTGTATTTATCTACCAGCTTGCGATACCTGCCAAAAAAGCGTTTGAATGTAGAGACAAGTCTTGCTCTGGTGTAACCTTGATTAAATAGTTTGTAAGAGAGATGGCCATGTCTCTCTACAAAATCACCATATGAACTGCATGCTCTAGCATATCGAATAAGCTGGGAAATGTATACCCCATAAGCTGGTGAGAGTGGAATATTACTTATGAGGTGTGGAAAATTGATGATACTAAAGTTAAAATCATCTCTCTTGTCATATAGCCTAGTAGTACAAGGTGACCATTAGAGTCAAATTCAAGTAAAATGTCCAGATATGAAGCAGAAAAGGCCGTTTCTGTAGTTTCTTCAAGCTCCAATTCTGGAGGATAAATCATAGCGAGATATTTACTGAATTCAGAGTTATTCATAGAAATAACATCGTCTATGTATCTATATGTTAGATTGAAAGTTCGAGCTACAGAGACCTTTTTCTGTTTAATTAAGTTCTGGATAAATTCTGCCTCATATGAGAACAGAAATATATCTTTATAATGGTTTGAACTGACAACACTGACAAGTTTGTGTTACAGGAGAGTTATTACCATCTAAATATGCCTTAAGCATATTTATGTAGCAACTGGTTTTGTTTTCGCCTGTCAGGAATTATTAAGATGTAATTTAAATCGCCGAATTTCTTATCAATGAGATAGGGTCAAAATTAACGAGTATGGAGTGGTTTGTCAGGAACTCGACGAAGAACATTAACTTTTTGGCAGGTTGGAACTTCCGTTTTGAGGTGCTTTTATAATTACTTTCATAGACTGTTAAGATGAATCAACATTTTCCCTGAATTTCTCTTGAAAGAACTTAAGTGGGTCATAGACTTTATGTCCAAATACAAGCTAAAATGGTAATTGATCTAAGTTGCGGCAGTCCTTGTTGGCAGCCACATGGCATTTCTCCTTTGATTGGGGCAAGTCACTTCCAGCATGACTTTGCTGCTGACTTGCTGTTAGACTTGCCATATTTCTCTATGTCACTCAAGGGCAAGACACTTGCAGTCAGTTGAGTGAGACGGCAGCTGGCTTGTTGTCTTTGAAGACATTTGCTGCGAGTGACTGTATTAGAAAAACCTGTATTCCAGCCACTTGCTGCTGACTTGCAGCTGACTTGCTGCTGGACTTGCCTTATTTCTCTATGTCTCTTATGAGCAATACACCTGCAGACAGTTACGTGAGACAGCAGCAGTCATTAGATGGAAAAATAGATAAAACGTGCTCAGCTTTGTCCAGCTCTCTGCATCCCAAAGACCCATGGAGATCCACACACTCTCTGCAGAGAATGCCGCCCCTCCCTTCCTCTCTCTCGACTTGAAGAGGGCGTACATTGCCCGGAACGGATGGTTCTTTGACTCCGACATGAAGATGAAGATCCTCCGTATCATACTGGCAGATGTTGGGGGGATGGCCCAGACAGAAGGGGAGAAGAAGGCTGTCCGAATACTGGCACTGGCGATGCCACCTTTTTTGGTGCAGCTGCTTGGTCAGCTCTCACATTACCATAGCATGTCAACACCATTTAATTTTCGGTGATCAAGCACTTGCTCTTGAAGGGGAATAGAGAAACCTTGTTCAAGAGCTGTTCATAGATATGGTGTCCACAGAATGCAGCATGTCCATGCCATGCGAAAGTTTCTCCTGCTTAAGAGGGCTTCTTTGGATTGGTCATGGTGGATGAGCCATGTCAGCACACTTTTTCAATGCCCTTGGTCCTCTTGGTGACTGCTTCCAAGCCTCTTGGATTGAGTATATCTTTGGTAACAGGCCCACATACTCTGCTATATGGCGCCAGGCGCAATCGTCTTTCATCTTGCCAAGGACCTTGTGGTTCTCTAAGAGGAAGTGATCATGCAGTTAGTTGGACATGTCGTAGAGGGGCTGGTGCCTGACCATGTTCTTGTAGATGCTGTCTGCCTGGACCTCAAGTAGGAGCGAGTCAGTATCCATGGAGAGCAGCTGGCAGCACTCTCTGTACTGGGCTTTCGTCTCTTTGTAGAAGAAGTTGTATATATTGAGCTTCGAGAGGTCCAGGATGGTCATGCCAACATACACAGGGTAGTTGAAGACAAGTCAGCGCGTGTGAAGCTGGACTGCCACGAGATCATCATCGAAGATGTTGGCCCACTTGTAGGCAGGGGGTTGCCAGCAGGCACCAAATCTTGTCCTCTTCTTGTGCTCGCACAAGTTGCATGTTGACGCGTTTGCAGGGTTTCTCCATGGTTTTCCCAAAGATGGAGTTATTCATCACCTTGTAAAGGTCTTTTTTTTCAAAGGTAGTGGCCGCCCGCTTCTGGAGCTCTGTGTTAAGCCAGATGGCACTGATGATCTTCTCTAGCTGCAGTCTCTGGGAGAGATACAGCTGCAGGCTTTGCTAGTGGAGGATTAAGCACTCCTTCAGAGGTGAGGACCAGATTTTAAACCTCAGAGGGATCTCACCTTCCTCCAAAGTGCACTTGCTGGTGCCCCAACAGCCACACTTCCTAAACAACCATGTGCCTGGGGCAAGAGGGTAATCATGGAGAGCCTACTGCAGCTTGACAGAGTACTTGAGGTCTACTTTCACTCGAGCCTGGCTTCTTTGGCAGTTCAGCACATCACATGAATCTCTCTTCTCTGGACGCATAAGTATCTGTGTCCGCTAGTCCCTTTGGAGGTGCAAGGGCCCCAAGGCCTTTGTTTGTGGCTGATAGTTGACCAAAGCATATCAACACCATATATATATATATATATATATATATATATATATATATATATATATATATATATATATATATATATATATATATATATATAATACTTATCATCATCATCAACATTATATAGGTTTTAAATTAATTGTAACAATCCACATATGTGGTATAACAAGTAATACCCACGAGAAATCCCGCCTTAAGGAGAACATGCAGTTTGAAAAATAAGAGTTTATAAGTTGTTCACTAGAAAGACGTTTTTGGAATTTTAAATCCATATAGTCAGCTCCTCAGCAGTGTTATATCAGAAACTATCCTGCTTCATATTTCTAGTCAAAGATCGCTTGTGAAAAGAGAATATCATTAAAACACTTTAGGGTTTAGTATTTTTGTTTATAATTTTGTCAAAAAATGTCATTATAATACAACAAAAACGTTTTGAAATGAAAGAATCCGTTGATCGCAATTTGAAAAAAAGACAATTTTAATCAAATATCTTCTCACTGACACGGTTCTATCACATTTGTAAACTTTTCCATTTAAGAATTAAAATAGCATAGAAATATAAAACTCTTCTCAACATCGTTCTCGATTCACCAACAAGTAATTCAACATGATGAATAACGTACGTTGCAGACAAGCCGTGAAAAAGTGAATACAAAACACTGCATCAAAACCCAATAATACAGATAAATTCATACTAATGAGTTGACTGTATTGTAGGATACTACACATGAATTCACACGAAAACACATGACTACAGGTTTGCTGAATGCAAGCAATGTATTATTAAGTGTATTCATCTGTACGTGCCCGATACAGCTAAAATATGGGCCATAATCCTTGCAAATTCAGTAAGTATTATTTGGTTTTCATGCAGTGAAAGTTGTTTAGTTGCACCTGTGTCGACACTTCTCACTGCTGATATTTGTTTTTATTTGCACATATATAGACTTGAAAAACACTAAAAGTGAAGGCTACATACCAACTGTGCAAGTTCTTCTATCCGCCTTCAGTCGAAACCCATTGTCACAAGCACAACGAATCGACCCACTAGTGTTTTGGCACAATTGTTCACACACAGCTGTTTCATTTATTCCATAGCTACATTTACCGGATATTTGCAGATCTGACGGTAAAACATCGTTTATATATATATATATATATATATATATATATATATATATATATATATATATATATATATATATATATATATATATATATTATATATATTATAGATAGATAGATAGATAGATAGATAGATAGATAGATAGATAGATAGATAGAGAGAGAGAGATAGAGAGAGAGATAGAGAGAGATAGTAAGAAAGATGGATACACAAATAAGCAGATAATTAACATGTGACTCACAGTATCATCATATTGTTCTCAGGTTGTCATTAGTGAGAAAATTTCATAAAATTTTTCTTCAGTATATCTTTATATATGTCGACACTGTCATTGCTGTCTTCATAGGAAACCATTATATGAAAAAATGATATTTCATATATTCATTAATATGCAAGGCACACTAATCAAATCTAATCTGGTCTTGCCATCAACATATTTTACCAGTATACCAAATCTGACCTTAATGCGTTCAGGCGTTTTTAAGTAATTGTGTTAACAGACTAGGCAGTCAGACAGACAGACACACCCTGACAGAGAGACAGGCAGAGAGACAGACAACCAGACAGACGGACAAACAGGCAAACAGACAGACAGCCACCGGTACGACATTAGCTAACTACCGTTCCTAATAACTGATATATCTTAATTGACTAAAGCACAGTGTACAAAACTTGCTGTGTATTTTGAAGATATAAAAATATAACAATTATGCTAGTCTTTACCGCCATTACATCAGATAATATTAATTTGCAGTTTAAGGATCCTTCTCTCATTATGTCTGAATAAACTTTACCTATGTTTATGTGACACGCTACGTAGTTTGAAGATACTATGCTATAATATCAGTGAAAGTCGTCTAGCTAATTATTAATGTGTACATTTAATTGCTTTACCAATAAGGGACAAAGGATAGAAGGACCAAACAAAATTGATTAAATTTGCTAAGTTGATGTAATGATGTAACAATAAAAGGCATTTAGCAGTTTCTAGTCAGCTTTCTCTAATTGGCATACGTGATGGTCTTTACCGATTAGGAAATTTAAACTGGAAGGACTTGCAATGGGCAATGTTGCGGAAACTGACTCTGCATTTTGACAGTGTTATTGTAGAAATGAATTTTGCATTTTCACGCAGGTAATTTAAATTTGTTTATCTAATCTTTCATTATTTGGCCGATTAAAGTTGACGGACTAGACAAATATGATTACGCTTGCCGCTATGTAAAGTGAAAATTAAATGATAATTCGGCTCAGATAGTTGATAATTTGTAAATATGTATTTTTCAATTGCAGCTATAAATGATAAATAGGTTTGCAAATAATGTTCAATGTATCGGTTTGATGAATTTACAAACTAATGAATTGATATCAGAGAAAAGTGTTAAATTACAGACAACTGCTACATATTATGAAACACGTACGCATTTTCAGTCCATATCTGGAGTTAAAGTGACAAGGAATCTTTTTATAAAGGCAAGTTGATAATGAAAAGTTTTATTGAACGAATAAACGTTTTTCTAAAGGAATAATACAATATATTTCCATAAACCAAGAAAACTTAAAAGTTTGGTACGTTAGCTATAATTTACTGCAAAGATGATGAGAGTTCACATTTTTGCTTGAAAATCTTAATTGTGGTATAATGATAATGATTATTTTCCATCAAATATTGATACACCTTTATGAAATTTACATCTTATCTTAAACTACAGTATGTGTTGGAAAAACAGTGCTGTTTTTTTATGTGTTCGTACTTTTAAAAGACTCTTATTAACATGTGTGAACTTCATTGCTAAACAAATAAAGGCCGGATTGTCGAACGTCTATGCAAATGTAAAACCGAGCACGCTAATGATTTCACGTGTCGTGTTTGTCCCAGAGTCCTATAATTTTGTCATGCTCTAGGCCTTCATTGTCATTTAACATTGCGTATGGAGCCTTTTTAATAGCGACTACACCTGAGTCGAAATTAAAATGAAAATTGTTGTTTTTTTGTCAGAGAACGCGCACATTTCAAAAGCATATTCCGTGAACCATAATTTGACCCCATTTGTAAATGTCATGAAACTGCCAAGTATGGTAAGTAACATTTATCACAGGGTCCAAGCGACGTTTACTCAACTGGTCGAAACAAATAAAGATCATGGGGGTATCATTGAAACACGCAAGCTAACTTATTTTATGTAAGATGTGCACTTTAACTCCCATAACCCTCTTTACTTGAATGATTTGCCATACAAAACTTAAACATAGACGTTCTTCAAAGTGTGAAAACCAGTGTCTACATCCAAACATTTAAATTGTTCGCTCTAAAAATGTACCGTAAACCTCATGAGGGGATTGGCTGGCACAAATCATGTATCTAAGCTGATCCCTTGAACGCGAAAAACTTCCCCGTACCGAATTAATGGCTTATATGACTCCTCAGAGAGTACATAAACTACCGATCAAGTAGAACAAAAGATCACAATGTTTGTGAATATGATACCACCCGAGATATTTGTAGAGCAATCACCGATGGACAGTAAGTTCACACCTCAAGTAAAGTATCTGTTCATATGGAAATGATTTCGAACCTACAGCGTTTGTGCCGGGGAATATTGGCATGCTTCCGTTGAAATGGAATGGCCAAACAGTGCAATAATATCAACAAGTGGTAAGGTTGCCACTACTCCTAAGCATCGAACTTTTTATTATTACAGCAATGAGCAAGCATAGTCGATTAGAATACTAGATTATTTAAACATTTAAAAACCATACAAACATTATTATAAGCTATTCTATCTGGTAGTAGCATTATATATTATAGCCCAAGCATGGGACTATGTGCCCGAGGGTAGGTGACCATTTGCCCGACGTAAGGAGGGCAAATGGTATCCTGCCCCGAGGGTACAAAGTCCCTTGTTTGGGCTATAATGTTGTTATTACATGCTTCTCTTACATTTTTCTCTCAAAATATTTAGGTTTATTGGTAAATGATAATCAAATGGTTTTATTTCCATCTCAGACGAAAAACCGTTAAAAATGGAATGATTTTCACCATGGAACGGCGCATTGATATATTTAAACTACTGTTATGCGGTTTATCAATTTTTTTCTGCAAAATTTTCAAAAAACCGGATTTCCTCTGCAAAATGTGAAATTTCAACATTTTTACATCACAAAGTTTTCCAGTTGAAAAAAGTTCCGGTTCACTTTCAGTCCAGTTGTGACTATGCGGCCCGCGACGTCATCAACGAGTTACCATTGAATCCTATGGAGCACGCGACGTTCGATATACGAGGCATGTAATAAAATACACATTGTTTTAAATACATCCTCGCACGTAACATTATGCTTTGCATCATACAACACTCTGATAGTACATTTTTAAATCTTATGCAATGTTTTTAAAAACGGTGATGCTTCCCATAAATGACAACAGTAATCCAAGTGTGGCAAATGTATTCATAGGTAAACTCTGTCTTATTCTCCTAAGCAAAGCAATATTATTGACAGAAATATTACATTGTGCAACAATTCCCAACACACGCCCATTTACTTGATCTCAGCCTTTTAAGGCTGTTTTCAAAGCAAAAGTGACCGTTAATGGACGTTTCAAAATGTCGAATTATTGAATCATGATAATAGGTACACTTTTGTAAAAGTAAAAGTAAAAGTAAAAGTAATGGACACTTTATAACCATGTATTCATAAACAAACAGAAGGCAAAACAAGCTTGAATATTCATTAGTAAACGAACGGGCCTGAAAAGAGGACCTCCCATGAATACGTGGAATGTATCGAACTTTACCAGACTTCACGGGTATACTGAACATTTCCCTTTATGTCAGCAAGAAGAACGGCAAAAGGGCATTTTTAACTCGACGTTCCCCTTCAGCTTGTTCAGTATATTAATTAATCTCTTGCAGTACGGTATTAGGCACTTTCGTATTTGTCTTTTTTTGCAAATTACAAAACAAGGTATGTTTTACATACGATGTAAGTTTTAGAGTGATTATGTCATGTGCCGTTCGGTTGTGTGCTCATGGAGCTATTTGGTAGCTCGGTGGTGTACTAGACAATACAAGCAGGGTTGTCAGTTGGTGACTGCGACCTTGCCTACAGATTTAACACCATGGTATTTTGCTTTAAATTTTCAGTTGACCCCATGTGCAAGAAGAGCGTGGTATTCTCTCTGTAAATCAAGAAGCATTTCGGACATCTTGACTACAACATTACTAGCTACGAAGCTGAGCGAAAGTTATTCTCTGAAACTGGAACATTAGTCAAGCTGGGTTTTCCACGGTAGCTATAAAAGGAAACAGGCTTTTCTTTCTCAGAAAGCATGCAATGTACTGCATACTGCATATGTTCCCTTGGGTCTAAGGTTTTCGCCCTCATTGCCATAAATGTCAGTGAACTATCAAGAATATGATAGTTTAGTTGAGTGAATCTATCTGTATTTTAATACATTGATCTATCAATCCTTATACTCAACTGCCTAACGCATCAAGCAAGGGTCGCAGTCAAGTTAGTATGGCGTTTACGACGAGGCGACGAAGTCGATGAGTGTCGCGTAATGTTTTTTACCAGTTTTGTGAACTAATGAAATAACTGGTCAACAGTGCGTCTTCGCATATCAAATCGTCAAGTGTATAAGTAATTTTGAAGTTTTCCATCTTTTACCGTAAAGTTGTTTTTAAACAAAACCACATTTTCGAGAAAGCGGGCGTGCAAGCAAAAAACACCGCGACTGAGAAAAAGTGTACCCCCCTCGGCAGTATAGTCAGATGTGATACAGTAGATAGTTGTTATATCATGCATCGTAAAGGGTGTCCAAACATTGACATAAAAAGATATGTCCAAAACGTTTTGTCTATAGATAGTCATTATATTGTCACGCAGGGTTTCAGGCGGGTTCAAAACCTGACATAATATGAGGTTATTACGAAAATACCGCAAAGGATGCATAAGGACATTGCATATTGGCGCAGCGTGTCGCCCGACGCAAAGCGGGGGGGGGGGGCGATGCGCGGCGCCAATGTCCGAGTGCCTCCTTTGCGGTATTTTCGTAATAACGTTATTATTATACATCTTATATTCGTGACTGGGGCATCAACTTGTCAGAGTAATGACCGTTTTCGTGCAATGTCAACATTTTTTCTTCCGATTTATAGCGCAAGTGTGGAACGCTATCTCGAACGCGCTTCTGCAAGTTCTGGATAGTGTGTGTGTGTGTGTGTGCACTACAAACGTACGTACGTACAGAGCGCGCGCGAGACATGTTCTGGCACTCGTCCAATGAGTCCCTTGAAACCGTTCAACAGTGAACGAGCAGATATAGCCGCAGGGGATTGGGCGCCTTGAAACCGTACGTATTACGGAACGGGCGTTCCACACGGCTTTTTCAGCGCACGCAAAATTCTATTGCTCTCGATGATAGATAAAAAACCTTAGACATTATCTCCCCAAGATAATATCTCCAAAAGGCAAAGATCAACCTGCATAAAAACAAATTTTATTTACAAATCCTGCCGTATAAATCTTACAATTAATAGTGTCAACATATTTATAACTAATTTGGTAATATTAATACTATCAAATTATTATTAAAGTCAAATATGTAAAAAAATATGAAAAATTAAGTTTTAATATTGATTGGTATCATATTTCAAAATCATGGCTACAAATATACATTTTTATATTCTTTGGAGAAGGTATTAATTAAGGGATTTATCCTGAAAATTTGAACTAAATATCTTGATTCTAACACTTGAAACTTGACATTAACTCTGAGAAAAGAATTGGTGCAAAAATAGCCTTTACCGCTACCTTAACACAATATTATGCTGTACACAAGGATTTTGTAGAAATACGTTTTGTTGCTTAAAACCCAGTGTATGTGTCTCTTAGAAATTTCCTTCCTCTATATTATTCCTCTTTTAAAACAAATTAAAACTCTAGATGGAGGATTGGCCAATGCAAATTTACAGAAGAGTACTTGAATTACAAAAATACACATTCGCTCACTTACATTTCTGTATTTTGGGAGGACAGCAACAGGACGCAACATTAAAGTGAGCCTGATGATGTGAACCTTACGATCGAGACCTGAAATTGTTTGAGTCTACAATATTTTTTCCAGTAGCATATTTCGCTCAGGAGATGGAATGATCACATTTAAATTTCACCAGAAAACAAGAATTGAACTTGTCCCCTGCTAATTGAAATGGAGACGGTGTCGTCGACACTGGGCCCTAGCTCAATACGAACAATGCAAACACTATATCTAATGACGTTGGCAATTATTGAAGCAGCACACGATAGTAGCGGCACACAGGTGTCGGCTCGATCGCGACGTGTTTTATATGAAAGTAGGTTTGCATTATTAATGGCTAAAACATTTTCAAAATTGATACTCAACAACACAATTACGACGATAGAAAAAGCTCCTTGACATTTCTAACAATTATAATAAAACTACGACGTAGTTATTAAGACTGTCATAAAAGAATGTCCTCCATCTAATGATGGAGGTAAGTAATTCTATAAAAGTTAAGATAATCAATGTATTGTTTTATTTCTTGTGATTCTATGGGAAATGGTCATAATACTGAATCACGCATAAGTATGAACACGTTAAGAATACTGTCGCAGTTGTAACCTCTTAAATTCTCAAAACTAACGGAACTTTTTAAAGAAATTTTCGGCAAGCAGGAAATATAAAAATTGTTTTCGTTAACCTGAGCGATGCAAGAAAAACCCGCCCACCCGCATTTACAATCCAAAACAAATTGAATCAATTGTCTATAATAGACCATATTAAGGGTTACAGCAGCAAAAAGAAAACAAACAAGATATTTACTTTGACCTACCTACACTTATTTCAGAGGAATGTTACCGGAAACACATTTTGTATTTGGTCTTCGCTTATCTGAAATTTTCACGGAAGCCACCAAAGTACTATTGAGTTTGCCTCGTCCAAGGGCCATTCGTCTCACTTCCTTGTGTAAGACCCAATTCAGTCCTTGAAATAGAAGTCTAACTGTTTACACCAAAAAACCTGTGCCACTGTGGCAAACAAATGCGCCATTCTGTCGAGCATTTCTCAGACACTAATTACACCAATAAAAATGGTAGCAGAATCTGCTATAAAACGTTAACGGAAGTACGAATTCAACATTACATGAAGGATATGAGTTTGAAAACAGGGTAAGCCAGCCTAGGTACGGACTATGGGAAACAGGGAGATTGACCTCTTCCGAAATCGATACACATCTTTTTGGTTATATTGACATTCAGCTGTAGAAACGAACTGTTACACAACTTAGTAAAATAATCGACAATAGACCCTTAATCTCTTAGCAAGCTTACTATGGGGGAGTCATTAGCAAACTTCACAATGTGTCTGTCCTGATAATTATTTTTATAGTCATCAGTATACAGTGTATACAGGAGCGGGAGAAACATAGCCCTGAGGAGGGCCTGTCGTTGATCGAGATCGGAAATTATATGTATTTGCAATATTTTTTCCGAGTAACATATTTTACGTCTGGAAATAGAATGATCTCATTTAAATTTCATCGCAATCAAAAAGTAAACATTTTCCCTGGATATTTAAAAGAGATGGTATCGTAGGCACTGGGCTCTAGTTCGAAGGTCGGATTGGGTCAATACGAACAATGCAGACACTGCATCTAATGACGTTGGCATTTTTTGGAGCAGCACACGATAGCAATCGCACAGAGATGTCGGCTCGATCGTGACGTGTCTTAGTTGAGAGTTTGTGTGCATTTTTAATGGTTTAAAACATTTTCTAACTTGATACTCAACAACACAATTATGATGATAAGAAAAAGCTTGACATTTCTAACAATTAGGTAGTTATTGAGAATGTCATAAATGTCCTTTATCGAACGATGGAGTTAAGTAATGTTATTAAAGTTAAAAGGGCCAGTTATTGTTTTATTTTTTATTTCTTGTGATTGTCTTGGAAATGGTCATTATACTGAATCACGAATAATCATGAATACCTTAAGTCTTCTTTTGCAGTTGTAATCTCTCAAATTCTCAAAATTAACAGAACTTTTAAAGCAAGCATTTTTTGCAAGCAAGAATAAAAAAATGTTTTCGTTATCCCGAGCAACGCAAATAAAACCTGCCCGCCCGCATTACCAATCCCACCTACAAATAATCAACCGTCTGAATTATACCATATAAACGGTTACAACAGCAAAAAGAAAACTACAAAAGATATTTACTTCGACCTACCTACACTTATTTCAGATGAATGATACCAGAAACACATTTAGCATGTTGCCTTCGCTTATTTGAAATTTTCACGGAAGCCCTTAAAGTTCGGGGCCGATTATATTGAACTGATGAGTTGGCCTCATCCAAGGGCAATTTGTCTCACGGCCTTGTGTTAGGCCTTGAGAAATAGAAGTACTACTGTTAACATGAAAAAAACCTGTGCCACTGTGGCAAAC
>LD345347.1:0-10447 GCA_001465055.1 Ptychodera flava | reverse complement strand
CGTATTTGAAAGTTTGTTTGCATTATTACTGGCTTAAACGTTTTCCAATTTGATACTCGACAATACAATTAGGATGATAGCTTCTTGACATTTCCAACAATTATAAGAAAATTACGACGTAGTTATTGAGACTGTCACAAAACAATGTCCTCGATCCAACAATGGATGTAAGTAATTTAATTGAAGTTAAAAGGACCAGTGTATTGTTTGATATTTTTCATGTGGTTGTATGGGAAATGATTATTATACTGAATCACGAATAAGCATGAATACTTTAAGTCTTCTGTTGCAGTTGTAATCTCTCAAATTCACAAAATTTTTGCAACTCTTTCAGCATGGATTTTCGGCAAGCAGTATATTATAAGTGTAATCGGTAACCCGACCTACCTGTGTAGTGTAATAAACTGGGACTTGTATATATGATTATTTGTTTATCAATGCCCTGAGTAAATAATACACTTTTATACGACTAGTGCAATGTTATTGCATACTTTCCAGAAACTAGGTTTGCTTTCCGAAACAAAGAATAGAATACATTAAGAACACTCTCAGAAACGGCGAGATACACATCAAACAGTTAGATGAAAGAAGTTGAACAGCAGTTCAAGACACTAATGATACAATAACTTTATTGCTTTTTAAGGCCACCGTCCCATATACAAGGGGAGAAAAGAGTGAACCATTCTCAGTTCACTAAAACGCTCAGAGTCACATAAGCATAATATTGAAGACTTTATAAATGAGTGGAAGGGAAGAAACATTGAACATATACATGCTGGCTAGCTAATATGTAAATAACACATACTAAATACGTAAATATATACGTACATCTATACACTACAAAGTTTTGAAGTTCATAGGTCTATGTATAAAAATTTACAAAGATTAATTAATATTTCTGAGTCTACAGAACTTACAAGTCTCTGGAATTTATCAAAGTTGGGTTCAGTTAAACTCTGCTGTGGCAGATATTTAATTCTTAAATCTTTGTACAATGGACAGATTGACAGAAGATGGTATATATCTTCAACATCGTGTGATTTGCATCAAGTACATAATCTATGTCTAGGATCGATACCATAATGTCACCCTTCCTCCATTGCTAGAGGAAGTGACGAACATCGGAAGCGAGCAAAAACGTGAATATATTTGTAGTTACAATTCAGCGATAAATATTTTTCAGGGATTAGTAAACTCTTAAAAGTTACATAGGTACGCAGTTTTGGCTTATTCATAACATTGACCAACCAGTCTTGTTTGCAGATATCTGTGACTCTTGTGATAAAGGAAGCAAGAAACTTTTCTTATTGCCGACTTCCTGGGCGACCCAAGCGTAGCCAAATCCGTAAGAAAATAAAATGTTATTGATGGATGTTGCCCAAGTGTGTCGTCCCATGCTGTCTAAATTACATAGCACATTATAGGCACGTCGTGGTAATCTAAAAGGAGGCATTTCTAATAATTTGAGCCAGTAACTGAGCATCTACGCATAGTTGAAACAAACAATGGCGATCTGCCACATTCCTTAACTACTGCTTCATTTGCAACACGACATGAAACAGTGAGCAATCTCCTACACCATTTTCTTTCAACTTTCTCTATGTGTCGTATTATTGAAAACCCCAAATTTCCGAACCGTAAATTAAAATTGGCAAAATCATTGAGTCAAAAACCGTACAGTGTGTTTTTAGTGTGAATTATTAATTTTCTTGCTGGCACGTGACAATAGATTCATAGCTTTACTGGCTTGCCCAGCTAACGTAGCTACAGCTTTAGACAAGATGTTTCTACAAGACAGTAACAATCCTAAATATTTATAATATGATACAGCTTCAATTATGGTATCACCAAAGAACCATATTTTCTCGACTTGCTTGTCGGCAACCCTTGCAAAAGATAACAATGTTTGTCTTCTCTAAATTTACTTGCATTCTCCATTTTTTACAAAATTCCTTGAAAATATTAATGAGAAATTGTAAATTTCTTATCGAGTCTGCAAAGATTACAATATCATCCGCATAAAGAAGAACAGAGAGATCACATATTTTTTGGTCAGTTGAACGCTCATACGTCCAGTATTTGAAAACATAAAGTTTAACTCTTCTATGAAAAATGAAAACAACAATGGGCTTAGAATACACCCTTGACGTACACCAACAGGGCAATCGAAGTAGTCTGACGTTACATTTCTTGCTCGAACACAATTTTTAACATTTTTATATATTGATGATGAAATATAGTACATTTTTCCGTTTAAATATCCCTAACACAACGCAACATCAAACATGAAAGGTTGGGGTCAAAGGTCAACTTTAGTTATTGTTGACATAAATAGCCAACTTGCGCCAATTAATACAAAAAAATACATTTTTGCTTTGAACAATGTTGTGCACTACTGTGCAATGCTGAATATAAGTGAACACGAGGCAGCAACGATAGAATTCCATCGCGTTTTATCTAAACCGTAGCTTCCAACAATATTTACTTTATTCTGGTCTGAATTGCCTCTGGGCCTCACTGTCAGACATAACTGTATTTTCACAAAGATGCATTTTCTCGTAGCAAAGTTTTGCAGTCGGAATGTCATTACAAGAACAACAACATCAGGATATACGATCATGAAGAGGTCATGAAAGGGGCAAATTATTAGACGATGGTACCCGCAGCGCCTTGGGAAACGAGAAGCATAGAGTGGCAAAAGAGCTTGCTTAAACACATAATCCTCACTGGTGAGTGTGGCATAGTATTTAAATGTAAATTTTATTCATTTTCTGATTTGAAATGAAAAATTCTATAGTTTGTGTAATTGTTTGTTATTACTAATTGGAAGTAAAGACAAAGTCATTGACATTATTTTTGTATCATTTTGCTTACGTTTTTAAAGATGGGTTTTGTGCTTCTGTTTCTTCAATGATGATACATAGAAACAGTACTACTTCACTATATGCACTGCAGAAAGTGAACCTCTTAAATACACCAGGTATCTGTATGCAAATATTGCCATACCTCAGTCACAGGCTGCTATTCAGGTGTTGTTCATTTTTACTCAATAAGCACAATTTCCAGGACGGCAAGCCTTTGTAGACTCACCAAGGTAGGATGTTAGTAAAAGACAGAAAATAAATTTATTCAGACTGCCGTGACATGACGAAGAGGTATTTTTGCATAATGAAACAGCTTTTTGACAGGTTGGATACATATGAAAATTAACACTTTTTACTTCATTTACGTAATTGTGACGTTGTGGAATATGTAAAAATAAAATTAATACAAAATACCGTTTCGTAAAACATACAGGGGAATTACTCTATCAACTATCACTGTTTAAACATTTCCGTTGCATGCACATTTTTTGTGTGCAGCCATAATTTATGGACGAGCTTGCATGAAAAAACCACATTAGGTTGGGATATAAATAACAGTGCCGACTTATCGAATTATCTGGAAGCACATTTTCGTAATTAGTCTTTCGATGGAGATTTCATCGAAAGTAAAATATTTGTTTCTTAGACCATCCGTTTTATACATTAACATAACATTAAACTACGCAAATCAATTTTCAGACGCATACGATTGAGACTTAACTTCACGTAGTACTTCTATGTCTCATAGCAATTTTCTATTTCTATATTTTCCTGTATTTTCCTGTATTTCAGTAGATCTTTTAAAAATTCTTGATGCAAGAATTGCAAATTCAGACAATTTCATTGCTGTGTAGACTTCTTACTTGAATTACAAAAATACTTATCAAGTCACTTACATTTCTTAACTCTGGCAGGACAGCAGTTTCAAACCTTAGGTCACGTGTTCAATAGAATTTTCCATTTTATTTAACTAAAAATTCTCTATCATTAATGTTGGTGTATTACTGATACACTTTCTATTAAATATTCTGCCGTGGGAGTTTCTGTGATGAGTACAAGATATTAATGACTGTAGAAGACCCATAATACTTTGTTTTTATAGATAATAAAATAACACTCGCAAGCTAAGTTAATCATACAAAAAGCCAATATTATTGTGTCAGTGCTTGTCAGCAGAACACGCAGTTTTCCGGCTGTCCTCGAAATATATGTTCTCTTCCATGAAGATCCGTTTGTACTATGTGCAATTTATATTTAGCGTAGACTTTTCCTGTTGAATTTTTAAATAATAATTACAAAAATATCACCAATTGTCTTATTCTATAGAATTAATTAATAGTCGCGCCAGCGGCTTACTGACTACGCATGCGCGTATTCATAATAGACTATGCGAGTAACCGTAAGTGTACCCTTCTTTCCTGGGCGCCGCCATGTTTTTTTGAGTGCTCGTAAATAAACAAATTCGAAACGTGCTCTCTATTATTTTATAACATGCCATTAGTAAAATTAGCGAGTAATTATTATAATCAACCCTGTCGCTTATACAAAATTTCTTATCACGCCTAAAAATTAAAAGAAGAGAGAAAACTGTCGTGCATATGAACGAGAACATTCGCAAAGAATGCTGGGATTGAATCCTAGAAAGGCGCCCCCTGTGTCAATAACTATATGTAAAATTTACCCGTTTTTGGAAGTAACGCTGGTTTTCAGCTTACAATATCGAAAGTTTGGCGGTACAGTTACTATTGCAAAGTTAATGATGGCACAATACGTCCCTTGTTTAAACATAATAGATAGTAATCATGGTAAAAATTGCAAATTTATGTCAAACTTTTTTACACATAACAGAAAATCTATACCTACAGGGTCTGACATCGTGTACGTGAACTGTCATCAGAGGGTAAACCTGTTATACTTGTACAAACGTATATAGAAAGTAACAATTAATTCTATTTTATCCTTTATGATTACTAATCATGAATCGAAACAAATAACATTTTTAATATCAACGCCTGGCGCGACACCAAGGGCTGAGCCCTATATAATATTACTGAGAATATTAACAGCATAAATTGTCATCCTTATGTACCAAGATTCACATGCCTGTTTCCGTTACAGGGAAAAGCGCCTTGACATTCGTGCATGTGTTTTGTATGTATCACGCCATGACAGATTGCCAACATTACGCCCAATGGTTCTTTTACCGGTTCCATGATGCAGTGCGCGCTAAGTGTACAAAACGTACGTTACTCACAGAGCTTTTCAGCTATAGGGTGTAAGCAGGGTATTTTACCCATTAGAACGCTAGGGCAGGTTACACCCTATGTTTTCGTGGCAGATGGATAATGAAATACACTGTGTTTTGTTAATTTTTTTCTATTTTGTTTTATATTGGAAAGTAAACAAATCGTGTGCTATCACGCTATCGTCGCTCATATCAAACCTCGGGTACTACTTTCCTTACGGACTATCATCGTGCTAACCAAAACACTCCACGTGACCTTGAACAATCTCCGGAAAGGCTCAATCGACATTGGAAAAAGTTCAGGGAACGAAACGAAACGAAAACAAAACCTCGAAACCAATGTCTGCACTTTGGGCTGACATAGATTCACTTATAGCCATCAACTTTACAAGATCACTTCAGTAGAGTTTCACGCATATCATGATTTGCCGATTAACTGATCGGGGAAAATATTCAGATGATGGCTGATTGTTTCCGGCTTCAGATCCTCTTAAACGAATACAGCACCGTTCGTGTTTTAATGTGACTTAAGCCTACCTACATGTGTTTTATTTTCATTCAAAATTTGATCTGCTAGATATTTCGGCACCATTTTACAAGTGGTATAGCCACAAACTGATGACGTCAAAGATGTGCGTACTTATGGAAATGAGGTCAAAGGTTACGTTCTAAAAGGGGCGATAAATTATTTTTGGGGTAAGAGTTAGGAATGGGGGCTTGGAAACTTAGGGCGGAATGATTGAAAAGAATAGAATAGAATATCTAAACTATCTTTTTTGCTGTAAATATACACAACAGAGGTTTTACCCGGTGAAACATTACTGTTTAAGTAAGGAAAGTTAATGATTTCAAAAATAACGTCCATTTTGTATTACAGCTTAGTGTTCAATCTATTTTTTAATTTAAAAATTACGCTAAGCCCACACTTTGTGTTGTTTCTTTTATTTCTAATTAATGCGATGGAGGTGATTAGCAGATTTGGTTAAATTATGTAGTTCGATTTGTTCACAAACTTTTCATAACAAATAGTGAAATCTTTCATTTCTGAAGTTTATACAGTTTGACCTTGTTTAATTAGAATGATAACAATTCATTCACTTTGTAAACTACATGAATGGCTTATATAGTATTTTTTGTGATTTTCGTGCTAAAGATGAGTTTAATAGTTGCTTTGTAAAAACATTAAATGAAACTGCCAGAAACGTTAGTAAGGATGCACAACTTTTAGTTAGTTGATTTTCTGATACTTCAGAAATCATCCTTTTATACTGAATTCTTGATTTTCATCCAAATGAGGCATTATCTCCCTGAAGTGTGGTTTATTGATGATGTATTGTTGCATTTTTGGTGTACTATGATTAGTTACATGTTCAGAAGATGTGTTTGTTGTCGTTGTTATTTGTCTCCTCAGTCAGCTGGTTATGCCACAGTCCTGTTTAACCAAATGGCATGAGGATGTGATACAAATAGCGATATAGAACTTTATCTCGGCTATTTTGGTGTTGATTTTGAAGTTAATCCAATGATACTTCTAGTGTTTGTTTTGTTGTTGTTGTTTTGTTTTTATAGATATTTTTAGAGAAAGAGCCTCGCATTTTGGTACAGAAGTTGATACTGTTGCAGTTGAGTGATGCCTACAATTCGTTGCTATGGCGACCCAACGCAAATGATGCATATACATTATCCATTGTTATGGTTACGTTACCGCTCTATGATATCACCCACCGTCCAATTCTAAACATGCACTCACCATACTACAGATGTTATTATTTGTTTTTCATGATGAATTGAGAGGTACCGGGTCGATACCCGGATTCTCCACTTCATGACTGGGGATAGAAACAGTCCTAGTGAATTATAGGAAACTACGTCTACGGTCAATTATGAATTAAAATGAAGTATAGTCTTGGAAGTTACTGTTGACCACGTTGATTGCTATAAATCAATGTTATACATCTAAACTTATACGAAAATGATAAGGACGGTGCTACAGTTGCATTTCTCATATACTTTAAATTTACTGGTCGCTCATATGAGAAGATATGTTACATTAGCATGCAAACGGATTATATACGCACAATACCCTAATATTGCTGATAAATTTACAGATTAACGTCGTGCCTCGTACGGTTACATGTTGCTCAGGGTCTTCAACCGTTTGAAAAATGGGTGATACTAATCAGTATTTGTACTCATTCAATGGGAAATTAAAACATGTCTTTTAATAGATTTTCATCATTGGTTTTCTTGTAACAATAAAACTGCTATTTATATAATAGCACTTTCGAATCGAATTAAGTGTTTCACTGTCAAATTAAATTTAAACACGAAAGGTCTATCGACGCATATGGAGATGTAATATTTTTACTGAGTATTTCTGAAATAGCTGAATCGTACATCAGGTCAACTTTAAGCTAAAGTCATAATATCTGCATTTCATTTTGACAGCGATGATTTGACAACCGAAGCAGTCCAACATTCACTAAAGGATGCAACTGCAGACAGAAAGAACAATGTCCTCTATCAATTAAATATATAACTGCCTGAAGACTTTGAGTGGTCTATGCTGGAGGCGAAAATAGATATCATGATGTCAATTATTTATTAAAGAGTAATTTCTGGAGGGAGGATTTAAAGCCTCTGATTGGTGAAAGCATTTGTGAATGTGTCAATATATGCACTGTAAAAATAGCGGACGCTAGACGCGTCTTTTCGCGTTCAAAATGTACATGTCGGTGTTCAAATTTGAACGGCTAGTGTTCACATTGATAACACTAGTGTTCAAATTATTAACAATGATGTTCTAAGCCTGAACACGATGTGTTAACAACCATCTCCTTCAAGTGTTCAAAAACTGAGCATCACAGAAATTTTACAATACTCTGAAACAGTTAACAATCTTTTGTGTTTTTTACTTAACAATGGATATATTAACTTTACTACTGCCTCGCTGTCTGGCATACGTACACGGATTTTGGTATCACAAATTTCACACTAAGTGAAAAATATTTCCGGTGTACAATTGCTGAAAGCATGTTTTTTCTAAAAAAGGAAGTATAAAAAATAATTTTACACGTTTATTACGGGTTTAAATTTTGAAAATTTGAAAAGACAATCAGAAAACCACCATGAACGTTTTAATTTTAACATCGGCGTGCAAGAGGCGTTCTACTTCTAAACACTTGGAGTTCAAGTTTGGTGCCTTTTCTTATCCCATGATGCATCAAAAGGGAAGTTGCGACATTTTTCTTGTAAGCGCACGCTGAAGTCGTGATCGTGCGGAAACAAGACCAGAAAGGGTAAGTTTTCTCTCCAAAATAGTAAAAGTTTTTAGATTTTGAAGCATCTGTATTATTATCCTTTGAAATTAATTGTATTCTACTATGAAATAGCTTAACTACGTGAAGAAACTCTTACTCTTTCAGTGGCTGGTATACCAACCACTAGCTGTGAATACGCAGTGGTACTTTTGGCCATGGCCTATCGATCGATCTCACTCAGGTCAAGGGTCATCGCAACACACTGTAGCGATAACCCTTGACCCGAGCGCGATCGATACGCCTTGCATAGTACCGCTGCGTGATCACAGCTAACAAATGTATTTTAGTAGACACAATCGCATGTAAAACATCAATTAAACATGATCGTAGAGTATATAATGTATTGTTTCAGCATATGAGAGTTTGGCTTTTTTATTTTAATCAGTTGATGACAAAAATAAGCAAATATTTTGTAAGAGTATTGAAAAGAGGCTCCCCTCAGCCCCTTGTCTTTCTTAGAAAGTCTCTTCTCGCCATATTACCTATTGTTGCATTATTTTCAGGATGTAAAATAATGGACTTAACTGAAAATCGAAGAGTTGTTACAGAAGAGGTAGCTGTCTGGAACCAAGCTTGAGAACCCCAATTCATCTCTAATGTAGATTTAAACTTCCAAGGGTCAGTAACTGAATTTTGATAAGTTTCTATATTTGTGTTCTTAATTAATCTAAGCTTTGGTAGCATGCTATGATCAACTAAATGTTGCCGAAGAATAAGCTTTCACAGACATGTAGTCTCCCTCACCAGATGCAAGGGTGGAATGAAAAATTAAAGCTGAAAGCGACAGAAAATTCAGAGTAAAAATGTCCACTCTGAATTACTGAATTTTCTGAAATTTTCACTCTGAATTTTCTGTCACTTTCTGCTTCAATTTTTCATTCCCCCTTGCATCTGATGAGGGAGACTACACGTTTTTGAAAGCTTATGCCCCTGTTACATTTAGTTGATCGCAGCCTGCTATCAAACGTAAGATTATTTTGTATTGTAGCTCAACGCGTTTCTTGTTCTTAGCAACTGGTTTTTAGCTTTGCTGTCAGCTAAATAAGTGGATGTGTAGCATTGTACTCAAATTTGTACACATAACAAGGTTTTTCTTCAAAACAGCCTGTACGAATCCTTTAATATTTGGATTACTGGTTGCCAGGGATTACCCTAATTAGATATGTTTAAATTATGATAAAATATGCACATTTATGTTTTTGAGGCTGATTTTGCTATTTTTTTTGTAAAAATCTTCTTCTCTTTTACTGAAGTCTTCAATATTTGGTAAACATGTCCCTAATAATGACCTTAGTCAAATTTGTGCTAACTGTGATGAAAAATTCAAATTTTTATATTTCATGGCATTCTTTGTAATTTTTGGTCAAAAAATCTTTAAAAACTCTTCTTCAAACTGCTAATTTAACAGCTTTGACATTTAGGACTTAGATCTCTACTGATAGCCTTTTTCAGATTGTTCAAATTATGGAGAAATTTGCAACTTTGTATTTTTAAGACACTAAAGACATTTCAGATATTTTTAAGATATTAGGGATTACCAGAATGTGATATATTAAAGTTAAGATGAAATATACGTTTTCTTTTATTTTATTTTAAGGGCGATTTTTACCATTTTTGGAAAAAAAATTATAAAAATTAATAGCAGGGTACACCAGAATTTTAAAGGGCTTTACGAATATGTTTTTAATTTCTGAGAAGTAGATTTTTGAAATGTAACCGATTTATTGCAGGGTTTATTTAAAGATAGTACAAACAAACAAACCTTTTGGTTTATGAAGGACTTTGTTGGACAAGGAAATAGGTTTTATCCTGCCAAGGACCCACTTTCCCCACTTTCTGCATGTTGTGCCTTACTGTGACACTTTGACAACTTGACATGTTGTGTTTACTTTAGTGTGGACAACTATATACCATGTGCACTAGAGAAGCCTTGACTAACTTTTTTTCTTCAAAATTTACAAGTGTCTATACAAGAGGAAATGTCTTTAAGAAGCCATCTTACAAAAATGGAGTATGCA
>LD345343.1:32073-43499 GCA_001465055.1 Ptychodera flava | reverse complement strand
TTTGTGAGGCGTCCATCCACTCAAATATCTTGAGAACCGCAGTACTTACTGATTTTATATTTCTTGTGTATATGAAAAATATGATTTTGAGAAACCATTTTTTTTAATATTTTGATAAAGTTGAAAATATGCAAATTAACGCCAAAAAGGGCGTTTTTGGTAAAAAATCTACTTCTTCATAACCGCTGGTCAGACAGCTTTGTTATTTGTTTTACAGGTCCCAAGGGATAACTCAACTTAGATTTGTTCAAATTGTGATGAAATATGCAAATTTGTATTTTTAAGGAATTTTTTTGTCATTTTTGGTCTAAACTTTATTTCATCATAACCGCTCGTCTGACAGCTTTGATATTTGGTATACAGGTTCCTACAGATGAAGTAAATATGATACATTGATTATATGATGAAATCTGCAATTTTGTATTTTTGTTACAATTTTTGCCATTTTCGGTCAAAAAATGTGTTTCTCAAAAACTACTTGTCTGATGCCTTTGATATTTGGTATACAGGTTTCTAGGGGTTGTCTTAGTGTGATATATTGAAATTTGATGAAATCTTCAATTTTTGTATTTTTGGGTCAATTTTTGCCATTTTTGGTCAAAATATTTGTTTCTCAAAAGTTACTCATCTGATAGCTTTGATATTTGGTATACAGGTTATAAGGCTTTATCTTAATATAATATATTGAAATTATGATGAAATCTTCAATTTTGTATTTTTGCAGCTAATTTTGCCATTTTTGGTCAGGCCATCCTGAAATGAGCTATCAAAGATATCCACCTTCTTCATCAATACATGTGTCACAAAAAGTTATTCTCTACATAACACAACAGAGCTCTGTCGACCGTTGGGTCGGTTATTTTTCCAAAACCGCTGGTCAGACTGCTTTATATTTGGTTTACAGATCCCTAGGATGACCTTAGTGAGATAATTTCATACAGTCAGGAAATACTTAATTTTGTAACCATGTCTATAGTAGCTTCAGGGACATTGGCCCTATGTTTTGTGATTGCTGCGATGTGTAAACCGTAAACATTATAAATTTACCGTATTTTTATGTGACAGTCAATTTGAATGGCCTGGAAGAGATAGGAACATTGCACTATTTCTGAACATAATTAGCACCAACCACTGACCACAAAATGAACTCAAAAGTGTGTCAGAATTCTGTGATCTGCTTCTAACCTTTTTTGTTACGGAATCTTAATGGTGTTAAACAAGGGGTCAACCACCAGTCAGAGCCAGATAGGAACTGAGAATACACCTGTGTTTTAGTATAAATTTGCAGTTGTCTATAAATTTAAAGTTTCACAACAAGTTTGCAACTTCATTGAAATTGTTATGGGTACCATTTTACCAATGGTATAGCCTCAAAATTATAGCCGAAAACAAAACACAAATGGATTGTAATTATGGCACTGTGTATTGTGTACGGCAATGTGAAGTCATCGGTTCATGGCTGTACCACTTGTAAAATGTTGCCTTGTTATCATCAACATCACAAAAATATTCAATCTGGATTAATTTATAAGAATACCAATATTACAATTTTGTAATTAGCTGAAATGAAATATGTTTTGACTGTTGTCATTGTGTCATTACTTGCGGCGTGCAGTTTCTCCACCAAAAACAACCCATTTTTAATCCCAAACTTGCATTGAGTTCGTTTTCAAGCACGAGTGGGGACGTCCTTTGCCTTACAGGCTTGAGGTTGGTCCGCCCGTGCATAGTCCAGCGTATCCAGGCTAAAAACCCACATAGTTGAACAGCTGCCAAATATCTCAAACTTAGCTATTTTGGCAATCCAGCAATCCCGCAACTTCATGAGCTATTGGCCAGCGAGAAGGTATTCAATCTATAGATTGGCAAGTACAATACATTGTAGTTCACATGACCAGGAGTGGTATAATAAACTGAAAGCTACTATTGTCCACAGATCTGTCAGGCACAGCTAGGATCAACAATCTGACTCTAATAACACATGTTTGCTGGACTGTTTGTAGTTACAATCAAGCGACTGATTGGTTGGCAGCGACTGCAGCGATTGGCTGTATCTCAAAAAGAGCACGCTAAGGCTGCATTCACAAACACCTCTGGTTTGTAGATTCATATCAAAAATCAAGCCTACATAAATACACAGATTTAGCTAGTTTTTTATTGAAAAAATAGTTTCTTCATAGACTAGAATGTATAGTGGATCAATATTGTTGGCAAAAATCCACAATCATGTCAATTATTGAGGGTCCATATAGGACAGACAATAGACGCTTTGCACGCAGCCTGCATACATAAAGCAACTGAGTGCAGCGTCCCCTTTGATTTTCCAAAGTGGCACAAGACTACTCAATGCTGCCAGAACTCAGTCCTCTTTGAAACCCTATGAAACTTATGAAAAGCCGTTGGGGGACTACCATACAACACAGGAAGATTGGCATCTAGCCCTTTGCACCACTCTCATATAATTCTCCCGCAAGTACTGATAGCGCCGCCAAACATATATAAACGTTAATTATTGGCATAATCATGTGACAAACCGATCTAGCAAACACAGACTTTACAATTCAGCTTTTCAGGTGTTTTACTTCGTTGGACCTTTTTTCTTGTAAGGATATACCGATCAGATATCTGCAGCATTAATGTTTTTCTGTGGACTCTGATTGCTGATACTTGATACAGAGAAAAGTCGGATAGAAAGAAATAATTTGACAGACTGACAGCAAATTTCCGGCCTGCCCTTAGGCCTGCAGGTAAGATATGTTTTAGCAAAATAACTTTATGGGTTTCCAGTGATAAGCAGAACAGCAGACATGACGTAGATACAATGAGAAGAGTATTGTTTATTCAATGGGTAGAAAAGAACGTGTTTTCGTCAATGCCCCCAAAAAGACATCGGAGGCCTATGTTGTGGACTTCCGCATGGTTTATGCCGTGCATTTCTTTCGACGCCATTGTGCACTTCCGTCTGATAAACTGCATTTTTCAGAATAGAAAATGTTGATACCTTGCATGTAGGAGTCATAGAGATTTTAAAACAGGGGTGTCAACAATTGTGCCGATCGTGACAGCAAAGTGTGCTGGAGCAACCAATTATTTTTTGCTGCATTACAGCAGGAAATGCATTTTGTTCAGAATACAGAGTTTAAAAGCGTCAATATTTTCATCCTTGCAACCTGTTAGCTTTAATAGCATCAGATTTCGCGCATCTACTTATAATATGTTTTAGAGTAATGCTAGATGAGTGACGCAAAATCAATATTTATGTTACTGAATTAGTATTATCCAATATCAACAAAGAGTCATGGAAACTAGACAAACCAGCTAAAGAGCGAGTATTTGAGTAAATATATAATATAGACTTACAGTTGCATCCTAATCAACACAAATGCTCACAAAATCCATTAGACTTTTACATTTTAAATTGTACTGACGAAATACACATATACCTGTGTTTCAAATTTCAAACTGTGTGAAATTAAAATGGGATAGTCAACGGCTACTTCGAACAAAGGGCGTAGTACTTTTAAGGGTTATTACACGAAATTTAGTCGGTTCCGCCGTGCGTCTTTCTTTGACGAGTTGGGCAGCAACGGGTCAAAGTGCGGACACCTTACTTGAAATCAACGCGGTATCGACCCAACTTCATGTACTAACCCTTTTATCATACATGTATACTTTGGTTATTACTGCTTTCCTGTAGCGGCGTTCCAAAGGTAGAGATGAAATTAATCGACAGAAATGGACCTCGCTGATAGAAAATTTGCAGCTATGGAGTGATGGCACCGTATCACTTGTTGACAATATTCCGTTGTTGGGTCATTCCAGGGGTTGTGTGGTACGCTTTCAGAGCGAGTAATTTAAATATCAAGATATCGACCTAGTTTTGATAATTTGACCTACGTTTACTTTGAAGTTCATTATGACAGTCAGATGTAAAATATAAGCTGGAGTGTGTAAAACGAGTGCTTTACCGTGGTGTGAAATCACGTCAGCCCTTTATCAAAATTATGAGGCTTGCTAACAATTGTTACCGGCTTGCATAACAGAACTAAAGTTGCTGAAACGACCTACACGAAAGTTCTGACTTAGGGAGTATCTTATGTTTTGAATCCGTAACTTACACTGAACACGATCATGACCTCTGTGAGTCACCGTACGAATAGGAAATATGATATGAACTTATGCACCTTCTCTGCCGTGTATTTTCAGTGGTGTAGTCATATTTTGTGGCTCGTTTATGGCTATACACGATATAATTTATTATCAAGATATTTAAACTCGTCAATAGGAAGCCTGTCGTAAAACGGTCCTGTCATGGTGCATTGTTGACCAGTACCATGCTCTTCAACAGGCCGGCGTAGACGACATGTAAACACCGTACGAGACCGTGAACGATAAAGGGTGTCGGTCGCAAAATGTACAAATTTTAGTGAAATTGTTTGTTTATGGTAAAACTTTGCCTCAAAACTTAACGCAACAAACAAAAGTTTGACCATAAGTTTAATCAATTCGTTTTGGAGTGTCATAAATGTTCTGTTCCAAGCTCTATTGTGTACATGGACATACCAACGCAATATGTCTAGTTTGAAGTGGTTCCAGTTACGGTGAAACTATGATTCATATTTTAACTTGTTAAAATTCGGGTTCATATCAGTGCTTGCGAAACAATAAGAAGATCGCAATACAGGCGTAGTGTAATTATGAATATACGATATTTAAATCAATACGTCAACTTAAACATAAATCTAGTATTATTTGTGCCACTGTAGGTAGCAGTTCAATTCTTTACACGCATTTTAGTAAATCAGCGCCTCACATCATTTTTGCGGCGTTAATCTTAGGGAAGTGACAGTACATTCGGTATCGAGTCAAGCATATTTTTAGAATTATAACATGAAGGAGATGTCACATGTTTTGATGTCATAATGGAATCTCATTATTGTAGAAGACAATTGTTTACTTGTGAGAATTATGTGAGGAAGACCGCTAAACTTGCAAAGTTTTTGATAATACAAAATCAAGCATGGTAATACTCCTATGGAGGGTTTCTATGAAGAAAAAATGGAAGCCACTTGCAATTTGTCCACTGATACGCCTCAAAACCATTGTAATTATTTTAAAGATATGTGTATTCTCCCTTCTATGAAAATTAAATTATTTGAACTTTCAAGCTGGCCGAATATTGCATGGTAAAACACTACTTGATAATCTTGAAACAATTACCGATTCTCGTAATTTTGATTTCTGAATGTCTGGACGCTTTCAAACTATATTAATGAGAACTTAGACTTGGTTCAAGTCGGTGAATATTTAAAAAAAATAACGGCATTTATAATAGTTTCTCTTGTGTCTCTCCTATTTCGTACAAACCTATTCGGAATTTGGTAGCCCAGGCCGGCCATGTTTTCCCAGCGATTGACTGCGTTACCTTTGAGTCTGCGCAGTCTAGTGAATTAGTTTCTGCCGGATTCACCGGCATTCCGGGTGAAACTCCCCGGGTCCCCTGTATAGCGTTCACCCCACTCATCGCGTACACTCCACTCACGCGCGCGTTTCACATGAAAGCAAAACACGAATCATTGCGTTCACGCCACTCAAACATTCACAAATCACAGACTTGAACCAAGTCTAATGAGAACTCTATTTGTTAAAAAAAACCCTGAAAACCTGTCATCCGATCCAGTACAGCAAGGTCGTATGAAAGACGGATATGATGCAATTGATGAATATCCACGAACTTCAAGGTGTATAATTTTGCATTTGATAATGAAACGTGTAAAGATATTTGAATGTTGTGTAAAGGAGAGTTACGTCATAAGCTTAAAATTATGTACGTGCTCAATATGAAATGGAGCGTGGGAGCTGAGTTCCTGTGGTCCTGGGGCTACAAAATGATAAAAGCTAATATATATAACATGAAGTATAGCAATGTTGGCTGAAGATTTTAATAACTTTCATCTTATCTTCAGTATGTACCAAGAATTCATTCTCAATATCATGATAATAAATATGAGGAAAGTAACCCTTACCAGGTCATTTTTAATTATTTGATACCAATGTGTACAACTGTCCACACTCACTAGTTTATCTATGCAATAAAAGGAAAGCAACTCCACGTCTCGTTAATATCTTGATTGTTTTGCGTTTAGTGTATTTTGCAAGTGTATTTTATGCTTCCCTATTTTGTGTAGAGAACTGATAAGAGTTGGGATCGAAATTGTGAAAAAAAGAGGTTGTATGATTTTGGGAACATTAAATAATTGCATTTTCCCACCAGGTGCTACCAAAAAGGTGTGGATCGGACCGACGGCATCAAAATAATAAGTCTTAGCTAGGTTTCCACTCTTTTTAAGGATGAGAGTTTTGCCGAGAGGTTTCGACAGTGATGTCTTCGCTAGGTGACTAGGTGCCGTACGTTTAAGTTCAAATGGGTCCAGAATATACTGAAACTCAATGCAAAAAAGCTGATCGATGTTGTCTATCCACACATTGTTTGAAAATACAAGGACAATGTTGGGTTGAGAATTAAGAAGTTTAGAATTTGATTGATCAAGTTGCCAAAAGATATATTTTCGCCTCATTATATCTGTGCACAAGCTGATTGGGGACATTAACGACTGCGCCATACTCTTTTCGCAGGGACTGTACCATTTACGCATAAGCTTATCTAAATATGTACCTTTCACAACACTCAACATGTTGGCATTCTTCAAACTTCAACATTTGCTGATCATGAGTGATGTGTCATAGACACAAATTTGAATAAAGAGTTTTACGAGTGATTTGCATGCACACATGTGAAGTAGTTTCGTGCAAGTTGAAACACGTCATGAGAGACAGGCACACAATGACGTTACAGAGAGCTGTTTACAGTAAATGACCCAATGTGAACTATGTCAGGCAATAGGTCAGATAACAAATGTGCAATCGCTTGATAGCCTATGATACGCTCTTTCTGATTGGCGGGCTCGATCATAAAGGTGGCGAAAGGTGAACTCTGTCATACTACTGCTTGTTTAGGTCAACACAAACTTGACTGGGCGTGTAAGGTCTAGCAGTATGTTATGACAAGGGTTAGAAAATGTGTTTATGATGATTTATAACCGGGCATATTCGTTATATGTCTTAACATATGGCCATACAGAGCTTGTCTTTCATGGTGGCACACGATCACTTCAGCAGTAATTTCTAATATTTGTCACTAAAATTTGCATATTTCAATGACCATTGTTGAAAGACCTCTGCAATTCGATATAAAATATTTAAGTTCTGGTGGCTTCTAATAGAATTCTTTCGGCCAAGATAGCTTGTGCATTTCTGCATCAGTTTTAAAACATGTAAGAAATGTATAAAGCAATTCGTGTTTAAAACAACTAAACCATCATTGAATTATGTGTTTTAATAAGTTTGTTGATTTTTGTATTTGTACATCAGTCGCCCTTAACTAAAATTGGAGTGATAAAGGAGTACCAGTGTCACAAAATCTGTGGGTTTTTGTCACTATGCAAACACGCGTTTCCGTCTGGAGATGGAACCAAAACTAAGCTTGAGAAAGCAACAGATGCCCTAACGCGATAATGCTCTATCGAAACATGGTGGAACTTTGAAATTGTCGTCTTGCAAATAAAGATTCTACGGGGTTTATGACCATGGGAAAATTTTACCGAGATAAATTCTCCCCTTGGATAGTGTTAAGCATTTTTATCGGCTAGCCTTAGTCATTAATAAAACATAATAATGAGACGATGTAGCGCTCTGGATGGCACTACAAAGCATGCGCGTTGGTAACTACTAAACTGTAGAGCTTAATCATTCATAACTACTTTCTATGGCGGAATGCTACAGATAATAAAATTGGCAACATTTTCAAATTGTAGACAACACGTATCACAGGGTAAGCTGACGTGTATGTGTGAAGAAATCAAATATGTCTTGAAGTGTCTGAAATAGGCTATTGAGATTTTCCTCGCACGCAAGCGTGATTTTAAACTCTGTTTAATTCACAAAACTTAACTAAGTTTTTTGAATTGCAATTACAAATTCGTATTATGATAATTGTCTCGTGATCCATTAAATTGAAGTTAATATCAACATTGTACAATGAATTTATTCTAACAAGATAAAGATGCAAAGAAGTATGGTGCGTTTTTCTTTGTATATACATCAAAATAACATGCACATGCAGAGATCAGTATAAGCTATGTTTCATTCTGTCGTGAGCATTTTTCAGCGTATCAGTCACACATTTACTTATTCTGATTAGAATTGAAAAATATCAATAAAAATAAAATGAATCGTCAAAATTTGTTGTGAAATAGAGAGAGAGAAAAAACATACCCCTAGATGATATATAGAAATATTGGCAACGTATCATTACACGTATAAGTGTTGTTGATTGTGATTCAGTGAAGCCAGCTCGGAAAAGCAAATCAAGAGATCTTTGAAAGGTGATGTTTTTCATCTTGTGAGAGGTTGTATCGCGTTTAGATCGGATAATTCCAGTTGACTGATTATTTTCAATCGTATCTTGGCCATATAACGTTGTCAGCGAATCTTCATAATGTCGAGGGGTAGCTGTACTATCTTAACTACCGGGTTACCTTATATCAATTTGAACTATGGGATTTCGACTTTTTCCTAAGCGGCTCATATTGGATTAAATTCTAATAGTCGATTGTCTAAGTATTTGTACATTGACTACTATGAGAATCGCTGTTACACTTCAGGAAACGCAAAATCACATCATCGTTGTCACCATTTTTATCGTCGTCATAATTTGTTATGGTCAATATCATTATCCTCCTCAACTGTTAAGCTTAATTCATGAACTGCAGGACAGAACATTTCAAATGCAGCCCTTGTCCTAGGTTAACTTTACAATAAATGACCTTTGTAAAATTGACCATCCCGAATTCTTTCAAAGACTTCACAATGTTAACTTAAAGGTCAATCGGGTCATAAATTGGTTATGTACACCTAGGGTCAGCAATGTGACCCTAATCACCCTACTTGCTTTCTGTTTGTAGTAACAATCAGGTCAATGGTTGCTTGATTGCCATCATTTGCATATCTGACGACAGCGACTTCACCGACAGAATTTATCTGTATATAAACATGCTAGGTACAGAATTATTTGGTGACAATTAAATCATGTAGGCATTTACTTTCTGTTTATCCGAAATTTACTTCTACGTAAAGTGACGTACAATTTTTCAGTCATGCTGCGCCAATCATAACATAAACATTTTCTACCTGAAAAGTTCATTAACCTTGATAAATAACCAGGTCAGTGGCAGTTAAAATGGATACCTTGAACCTAATTCACAAATAAAAACTTGGTTTAGCGCGCCCCTCTCCCCGCGATTTTCCTTTACGGCATCATACGCCGGCAATGACGCGAGAACTGTCCTGCAAGGGTTCACATGTGACAGTCAAGTTATGACGTCACAATATGTCATCGAGAATAGGCGATATTTAATAAGATATAAAATTCACTTTACAATTACATACAACATCCATTGTCGGCATTAGAACGTACGCATATGATGTGTCTTGAAAAACGCGATAAATTTTGCTTTCACCAATAGCTTTCCCCAAAATAACCGACATTTAATTTAATTTGCATGACTATTTTATTACATCGCTCCTCAACTGCCATTGAAATTACAGTTTTTGGCGGACACAATTAATTTGACTGTAAGTTTTGTTTGTTTCACTCTGGCACACGACATCAAAGAATGTGACCATTGCCGCAGGGTCTCTTATAATGCCGAACGTCACAAAGTGAAAACACTGTAGCAGTATTTCCCTGTATTTCAGTTACTGACTGCTGTCAAAATTTTGTGATATTATTCTATGAATTTGTCAGGAAAATTAAATTACAAAAATCACTTTGAAAGTTCCAGAGTCACTGCTTAAGTATAATAAGGCAATGAGGCTTGCTTAAAAGTATTTAAAAATCGAAAAGGCAAGGAAACTTTTTTTTCAATATGTTGTAACCATATGGAATGTGATTGTCAGAGCCCCAAAACACAGAAAGATTAGGGACAATCAATAAGCGCAAAAGGGAGTTCGCGCGAGTTTGAAGGTAGCGCCCTTTCATCCAACCAGTTTAGGGGGAGGACAGGGAAAATTACTGTTTAAGTTTTATTTTCAGAAGGGGAAATCTGAGCATTAACACCTTGTGAGTTTGTAAGGAAGGTCATTTGAAAAAATCTAAGCTCTTTTTTTGGGATTTAATCGCTCCATACCNNNAATTTTTTGGTACAATGGGTAGGGGGGTTTACTTATTTTGACTGATGCGCATGAAGAATTTGCCGGCCCACCCCCGGCCATAATAACTGAACGCTCCCTAACCACCACTATCCGAATTGTACATCGTAACTTGTTAGGGTCATGACCTCACAGTGCCAGGTACAGGGACACATGATTGTAGATAAAAGGTTGACAATACATTAACCTGTGGACGTTGATGGGTCAACGAACTAATCCAAGAGTACACGACTGTACTTGTGACCGGTGAGAATATTTAGCCTTGCTCACATATGACTTTTTTTCAGTGTATTTATCGATTTTGTGATATTAATTTTGTTATAAACATATTCGTCAGGTACAGAGATATTGTACTGAGTGGTGAGTTTTAACGTACCTCTTCGCATTTATTCACGCCTTTTCTTGCAGGGTGACAAATACTTTGCATTTTTGCAAGGTTGGTTTTTGTGTAAATATTTTGCTGTGTCAGTCCTGTTCAGCATGCAAACTGCATTCACTTGTATAAAATTGACATCTGTAAATAATTCTCCTCATCATTCAGTCAGTTCAGTGTGCTATGAGCAGTTCAAAAGAACTAAACACTTTTTTCTTGATGGCAAAAATTCCGTTATAAATACTTTATCTACTGTCAATTTTAAGTCAGACGCTTTCAGGTTATACCTTTATGCTATGATTTTGACTGATTGATAGGTCAACTGACCTGATAAGTTCAACAACGGTTGATTGGGCAATAACAGCGGCGTGTGGTCTAGTGATCAGAGGTTGCAATTAAAGTATTATTTAATGGGGGGACTATTCATTAAAAATATATGTCTTCATTGGAAATATCACAAACTCAAAAGGAAAAATGAAGTTTGTACTTTCTATAAACTCGTACAGTAATTTTATCCCTGGCAAACACCACCTTGTCAAGTTGACATAGCAACATAGCAAAAGAAAAGCATTTTTACGGACCGTCATCAGGATTGCTTAAACCATAGACAGTAGAGGGGGAAAACCTACTGTCTATGTTTATGCCAATAAAGTTGACAGGGTTACGAAATCGCAGTAGCTACACTGTAAAAATAGCGGACGCTAGACGCGTCTTTACGCGTTCAAAATGTACATGTCGGTGTTCAAATTTGAACGGCTAGTGTTCATATTGCTAACACTAGTGT
>LD345343.1:16545-29932 GCA_001465055.1 Ptychodera flava | reverse complement strand
TGTGTATTTTTAAATAAAATAATTTTACTGAATATAAGTGGTCTGTTTTGTTATTTCCAGGCTTGAACACCCCATGAACGTGCAAAATTAAAGGTGTTCAACAAGTGCATATCATGTGTTCTAACCTTTAACACACTTATCGTTGAACGGCGTCCGTGCGTTCAAAAAGTGTTACAGCCCTTTGAACGCGTAAATGCGTTCAATTTTTTGAACGCATTTCATGTGCAACGTGTGTTCAGATATGGAACACATGGTGTTCATTATAATGTCTGATGAACACGATGTGTTCAAAATCTGCACACGTGTGTTAAAAAATTGAACATTGGTTGAACACGTAGTGTTAAATTTCTGAACGTCTAGACGCGTTCAAAAAGTGTTACAAAAAGGCGTTTAATTGGTGTTCTATCCTTGAACACTTAACTTTACAGTGTACGTGCGGTTCAATTTGGCAAGAGTTCGACCTATTGGATTGATATGAGGCTTAACTTTGGTTTTAAAGGGTCGATAACCTTGTCTGGCAACACAATCATCAATTTTCACTGAAGACTTCATGTCATCCAACTGAATTTAAGGTTATGTAAAAATCATGCCCATTCATGAATTATAAACCAGATTAAATATAATGTCTCAACAGCAAAATTTGATGTTACAAACATACAGGTTGTGGTGTCAAGTTCATTGCTATAGCATTTCGTCATTATTTTTCGAAGTAGAAAAAGAGGAAGTTTTTCACAACCTGAATACTTTGGAAATTATACTAAAGATTATAGTTAAATGCTCTTGATGTCAATTACGTTGTATGAACATTGAAATGAAAAAGAGAAAAGTTCCATTATATTTAAACAAGACATTCCTCTGTGGGGGTTTTTTATGAGAAATATATTGTACAGCGACCAACACCTGAATTGTGGTTGCGTTTTTGCTTATGTTTTGCAATGTGATGGTTTATTGAGGTCCATCAAATATATTTACCTTTTTTGTTCGTTGTCTTTTAAATATAAATTTTAAGTTCGGCTATCGGTGATAATATCAGCTAACTTATGTCATTAGTTTCTGATGTTGACAAAGAATAGCACTAAGAAAATTGTATGACAACTGAACTAGAAGCTAACTCTTCACTTTGACTCTTTAGTGCTTCTCTATCCTTGGGACACCATGGCGGAAGTCATTTCAAGTGGAAGTGGTGACAGTGGTACTAGAGAAAACCGAAAGGGCAAAACTGTCAATAGTGATATTGATGGAAATAGAACCGGTAACGATGATGACAGGAAAGAGGGGACCGTGCAACAGAAGGTGCAGGTAAGTGGAGCAGACATTTTGTCTTTACGGACCGAACACAAATTAATTGGAGTATTACTTGACCTCACGCAAAGCTGACAGGTCGTACATCTGACAATTTTTCACGGCCATCATAGGATGAAATTCATCTAAGCATTATCTGTCGTATTCATCCCAAACATTATCAATGGGTTTCAGGAGTCCTAATTGACAAGTTGCAGTAGCAATATATAGTAATTGCTGACTCAATAGTTTTATTGAAGCGCAACATCGCCCATATTTCAGATCACTTCTGATGATTGATTTCGATAATTATAAGTGTATTCTATGTTACGGTAGTAATCAACAGTAACAGTATACACGTTGCTCAACATTTTGACATGCAAGTACTTGAGCTTAAAACGAGTTTTTGTACTCATTGAAGTTTCGAATTGAAATCTCACAAAACAGAGCAGGTGCCAGAAAGACGAAATCATACAGGCGAATACATTTGTTTTGCCGAGCTCAGGACACTGTTTTGAACAATCTTACCTGCATTTCTTGAATGTTGGCACATCGCGTAACGTAAATATCATTTTTTCCCAGAATATTAATTTAGCCTGACATTATATCAAGTAAAATCATGTATTGCATCTCGTAATGTACAAGATTAATACCATTAAGGTGTGCTCCTTAGTACGATCTTCTGATTTGACATTTAATAATTTGTATACACCATAATTCACCTGGATTTACGCCCAGATGTAATCGTTCAATGCTTTGAGTGCTCTCATACCTTTGCAATATTCTGGTATATCATGCCTTGTCGCTATAGGTCGGTTCTTTATATTTGGATTTTACATGTTAAGTGAATGTTGTATGCCTTCCTCAAATTACTTTGCGAACGTTCAGACCATGTCGCATGCCTTGTTGTTGATGACTATACTTGTTTATGCTACACTAAACATTGATTCGAAAACCAATCTGAAAGGGATGATGCGAGCGTCACCCATGAGGAGACGCGGGGAGTAAAACATATGACGTCATAGAATTGCCGATCGAAAAATAGATCTAGGACGCCATCTGCGCACATTAAACATCGCATATAATAGTATTCGAATGTAACTTGACTCTTTACTAAATGAAATAACCACATAACCAAATATGGAACATATTATTTCAGACATTTTGCAATGTTCCTTAAGTAATAACCCATTTAAGGCCTTGATAAGCATCTTGGCGCCCATCCAAGGTCGGGCCCAGTGCCTATTATCAGCTTTAACACAGAATGCTTATGAGGACTCTGAAGATTACTTTTATTGAAAAAAGGATATGTTTTAAGGTAGAACGCACCTCGGGGACAGACATTCGGACTCTCAAACTTTTACAATTCTCTTCTGATATACCACATGTGGGGGTTCATTTTAAAGATCTTGGTGAAAGAAAACTTTTCACCGGCTTAGTTTTTCGAAATTCGAAAATTTTTATTTTTCTGCATAGAGTTAACACAGGGATGGCGGCCATTTTGAATTTCTAATATCGGTAAATCTTGGGTAATTTGTTTCTCTAGTACCAAAGTTTGCACGGTGACCCCCTATTTGTATTCTTGATTTTGAAAGAGAATGATTGAAAGATTCCTTGAGGAAAGTTAGAGCAAAAGTTTAAGTCTTTCACTTTCGAGGTGCATACTACCTTAAATACCTTATTATTACAACGCTTTTTGTCTGTTTGTTTGGGTTTTTTCATTTCAGAAGTTAGACTGGAATCCAACTCCTGGCGCTATACTAATAGTCATGGAAAGATGGGGTTCTCCAATCCACTGTGCAATAACGGCTGCGTTATACCTACTGGTTGGATTGCTGAAAACATGGGGACATGTCATACACTGCACGGTTTTAGAAGCAGACGGTAACACTGTGAGAGAGGCAGAACGTTTGGGAATAAAGTTAGAACTGCCACACAGAAAACCTCACTATGACACATACAAACCTACTTCCATTTGGTTGGTAGCACACACTACTTTCTTTCCAAAACTCAAAGAAATTGAGAACTTAAAATTCGTTGTCGGGTTCGGACTAACTACAGCGTCCATCGCCCTTGACATGAAAGACAGTGCATTATCGATGGCGAAATTCATTCTTGTAAACATATGGAACCCGGAGGAAATAACACATGATGTGCTGAAATTGGACAAGGAAGTGTTCGAACGTCAACGAGACTTACTGGCCGAACAACACAAGAGTGCAGATATTGTCATATCAATCGGACTGAAAACATTTTCTCACTTCAAATACATGCATGGCGACAAAATAAAATATCACTTGCTGCTCTTACCATTCCCAGAAATATCGCTTTTCGAGTTACCTTGTCGTACAATGATGCCTGATGATAGCTGCCATTTTAGAATTCTGAGTGTCTTTGAGGAATCTGTCGTATCTGAACTGTCGCACACTGACATTATTCCAAGTGCCATGAATTTGATGGCTGATATTTTTGACAAAAATAAAGAAGAGCCGCCAAAGTGGATTATCCTTTGTGCTCAAAAACACGGCGACAAAGAGGTCAAATCACGAATACAGCAACACCGAAAGCTTACAGTAATTGTAAGAGGCTTAACCAATGAAACATTAAATGAGGAAATTCGCAATTCTAACCTTCTTATTTTACCACCGCGAGCGATCAACTCCTTTAAATTTAGCATCGACGCTATCGCATGTGGCAAACCAATTATCGTCCCTGTCAAGTCAGAAGAAGACTACTTCATAAAGGAAAACTTTCCCGATAATCGTAAGCACATGATATTCGACATGCGCGACGGTTCTGATTTGTTAGGAGACAGAATTATACAAGTATTCAAGAATTATGCGATGTATGTGAAGAAGGCATCTGAAACAAAGGATATCATGAAGAATGCAGTGTTGAGAAAGATCGACGCAATAGATTCAGAGTTATTTGACAAAGTAACAAAATACATGCCAGACTCGTTACCAAATCAATCAACAGCTAACCATCACATAGAATCTTCACAAAAAGGTGAGAGGGAATGGTTTTGTTCGTTTGTTTTTAATCTTATCCTATACCTTTCAGAAGTTTTGCGTGTCATCACTACTTGGTTCTCTTCCAGAAGATTTAAAAAAATCGAGAAAAGAGAGCACAATGCTATGTGTCAGTATGTTTGCTTTCGTATGAATTATTTACTCGAATAATTCATTCAATACGTAACAATGAATGGATTGTGCAATTATCGAAAGATTCATGCCAATATGTTTGACAACAGGTTGTCATAAAGTAACATGATTACATTAATAAATGACGGTGCAGGAACAAAATATATACACATGTATCTCTCGACTGACATATATTTATCGATTTGTTTGTTTGTAAGTTGTTTGCTTGTCCAAACGCTAATTCAGTGCTTACTTACTAGCTGCCTGACTTTATTTATTTATTCATTCATTAACTTACTGTCTGTCTTACTGACCGACCGACTGACCGCTAACTGATTTACTTGCTTATTGACTTGGCTTTGTAACTTTCTTTTATTCAGAAATATCTGAAAGTACTCATTCTTCCTGTACATCAGATGTCAATACCCATCATTCAACTTCAGAAAGTCACGGTGCGATCGGGAAGTCGTTAGCAGAACAACAAAGGTCAACGTGTAAGTTATTGCTTAAATTCTTTATAGGTGAAATAACACTGACACGAAAGAAGCTTTCACATAACAATAAGATTAGGCCTGGTTTAAAATATATCTAGTGAATTATGTTTTTTCACCGTTTGAGTCTTTCAAATGTGACATAGCCGATCTCTGCCCTGTTTCAGGTTCTGTGGGCGTGCAAGTGAGCAGTTCATACGGAAACGCTGTTAATGGTTCCACAATGGCTGAAGTAGAATCTCATTTTTATGAGTCACAAAGGAACAGACCAACGACGGAAGGGACTGGACGAGTCCTTACTGATATACACAGTGACTTGGAATTGGAGAAAGTAGGCAAGGGAAGTCTGCGATATGTGATGAAATGTGGATCCCTAGAAGCAGTGGAAGCACTGTGGAGTGAGTATATCAGTGGACGACTGGACAAAACCATCCATTCTACAATCATCACACCAACACTACTCAGCAAGATTCAAGCTCACTACCTAACCCTTGATATCTACATTCCAGTACAGGAGTATTTACTCTGTAAGAGGGAAATACCACTGATGAAAGGTAATGATAAATTCTCTGTACAGTTATCTTTGTCCCCATGATGTAAAAAGTATTTGCAGTTTATTTGAAGGCTTTATCTGGCTTAGAGGGGACATATCTTCTGATGTGCTTTTGTTCCATTGTTTCCCTCAATTCACATTCTTTTTATTACTTTATTCTGACATTGAAGCGCTTCAGGCATTCTTTGGAGGATCAGACACGAACATAAAGTCATGATCAAGGTATTTCCTTCAATCATGATATTCGCAGCATACTCTTTTGAAATATAATGGCCATGGTACAAAAACAAAAGAAATGAATGAATGAAAATGAGAATACCATGTTTCCATCTCAGCCTAACAAATGTTTGAATACTTGATTTACAAGGTCGTGATATCATTTAACAATTCAAACTTTAATCCACATCAATTTCGCTGCAGAGTTTCCAAATACAACTTTGTGAGTACGCTTATGAGCGTGCTGATCAATGCATCGCGTCTGAATGTTTACCCATATACACAATTTCTCCACTTGCCATGACGTTCTCACTTTCATCACAACAGGTCAAGTGACAATGCCATCTCGTCGACACTCTATTGCTGCAGTAACTGAACTCCAGACTGTGAATTATAAGGATCCTAACCAAAGTCAAACGATCGACAAGCTAAGTCTGATCCTGTCAGAGATACAGATACAGGACAGCAAAACCAGCTCTGATGTACTAGACAGAGCTGATTTCCGTATTGAGGAATTACATCACTTCAGAACGACTTTTGCAAGAAAGCACGACAAACTCTGGCTGGACGTCCGAGTCAAAGAAAGCAAACACGGTCAGTCAACGAGAACGAGGGACAGACTTTGGACTAATCGCCAAACGAACATTAGTTCTTTTAGCAGGGAGCAGGATGGTGCTGTCTCTGAGTTTGTACAGCTGAAAATACACTCCAGCCAATACTCCAGTCAGCGTAAAGCAGTCCTACATGAAGCTGGACAAAAACTGATGATGCAGAAGGAATTTGCCATCAGCCAGGCTACACCTGTGAAGGCAAAGAGTGAGGCAACAAAGGAAGTGTATGATGAGATGCAAAGTGACCTAGAAAGAGTTAATAAAGGTGAGTCTTTTTTGTCGTTATTACTTTAGGATTTTGTCAAGCAAGCTGAGAAATTATACACCTACACACACTGGTACTGTGTATGAGGCTACCATAATAGTTTCCTAAGTAAGATGAATATAAATTTTTAATATTTGGTGACTGATACGGCTTGAAAGGCATTTCATATTTTATTCAATTTAATGTATTTTGAGTTTAATTTTATTTTTTTACCCTGGTCCTCTAAGGAAATCAGTGCATTTTGACCGTGGGAGCTAACTATTATAAATATGAATAAATAAATAAATAAATAAATAAATAAATAAATAAATAAATAAATAAATAATCGGTCAGGTAAGCGAAAACATCGGCAATAGTATCAACGCTGCAACATAAAAATAGTCAGAGGTTAGAATAATAACTATTTTAATGTGTAAGCAACAAATTGATGGGAGTTTTTTCGATTCATACTGATCTTATCCGACCGATTGGTATCTTCATCATGGAATTCATTACAACTTAAAGGATTATCAAGCATTTTTCTTCCTCAAATATTTTAAAGAACAGTTTGTATGATCATGGGGAACTCATTCTACAGTCTACTTCTGGTTTGGTTTCATTGAGTTTTGATATTATTTTGTTGAATAAAGATAGTACGAAGAGCTTTCAATGATTTTTTTATTCTGCAGCTAAAGTTTTCACCAGCTTTTGTAAATATCGAAAATTTAATCATTCCCTATGGTTTTAACACAGAACTGATGTCGGGGAATATTGGGTATGTGTTTCCCTGATACCTGATTTTGCTATATTACCCCTGATTATTATTCTTAAGTTCATAAGGAAGTGGTTTAAAGATGCTTTATGGAAAGTTTGAGCGACGTCTTTTCGATTTCGGGGCAAGTATCAAACACGCACTAAAATAAGCATCTTTATTAAAATGAGAACAAACAAGACAAGGAGATCGAACTTGGGTTCTATTTGCTTGGCAACGACGGCTGTGCCATTGATTAATTTGCGTTTGTAATCGGGTTTGCAAAAGGAGTTCGAATGTGTTTTCTTTTTCCAGTGGACGAGAAAAGCCTAAATTAATCAGTAGCATGAATAATAGCAATGGCCATTGGATAGTAAGGGATCATAGATAAACTCACAAATCTAACGTCTGTGTTGAAATTGTTAACCATTTGGACTGAATTGTGTTTCATGCGGAAGCAAAATAGATAAGAGTCACCTATGAACTGGATTGTCTGAAGGGTGTCTATAGGGAGTAGGGAAAAGAGAATGAGACGCCTAGACTAATAGGCATTATGAAATCACGGGGTGCAGAATGCGAGGCTAGTTTATAGTGAGAAATAACCTCGGACCCTCGCCTTTGGCCTTCGTCCATACATGAAGGCCAAAGACGCAGTCTGAGATTCTAGACTATAACTGTTCAAGTATACTAAAAAAATGTCGTTCGATATAGACACCAGAACACTATTTTAGTAAAATCGCAAGTACACACGTCTCCCAATACCGACATTTCAGGGACAACACTGGTCAGCGTGTTTCATCGTGCATTGAGAAAGAGGCGGTCCCGGTATGAAAGGCTAGCTATATACGTACCTCTTTTGAGTGGCATGAGACACTTGACTCACCTGCAGATTTTAGTTTTTGTAGGGCAGGGCAGGTATCAGTTTGTTGGCCTGAAGACCAGGATTTGGGGGAAACGAGGAGAGGGGAAAAGGGATTTCCTTTACATAGCAGGGGAAAATCGACCGGTTTTTTCATCACAAGGCAGGGGAGCTTCATGTCTGCAGGGGAATGGCAAAATTTTAATGGGATTTTTTTCCGGACAGGGGAAATCGACAGGTTTTTTTCGCCACGGTGCAGGGGAGCTTGAAAAATTCGCAGTGGGAAGGGGACACGGGCGAAAATATGTGGGGAGAGGGTAAAAATGAAGTTTGAGTGCGGGAGGGTAAGTCAAAACAATTTTCAGGTGGAGGGCAAATTATAAACAGCTAATTAATTACTCTTTGGCCTTTGGCCTTAAAATTAGTAAGATCACATTAATTGTCCTTAACAACATATAACCATAAAAAGGACCCCCTTAAAAGTGCATTGTTCGTTGGCTGCACCTGTTTGGTCCCATCTGCACACCCTACTGGTACAAGAATAACGGCTTTAATAGCTGAAAAACTGGTGATAATGTTCCCTGATTGTTGTCGTCTAGTTGTGACGTTTTGCTACATTGGCTAACACCGTATATAATTTTACAAAACGAAAAGTGCAATGCAAATGCTTATGCATATTTTAGTGCTTTGGACCAAAGGTTCAACGGACTAATGCCAAGGCATTGCGTATGCCGTATGCTGCTTGCTGTGGACAGAGATGTCTCATACAAAATTCTGTATCTTTTTCTTAAACTTGGTGTGTGGGTCACTTGGGGGACGCAGTTGATTATTTGTGTTCTTTGAGCTGGAGTTTTTGAGGCATATCTAAAGCCCTTGTTAGTCAATTTTTAGTGTAGAACACAATTGGAACTATTTTGTGATTATAAGATGAACAGTAAAAGTCACAGAATATGCTCTCTAAGAGAGGGTTTACTCAAAGCATTTAGTAATTATCAATTTTTCTAGTGAAAATATCAAAACTGTAATTATCGAATTAAATGTTAAAGTAGTTTTTAAAAAATTGTAGTATTTAAAGCCATCTGCTATTCAAAAATTGTAAAGTTATCCTTTTTGACAATTTTTAAAGGATATTTCATCTCATTGATACACATTCTTGAAAATGTCAAGATTAAAGTTCAAAACTTGATGATTGCTGTATTGTTTAGAGGACCTGGATGCATTTGAAGGTTTCGGGATCATATCTGATTGGTTCTTTACTATTTCAAATAATGTTTTGGGGTCATATCTAAGTGATCCCCTAAAAAGATTAAGGGACACATCAGGGTGGTCCCCGAAAGTTTCAAGGACTTATGTGGGTGGTCCCTGAAAGTTTCAAGGTCACATTAGGATAGTCCTTGAAAGATTCGGGGACACCTCAGGTTGGTCCCTGAAAGTTTCAAGGACTCATCCGGGTGGTCCCTGAATGTTTTAAGGACTCATCCGGGTGGTCCTTGAAAGTTTCAAGGTCACTTTAGAGTGGTCTCTAAAAGATCCAGGGACATATCAGGGTGGTCCCTGAATGCTTCAAGGACTCGAGGTCTTTGAAAGTTTCACAGTCACATTGGGATAGTCCTCGAAAGATTCAGGGACACCTCAATTGGTCCCTGAAAGATTCAAGGACTCATAGACTTAGTCATGTTCACGCTACGATCACAGTTGCTGACATCTTTGTCGAGATCGGGAACAGCACTGTCACTCCACAAAGGACCTTGGTAACATACATCAAATTCATCGGCGATATCCAGTATTCCGTGGCTTTCCATGTAGTCCTGTCATTAAATAATTGAGGTAATGGACGTCCTAAATTCAGAACCGGTAACCTTTCCCGACGAAGGAATTAGTGCAGTGGACAAAATTCATTCGAACATCGCGTCGTTTACACAATCGACTTGAAACAATGCAGAGTCTCACAACAATGTGACCCGTGACCTTTATTATGTTAATTGGCAAGGACCATATTATTTGGTGTACGATTCGGTGTCTCGCTTAACGAGAAAAGCATCATTGACTACATCTCCAAATTAATCATGAAGACTGTAACACACAATCACAGTATTTTAAACGGTGGGAAAACTTTACAGCATAAAAGAGCAACATGTACCTTACCCGGGACCTTACACAATCGCGCGATGCGCCCTAGGTGTCCCTGTGGATTAAAATGGAATATGCCATCATGCAAATTGTTTACCGGCGTCGCGTCGGTTCGGACAGCATATTCAACAAACGAGTACATTGCCATTAATCGTCATGAGGTTCGTTTAAATCGACTGAAGGTTCAGCCATTGCCCAGTTCATCACATTTATGTCAGGGAGAACATGCCTTGTAGATCTCGTCGCGTGATTAATACGCAATGACGACGTGTTTCAGCGCCGGCCGACCAGTCACACATCGGAGCAATGAGGACGCCAGGTTAAGCCATTATATAATCTTAACTTCGAGGTGCTGAATATTGACGCTTATGTGCAGGAAGTTGGACCAAATCTTTCCAGTGATTCCTCTGCCTGTCAGCTTTACCGAGTAATGCTTGTGAATGCACAAGCTGATGAGCGAAGGTCACATCAGGATAGTCCTTGAAAGATTCAGGGTCTCATCTGGATGGTCCCTGAAAGTTTCAAGGACTCATCCGGGTGGTCCCTGAAAGTTTCAAGGTCACACCAGGATAATCCTTGAAAAGATTCAGGGTCACATCTGGGTGGTCCCTGAAAGTTTGAAGGACTCATCTGGGTGGTCCCTGAAAGTTTCAAGGACTCATCTTGGTGGTCCCTGAAAGTTTCAAGGTCACACCAGGATAGTCCTTGAAAGATTTAGGGTCACATCTGGGTGGTCCCTAAAAGTTTCAAGGACTCATCTGGGTGGTCCCTGAAAGATTCAAGGTCAAGTCAATATGGTCTCTAAAAGATTTAGGGTCTCCTCGGAGTGGTCCCTGAAAGCTGCAAAGACACCTCTGCACAGTCCCTAAAAATTCCAGACAAAACTGTTGGTTTCAGCCGTTAATATTTTAAGGTTTCAACAGACAGATGATATTGATTACATTTCTTTGCATCTACCAAAAATAGTTCATTTTCAATAGAAGGGCTGAAATAATTCAGTGATTTTGTAAAATTTTCTAGCATTAATTAGCACACTCACAAGAAAAGGGTAGTTTAATCAAATTTACCAGGTCTCATTTCCTTGGATATGAAATAAATAAATGTACAAGACATTTTCTTAACATCTACCAAATCATTTTAAAGAGAGATCACCAAAAAAACATACACTACAGCAGAACTAATTTCGGTAGAGGTAGAAGGCCATTTTCCCATCGAAAATTTAAAATTTTATCATGCATCGTTTGGTGAGAACAGTAAATGCCTACAAATCAACCTTGGAAAGGGAATTTGTATTTTGACTGAAACTAAACAAAATTGACAAATCAGTTACGTTTAATGGGTTCTCCTTTCCTAAGCGAGCGAAAAGCTAGACAAAAATGTAAAATTTGTTCGAGATGTATTTGATGATTGTGCTATTAAAAATAATTTATGAAATTTGCCCCTGCCTTCACACAAAAACACTATTAGATTGATGATTTTTAAATAGATTATAACAAAATGCTCAAGATCTTATAATCACAAAATAGTTCCAATTGTGTTGTAGGTAGGCAAAAATGATAATTTTGCAGCATCTATATATCGGGACTTAGGCAAAACTTGTTAGATTTGTTCATAATTTATGTCCACCTTTTGTTTTACAGTTGTCGCGTGCGAAATTTGGAATGGGGGATCACCCTGTTTTCAAAAGTTGGAATAGGGGGGATCAGCCACTTTTTGACGTCAGCAAAAAATAATCCCCCCCAGGCCGAAGAAACTGACCAGTTCCTAATCATTATGAAATCTGCGGTTCATATGAAAAGCATGACAAGTTCCTGATACTTTTCTATTGTATCAATGAGAATTCAGTATTAGAAAGCAACATGCACTAATATTTCACAATCACATTTTTCTTACAACAGTTCTGGACATCTGGTTATGCATAAAAAGAGTGGAGTACATTCACAGCTCATTCAAAATACTGTATTCAAACTTTAGAATTGACACTTTTAAGTTCCTATCTTACAACTGATATGACAACAATTTCATTAAAACACAGAATGACTGAATGTTGAAAATATACCCCAAAAATTTTATATATATATATATATATATATATATATATATATATATATATATATATATATAAATTATATAATAATATAATTTATATTCCACCTTTTGTTTCACTTTTGTCGCGCCACGGGGGGTCACCCTGTTTTCGAAAGTTGGAATAGGGGGATCAGCCACTTTTTAACGTTTGCAAAAAATAATCCACCGCCCCCAGGCCGAAGAAACTGACCAGTCCCTTAGCTACCTCGACGTTTACATCTGATACACGAATAGATCGAGATACGTTGGAAATATTGAAGAAAGTGTATAAGCACCAAATGTGTTGTCGCCGAAATGTCGAATCAATTCTTAAGCAACGAGAGTTTTCTGTGGATTTGTAAGCACCGCTATCATCCGCTCCACTTGTACATGACCGCACAGTAACCTGTGGTCTATTCCGCAATGCACCCCACAGACGTGTGTACATATGCCTGAGCTGGCATTTGTACACACGTCTATGGGTGAATAGACGCAGAGCGGAATGGACCACAGGTGACTGTGATGACGGCTGCAAATTAAAGGCTCACGCAAACACCATATCTCAATTGCACAGTTGTTTGCTCTACGGCATCAGCGATATGTCAGGCAGCTGAATATTCTGGTAAATGTATATATATATTTCTAGACTTCATTAGGCCTATCACGTACAGCGATTAGTGAGCATATCGTGGTAACTTCGTAAAGGGGGGTTCTTTGCGAACGGTACTCAGTACAACCATCGGGGTAGTCCAACGTAATTTCGAGCGTGTTACTATATATATCTGTATGGAGGATGACCAGATATTATCACTGAGTATGGAAGCTAGAGTCAATCGTTTGCTGGAGGGGTGTCCCGCAAGATTTAACAGATAAGACCGACACAGCTTGTACCTTTACCAGAACGGCTGCCCAAGGACAACACTGTTGGGTTTTATTGTTCTATATTGAGTACGAGGTCGAAAAGGCTAGCCTGGACCCCAGTCTCCACACTGTTGGCCTAGATAAAGGCTAGCTACCTTACAATTCTTTTAAGCACCTGCT
>LD345343.1:0-15663 GCA_001465055.1 Ptychodera flava | reverse complement strand
AACAATAACAACAAATTTACTGAGTCCAAATATATGTTTATTTATCTTCATTTTTAAATATTTAATCATCATCATCGTCATCATCGGAGATTGGATCCCCTATGGTCTAATACTTAAAAAAGCAAAGAAAAAAGTCCATATATGTTAACCACCGAACTGCACAAAGCTAACTCAAGGAAATTTTACAGACACACTTCCGGACCACGGGTGATCAAACTTTACCTTAAGGGCCGTGTTCTTAGTAGCGAAACAGCTCAAGTTCTAGGTCAGATATTTTCACCACAGTAAGTGTCAACACCTTGACAAAAAGGTTTGTTCTTCATCCAATAATAATGAGCCTTCTTATTTGAAAAAGTTGACGATACGTCCAGATCTCAAAACAAGAAGAGGCAAAAGAAACCAAAGTTAGTCGTTGCTCTTTTTGATATATGTGTATGTCCCATCAACGTGCGCACGTGTGTATATCTTTCATGCCATGACACACAGTATTGTGATTATTACCCACACTCCTTGATCCGTACACACACTCACTGAACTGGAGCAAGCTTCTTCTGTGCTCAGAACAGCTTCATCCATAATTCGAATTTCTGACAGCATTGTTTTGATGATTAATAATGAGAAGATTAACCGTACCCCTTTTCCAACTTAGTGATCTTAGCAACAGATACTTTTGATAGTCATGCACAATATTTTTAAGGAAAGTAAGGGAATAAGTTGCACCTGTGTTGATCGAAGAACAGGGCACTGATTTATTGAATGTTCATGACAAAGAAATTTTGCATGTCGGACAGGTAGTATGATGAGACCATCTCAGTTGTTGATAATTTATATAGGAAAGTGTACAATTTTTAACACTTACAGAAATCGAATTTCATGCATATATAATTTTGGAGCAAACTTGTATCTGATAATCTTGAAATTAAATCTACGTTTTCAATTGTTGGGAAATTAATAAAAATTAATGACCCTTATTTATAAGTCTAGCAAACAATGTCCGAGTACACGATTCAAATAAACATCCCGTCCAGCCGTCTCTCCCAACAAGTACTAGCAGTGTTAATTGCTAAGTTGGACATAGTCAATCGAAGGCCAAAAACTGTGAGTTCCCCGTTCCTCTGACATTTCTCTGCCACCGAAGACAAAGAGTTCTATTCACTTGCCCATCAACTAATAGGGGAAATATGTCAACCAAGCTGACATTTGTTTTGTTTATGCAAACATTTTTTTGAGTGGCCGTCCCTGACTTTTGAACCCAATAAACCTTTAACACGATTTTATCGTCGCAGCCAATATTGTGTGGATTATTCGTTCATGTAACAATTGGACATCGGCAAAGTACAGTGCAAAGAAAGAACTGATCTTTTTCAAGTTATTTTTTAATTGGTAGCAATATGTAAAACATCACTGTATGTACATGATCGATAACTGCTGAACGTGGATAACATCCTTGGAGACACGGACTTGTAAGCACAGTCACGTACAGGTGGAAATCAGGCCAATCATAGACAGCCCTGTGATGGCGATCCTAAGGTTCTAATACATACAGCCCAAATGGGTCACTTTTCATGAAAAATCGCTAATCATGGGTTACTTTTCACCCCAACTGATGGTCAGGAACAAATGAAATGTCACAATACTTCAGGAAAACGTTCACATACTGTAGAATAACTGTACTGAAAAATTCTTCACATTTATCAAGGAATCCCTAACAATGGTTAATATTTGTTTTGAATATTCATAGGGTAGATATCTTTGACTAGGGCGTCATACCCCCATACGAATATATTGGGAGTACCCTAACCCTATCCCCATCCCCCTGAGAAGTGGTGAGATGATTAGCTGTGGAAGTATCAAAGTTCAGCTGCTCATGGCAGTAAGTGTGATGTCTGAGAAGACAAAGGTCGCCCACCACGAATGACCTTTAAACACTGCCCTCATCGATATCACCACGACAAGCTGCATTTTCACATCAATCATATCAATAATGATGAGCTTTTGTTGGACAACTTAACAGATGTCAATGTTGTTAATGGCAAAAGCATAGTCTATTATTTTTGAGAATGCACAAATTTGTTACATATCGGTGAGCTAGTGCATTTTAGTCACAACAAAAGTGTGAAAAATGATTTCAATAATGAATTTATAATTATGAATATTGTGGATTAACAGTTAATATTTCTGTCATTGTTGTACACTTGCAAAAGCACCCATTACTGCACTGCAATTCTGAATGGTGATATATTTATGCCAAATTCACTGTTGTAGTACAGACCCTCAGAAATATGGTCAGCTGAGTGTAGTTACAGATGTAGCACAGGTGTTCTTTTAGCAAACTTTAAACTGTCAAGTTAATATTCAATTGACACTTGTTCTGCGGCATGTATACAGAGATAAATGCGCATTTGAGTTCCCTGGAAAGAGGGAGCCTTGGTTTAAGAACCAAAATTATCACAATACTTAAATTGTAATTCAGGATTTGATCCCAAAGCTCCTGAAGAAATGACAGACATAATTACTATAGAACACTCTGACAAGCAGAAGTAGTGCCCCTGCTAGTATTTCCATTCATTTGTATGATTTTGTTGGAAAGAGTTCCATAAGGCCCGGGCCCATCCCATCCCAAAATTGATTTCTAAGGTAGGATGTACAGACACTTTTAAGTACGCTAACCCTAACCCTAACTCTAATTCTAAACCCCTCCAAAAGTTGTATTTGATGTGCTTCTTCCAGGGGGAGGGTAGGGTGATAAAGGAACTCTTGCCAATTTTTTTTTTTTTTCATGTGGAATGTATGTCAACACTAATCTTTCAGTCATTCTGATTCTCTCTGAGTGCATAAAAGTCATATCGCAAATACATGTACTGTCTTTGTCAAATGAGAAAACAGAGATTTGGAAACAAATATCTTTTTAAGGTAGTATGCACCTTTTTGAAGAGATTTTCAGACTCTCAAATTTTGAATTTTTTTTCTGATTTACTAAGTGTGGGTTCTCATTCTAAAGCTCTTGGTGTTGGAAAAAATGCACCACCTTGTTTTTTGAAAATGAAAAATTTCATAGTTAACACAGGGAAGGCATCCATTTTGAATTTCAAATATTGGCAAATGTTAGATAATTTGCTTCTCAGTCTAGCACCAAACGTTGTAAGGTGACCTCTAATTTGTAATGTTCATTTGGTAAGAGAATGGTTGAAAGTTTCATTTAGGAAAGTTTGTGCAAAAATTTACGTCAATCACTTTCGAGGTGCATGCTACCCGTACGGATGATGCAATATGGTGCAAAGGTTAATGTAGTATGCACCTTGGAAGTGAAAGACTTAAACTTTTGCTCAAACTTTCTGTAAGGAATCTTTCAACCATTCTCTTTCAAAATCAAGAATAAAAATCAGGGGCCACCGTGCAAAATTTGGTAATAGAGAAACAATAACCCAAGATTTACAGATATTTGAAATTCAAAATGGCTGCCATTCCTGTGTTAACTCTATGGAGAAAAAGATAAATTTTCAAATTTCGAAAAGCTAAGCTGGTGAAAATTTTTCTTACACCAAGAGCTTTAAAATGAACCCCCACAAGTGGTAGATCAGAAAAGAATTGTAAAAGTTTTAGAGTCTGAATACCTTTCCCCGAGGTGTGTTCTACCTTAAAGGCAGCTATACAGATTGAAACAAAACTTTGTCTACTTTCCAGGAGGGTTCTTTGGGTGCAATATTTGCAATTTCTTTGGCCAGACAGAATATTTCCTGCATATCTTCATCTGCGAGATAATAGGTTGAAGTCTCTTGAAATGAAGGCGATGACAAGCTTGTTGGTTCTGTTTGTTGGTTTTGGTCATTCTGGGTGATCAGTGTGCTGGTACTGTAGTTGAACTAAAGCTGACAACTGGTTCCTGTACTTGATGTCCTGTTTGGGGTAAATGTCCCGATCCCGATTTGTGGCTATCATTGATTTACAACAGTAAAAGGTGTTCCATTTGTAACTCAGAGACTGCAATATCCCAGTCATGCTTACATGTAGCATCATCAGAATAATTATCTCCATCCATGCTTTCGACTGGCTTAACTTTATCAAAGTTTGGCAGATAGATTGATCATGATCACAATTTCTTTTTTAATCATAATTTTTTTTATGACTCTAAAGCCAAAAGTGAATTAAAACATATTGAATACAAAAACAGTCCTTATTTCCTGACAGGGAGTGGGAGTATATGTATGTTGTAAATTTTGAACTGTCTGACACCAAGAAAATTAGTATTGTTTCACAGAATAATTATACAACATTCAATAATTTCAATAGCAAAACAAACTGGTCCTCATGAAATCATGCCTTTTCTGAAAAGTTAGAGAATGGAAGATATGATGGTTTGTACACGGTAGTTCTCTTTTTGGAGGATGTGATGGCCCTGAAAAGGGCCGTTTGGTTTGTGTGTACAATATGTACACAGTATTGAATTTCAGGTTCACTTGAACCCAAAGACATCTTCACCGTTGTTGTTACTACTGGTAAAGATGTAATCTGTAGAGTTGGTGACACTCTCATTAGCTTAATCATCTGTCTTCAAGTTTTCACAACCAATGTGTTAGACGAACTTCACAAACAGACCACGGCTGACTGATTTACCTTTGCCAAGGACATGATCTCCAATTCTGTCTCAAGTACTGTCTTCTGTGGGTAGCATGCATCGCGATCGGATCATGGAAGTTAAAAAACTTGATATCTCTCGTAAATGATCTGTGTAAAAATGAAAAAAGACATTGAGCATGAACTTTTGAACACAATGTGGAATTTTAGGATGATTTATACTAACACGATTTAAAACTGATCAACATACTAATTATATAAGCTGACCTATTCTAGACTCTCACAGCCCATTGTTGGCTATACGTACTGTGACTAGTGTATGCACTGTGACTGGTGTGGCCATGCTATGCCAGCTTGTGCTGAACCATATTAAACCAGTTCAACCCTAGTGAGGGCTCTGAGAGAGTCTAACCTTTCCATGGCACATCCGTGTACACTGGAATGTTGTAGGTCCACCTACCCTATTCTCAGTAATGTAGCTGCACCAATGTACAGTAATGAAAGGATTAAACAAAATTTGATTGAAAGATGTTATCAAGGACAAGTCGGAAAAAATATGGCAAAATCATCGGCATACAATATCTACTTTTGCATACAAAAAATTTCCCTTTTAATTTAAAAAGAGAAGTAGCATTATTAAGTCTAAAAATAGTTATCAAATATAAACTGGCAATTTTTTAGTAATGTATGATTTCTTCACGCAAAAAATAGTAAACAAGTCATTCAAATGCTTTCACAATCAGGAACACATAAGTTAATCTTTTTATGGAAAACTGCAAATATTCACAGCATGGCAAACACACAAGTATAAACATCCCCTTAACATTAAAATATTGACATCATACGAGGAAACCAATCATCTACAGTCTGACATTATTTAGATGGAGGAGTAGAAACTAGTAAACAAAAAATAATTTTAACATGGCCAGCACAACAAACAAATAAACATCCCTTTAACATCAAAATATTGACATCATAAAAGGAAACCACAGATCAGCAGTCTGCCATTATTTCGATGGAGTAGAAACAAGTAAACAAAAACTAATTTTGACATGGCCAACACAACAAACAAACATCCCTTCAACATCAAAATATTGACATCATAAAAGGAAACCATACATCTACAGTTTGACATTATTTAGTTGGAAGAGAAGGAACTGGTAAACAAAAAATCATTTTAACATAGTCAATGCAACAAACAAACATCCCTTCAACATCAAAATATTGACATCATAAGAAAGGAAGCCACAGATCTGCAGTCTGACATTATTTGGATGGAGGAGTAGAAACTAGTTAACAAAACATTATTTTAACATGGCCAATGCAACGAACAAATAAACACTCCTTCATCAAAAATTATTTACATTACAGACGGAAAACTACAGACCTGCAGTGTGACATTATTTAGATAGAGAAGTAGAAACTAGTAAACAAAAAATAATTTTGACATGGCCAAAGCAATGAACAAATAAACATCCCTTCAACATCAAAATATTGACATCATAAAAGGAAACCACAGATCTACAATCTAACATTATTTGGCTGGAGGAGTAGAAACTAGTAAACAAAAAATATTTTAACATGGCCAACACAACAAACAAATAAACATCCCTTTAACATCAAAATATTGACATCATAAAAGCAAACCACAGATCTACAGTCTGACATTATTTTGTTGGAGGAGTAGAAACTAGTAAACAAAAAAATTAACATACAACAAACAAATAAACATCCTGTAGCATCAAAATATTGACATAATAAAAGGAAACCACAGATCTACAGTCTGACATTATTTGGATGGAGGAGTAGAAGCTAGTAAACAAAAAATGATTTTAACATGGCGAACACAACAAACAAATAAACATCCCTTTACCATCAAAATATTGATATCATGAAAGGAAACCAAAGATCTACAGTCTGACATTATTTGGATGGAGGAGTAGAAACTGGTTTACAAACAAAAAAATCATTTTAACATGGCCGACATCACAAATGAACCCTAAAAAAATCATTTAGGTAAATAAAATTATGATAAAAATATCTGGTTTAATTACAAAAAAGTCCAAAACATACACGGTAATAAACTATGAAAGTGTTGATGAAATCAAGTCATGATAAGATTATTTGCAAGCTGACTGCTCCACCAGTAACACATCAACAAAATAATACAATGACTTACCTTATGGACTTAAAATCACATTTCCATCAATAAAATACAATTGTGTTGCCATGGAAACACGTAAGTTACATAACAATGTAAGGGAGTTGTCCCTTTAAATGTTCCATGTGTTTGTGTAAACAAAAGAAGTTTGCATTCAGTCAAAATTTGTGAGATAAGAAAATATTTGACTTCATAGAAATTGTAGTTTGCAAATTGACCTTTATGTATGTTTTCGTTTTCCAAGGATATCCGGTCAAGAAAAGTGTCCTTGAAGTGTTTGGGAAAGGATCAATGCCGGGACAATTAGATGGCACTATGGGAATATACATCAAGAACAACGGTCAATGGGTTATATGTGATGGAGACAATCATAGAGTTCAGGTTATTGATCCAATCAAACTCTGCTGTGATCTCATCTTACAATTCCATGCATTCCCAAATCCATTTAATCCATGGAATGTCACAGTGAATGAAGACAATGACCAATACTTTATGAGTGACCGAGGGAATGGTCAAGTTGTGGTGAGTTCTGGACAAAGCAAGATTTTAAACTGTTTTGGATGCAAAGAAGGAATTGATCCAAGAGGTATCTGCTTGAGTCCTGATGGTGTTATATTCATTGGTGACTTCAAAGGATATGTGAGAAAATATAATAAATCTGGTGAACACATTGCAAGAACTGAAGAAGGACAAGTCAGTCGTCCCTATGGTCTGATTGTAAATAAGAAATGTATTTTTGTATCAGATGGTGGCAGGAATTGTGTTCATGTTTTGAATCACCAGATGCAAAGCATAAGAGACATTGGCAAGGGACACTTAGAGTGGCCAGTGGGTTTGTGTTTTGATCACCAACAGGATGGCATATATGTTTGTGATCTCATTGGGCGTAGAGTGGTTCACTTCAATTGTAATGGTGAATTTCTCAGCTATAAAAGTCAAGGTCAGTTAAAGGGACCCCGTTACATTGCATTGTGTAAGGATAATCCATACAGATTAGTTGTAACACAGGCAAACTGTATTAAACTACTGTACATATAAGCAGACATGACACCACATCATGTCAACTCTGCAGGGATATCTCCAGTGAAAATCTACAAATTTTCTGACAAATTTTACACAACTCATTGCAACTGGCAGGCTGTAAATGTTGTTTTTTGAAGATAATTTGCATATTTTGCATTTTTAATTACCAATTTTTGGATCAAACATACAGCTCTCACAGCAATGTATAATTTTGGACAGACCATTTCAGCTGACGTCCACGATTTAGTGATTTCTTTTGAAACATTTAAGTTGTCTGACAGCAGCCTGTTGCAATTTTTTGTGAAATATTTGTCAGAATAATTTTTTGAATTTCACAGATGTGTGCATGAGTGTACAGAAACATACATAGAAGCAGACATGACAATATGACATGTTAAGTCTGCAGCCTGGGGCAGGTATATTTCTGGTGAAAATCTACAACTTTCCAGACTAATTTACACAACACAATGCAATCGATAGGTATAGATGTTATATTTTTGCCGATATTTTTTGTAATTTTGCGAATTTTTTGAAAATTTTGGATCAGAATGGAATTTTAATCTCTTTCCAACCCTTAAGTACTCCCAGTCCGTCAAAAAATCGTTTAATTCTTTACTTTTCACAATTTTCTCTAAATTGTCGTACGGCAAAGTACAACAGGCACGATATAATTTTTTGTCTAAGGGCATTGTGTTGGTAAAAGTGTAAGAAAACTCGGTGATTTTCACTGACTATGTGTGCGGAAACATACCTGATAATTCCGAAGTCTTATCCGTATCATACGGTGTCTTAGTTTGTATAGATCGGTAATAATTTCCGCTGTTATCGATAATTTTTACGGAGACATCTAACCGCACAGTTCAAGACGAGCTGCCATGTTTTGAACTGAAAGATTGTAGCGTCAGTCTCTAGAGGGCGCTATGAACAGTCACGTTATCAGAACCAGCTTGCACAGCATGTGCAACACACCACATAGCGTTGTGATTAAACTTTGTTCCAAGTGAATGGAAAGGTTGCTTGTATTCTGTTTTCAAGATGAAATCTATATGTGTGAACGAAATATGAAAATGTAAATTTTAATCAGGACGGAAATTCTGAAGAAAAGTATCGGCATAAAGAATATTCATATCACACTATCCGACGACGCTCACCCGATTAGTACAACGTAACTGTGTGTTAGTGTACGTGTATGAAAATTGACCGAGAAATTACTAACATTATGTTATATATAATTTCGTTTGTCCTCACTTTTTTTGTCTCTAAGTCATAAATAATTTCGTTTGTCCTCACTTTTTGTCTCCAAGGCATTAATTGTATTTCCTCGCGTTTCCCCTATGGTTAATGTCTCTTTCTATTTAGGACATGTTGACAAATTATCGTCACGCGACTTTTTTGTTGATGATAATCATATTTAATATTAAGCTTGTAGAATAGTTTGTAAAAGGTGGAAGAATAAAATGTACTGAAACATGTAGTTGGAAAGTCTTATAAGCTTATCTTTTGTTTTAATCATATGCATATAGTCTCTTAGACTTTCTTGACTGACATTTATTCATTTTGTTGCATTTTAGTTTTTGTACTGGACATGTATATACCCTCCAACTATTGAGATTGTAAACTAGTTTGATGACTCAATAAAAACTTGTTGTAAACCGAATAAAATGTACTGACAAGTGTTCAAGTCGTTTATGATCTTGTTATTTGCCATCGACCGTTGAGACCAAATTCGTAACTATTGAAGCTTGCACTTATCACCTCTTGTAGAAAAGCCTTCAAAATCGAATTTCTTTGGTTGAATGGCCGTTTTTCAGTATTTACACGCCTTGATGACAACCCAAATACGGTAAGAGTTTCCGAGATAGTCATGTGATTAAGAGGTTGATTGCCACAGATCATAGATTTTCAACTGTTAAAAAGCAAGTTCATTCCAATTACAACAAAAATGCACTACATAGTGAGAGTCTCTGTCTGTCTGTCTCTCTGTCTCTCTCTCTCTCTGCCTCTCTCTCTCTCTCTCTCTCTCTCTCTCTCTCCAAAAAAATCCCCTTGTAATTTTTCCGAGTCCTTGGCGAGGGGGTATTCAAATTTCTCTGATACATTTGCATTCATTATCTTCTATAGGTATTAGATTTGCGCAATTGCTACTGCACATTAAAACGAGTATTGAATCTCGTCATAAATCAACAATGAATATGAATTTTATTCATCTTCCGTTCAAATGAATACAGACGAAACAAATTCATATTCTGTTTGCACCGGAGTGATCATGATTATTATTGTTTTTTTGAATCACGCCGTGTTTTATTATTTGAAATGGTTTGAATTTGTTTCATATTTTTAAAACTAGAATTGACTGTGCTAAAGCTATAAAAACACTGCATTAAGGGATTGTATTTAGGATATTCACAGAATGCTACAATGAATATGCTCCCGCGTCTTTGAGTTCCAGACTCTGGCATAATCACGGTAGTTTCGGTTACCCAGACTCCTCTGCGCTTCCGCTGCGCTACTCACTTGCCACTTATGGAGTTCGCGCGCACCAAGAGACTGTCATGTGGGAAAATTCTGACAGGTCACGTATGTGCACTTCCGCATTGCGACGAAGGCCCTCTGTATGCTCTCTGTACTTTCGTATCGTTTATAATCAAACCGGCGGTTGGCAATATATAGAAAATCATGGAAATGTATATTTTGTTTAGAAACGAGCATTTAAACGTAGGGTTTGTGCGAGGTCGTCGGCGATTGAAATACGCAGTAAGAGTGTCGAGGAGTTCGTTTTCGAGAGAGGGCCGCGGTAACGCCGGTCAGCGAGATCATGGTTGACAAAAGAGTGATGCAAAAACATTTTATATAGCGTTGTCCGGGCCCCTTTTACTGCAAAGTGTTACATTAAATGCGTGTGTTTCTAAAGTTTGAATACAGTATTTTGAATGAGCTGTGAATGTACTCCACTCTTTTTATACATAACCAGATGTCCAGAACTGTTGTAAGAAAAAATGATTGTGAAATATTAGTGCATGTTGCTTTCTAATATTGAATTTTCATAGCGGAAACAGAAAAGTGTCAGGAACTTGTCATGCTTTTAATATGAACTGCAGATTTCATAATGATTAGAGTACACTTTGCAAAACAGACTTGAATGTAGAAAATCATGGCGAGCATGATGCATTTGATGCATTATAGGCAAGTGGAAAAGCCAAGAAAGACAAGAAGGGTGCACAGAAATGGGAAAGTTACATCCCAAAAGGTTCTTGCTGATACTGTGATAATTTTTTTTTCTTCCACATTAGCTTGCCAGTTTTTTTTCATAAGTCATCTAAGGCAGAATTTTTTCCCTTGTATCTTCTGGGAATTTTTTTTTGAAAATCTTCCAGACCCCCCCCCCCAGGATATCAAATGGTCCACCCCTAATGCGTTGACCAAGGCAAGTGATGATGTATTCAATTCAAGAAAACCAAAAGCACTATCATTCAATACCGGGTTGGAATGATGTTGTCAAAGAAGCATATACTGCAGATTGTACAATGTTTCATCCAGGATGGCATCATCAGGGGGATTCCCCCCTTTACCAGAACATTTACAGCGGTGATTTCACCAGTTCATGTGTTCTAAGGTGTAACAAGCACCATTTCATGGGGAGGGCCTCGCTCCCCTGACAAATGCCAACATGTCAACAGAGGGGGAATCTCTCTATCTGGATGAAACACTGCACGCCTTGCTTTACACTACATGGAGATCAGCTGGTAAATCAGGATTGGCCCGATTGTACAGCAAATGCGTAATGTGATATCTTTCACTCCTTCATTGGGAGTTAAAAGTCTGAGAAAGTTAGTATGTGGTCTTGTCCGTAAACTGTAATATACTGACAAAAGTTGTGCCGATTTTGTTACATCTATGTCTCATTGATGGACATCAGCCATATTTGTTTCACATTCTCATTTTATCTTTAACAAGGAATCATCCTCCATACTATTCGCTATTTATTTGATAATTTTACTTGTGTGTTACAGAAACTGACAGTTGGGAGTTTTATAACTGATACACAAATATACTACTAATCAAATACTGATGGTAGTGATTTATCAATTGGTCAAATTACCCGAAAATGAATTACAGAATGTGAAAGAAGTCATAATCCTTTACGTATGATATCATGATTTATGTATGAAATAACACTGGAATTATGACAACACACAATATGATATCTTTCATAGATTTTATTATTTTGAATAATGTAACAATACTCAATATAATTTTCACTCATACAAAATCGTAAGTTAAAAAGTTAACGTGGAACAAGCAGTGATAAAAAGTTTCCACCTAATCAAAGCGAAAATGTGAAGAGTTTCCATGCTTTCAATGGCAATTTAAAAGCACACTTTCAGAATGCAATATACCACTTCACAATATATTACTTCTGATGCTCATGTCAGTTTTGAAACTGTATGCGAATAATCAATTTTCAATGACTTTCAGGACAAAATTACTATTTCAATGAACTTTATGGGAAGCTTCAACATTTAAATATTGTCAAGGACTTTCCATGAGTGTTATGGACCCTGCATAGTACCAATGTATTCTATTTGTCAAAATTGTGTGGCTGTATTCTTATTAAGTCTTACAAATATCCTACATTAAAAAAGGTGGGTATTTGCTGGTACTGATTGACTACTGCATGGTAAATTTGCATTCATTTGTAACATGATGTGCTTAAACTTCAATCACATGAATTTTGTTCAGTTCATAAAGAGTTTAGCTTCCTGTTGTGCTACTCATACACTCAATCTTACTAATATTGATGGTTACAATAATAGTTACAATAAATCAAATTCAGAGAAAATGATTTTTTGAGTAAAAATGCAAAAAATTACCCCAAAAATACAAATATAAAAATTTTACCACAATTTGAACATATCTTACAAAGGCGAACCCCGGATCACGCGTACCAAGTTTAAAAGCAATTGGATGAACACTTTATGAGGAGAAGATTTTGACCAAAAAAAGGGAAAATTTATCGTAAAGACAATTTTCAAAATTTTAACCACAAGTTGAACAAATGTAACTAGAATCACCATAAAGAACCTGCATACAAAGTTTCAACAAAATCTGGTACGTGGTTACAGAGTTTTAACAATTTGCTTGAGTTTCCCTTTTTAATCATTTACAGCCTAGACGATAATTACACCTGACATTGTTGGCAACTCCTCAATTACACAGCTTGTCTGTTTCTTGTTCTGCTAACAGTTCAGTGCAATCAATGCTCTTTCCACAAGTTCCATGAAGATCAATCACTTGTTCTCTTTATAACTGAACTTTGTGTTTCACATTTATGTCACTTCTTGTTTCTAATCGTGTTCCCATTTTGTAAATACATACTGTAGTGTTCTAGATGTAGAATCATGCATTTGAAGCAGAGCAAATATGTAAGTACATGTGAAATACTTCATAGCTAAATATTTTGAGTCAGAGTGTACTACATCTGAGCTATTTGAAAATACTGGACCACATAGGTAATACGACATGGTCATGGCTTACCATGCAGGAGTTTTCAGGTTGTATTCATTTTGTGTAAATACTGTGATGTACAAACAGACTAGAAACTACCGTTACACCAGGAGAACAATGAAACATAGGGTCAGAGTACCTGTAGCTACTTTAGGCATGGAGAGTATAGAGGACGTACATAGCATAACACCAAATATATACTGAGTGCAGAGGTCCCTTGGCAATACAATGTATTGTTATGACAGAAGAATGTTTCATTACAGATCCATATTTACACAGACATTCATCAGTAGCAAGGATAGAAAACCGTCATTTATATCTACAGTGTCTTTGCCATCCGTCTCTGACACTGGGTGGACACTTATACAGGCAGTTTGGCAAAAATACTATCAGATGAGTAACTTTTGAGAAACAAAGTTTTTGACAAAAAATGGTAAAACTTGTGTCAAAATACAAAATAGAAGATTTCATCACAATGTCAATATATCACACTAGGGTGACCTATAGGAATCTGTATACCAAATATCAAAGCTATAAGACAAGCAGATTTTTAGAAACACACTTTTTAACCAAAAATGGCAAATATTGCTCCAAAATTATAAAATTGTACATTTCATCATATTTTGAATATATTACATGTTGATAACCTCTTTGAACCTGTATGCTAAATATCAAAGCTATGACAATTATTTTTTATGAAAAGATTTTTGACCAAAAATGACAAAAAATGCCTTAAAATACAAATTGGTTTTCAGCTAACTATTTCTTCATGTGGGGGAAGAGATGAAAGTCTGAGGGTGCTAGGTCAGGAGAGTATGGTGGGCACGTAGAATGAGTTTGAAGCCGCAGTCATGCACTGTTGCCATGTCAATGACTGACTTGTGAGGTGGAGCATTGTAAGGATGGAACAAGACACCTTTTCTCAACTTTCCCTCGTCGTATTTTTGTCAGCCTCCCAAAACGACCTCAACAGGTTAGAATAGTACTCTCCATTGATAGTTTGTCCCTTTTCTAGGTTGTCATCTGAAGAGTTGAAATACCGGTATATTCAAACCAAGCTTCTTTGATCTCCTCCCAAAACGCCCTCAACAGGTTAGAATAGTACTCTCCATTGATAGTTTGTCCCTTTTCTAGGTTGTCATCTGAAGAGTTGAAATACCGGTATATTCAAACCAAGCTTCTTTGATCTGGCATTGCTCCTTCATAGTTAGGCTCAAAACTTTTCACCCAACCCTCATATGTGCAAAATCTCTATTACTATACAAAGCTAATGTCTGCATCTTCAGGCGTATGTCTTTCCTTCTTGACACAAGACAACTGCTTCTTTGCAAAGTACCTCGTCTACATAGTCAACTGCCAATCTGAGTAGAAAAAAGAAAAACATAGCAAGACAACTTAATATACCTGTGTAGTGTATTTGCAACAATGAAAATCTGATGTTTTGACAGGGGATGGTAAGAGGTGTTAAAGTGTATGATAAAATGCACTATTACTTTCTCAAATCAATGTCTCTTTAAAGGTGAGTGCATAGTTACATCATCATTATTTCTTATCGCTCACAGAATTTAAAATTGACTGAATGTTAAAATTCCCATTATCTTGATATCTACATGATTGCTGTGAGTATTGTTACAAGAGATTCATGCACTGTTGTGAAAGTTTTGGTATAAGTGGCAAGGATGATGGTCATTATGAGGTTTTATGTGGTATGAGAGAGACTCCATTCCCACGTGACAGGTGTATGACTCAGACTGGGCCAAATAGCAATACAGATAAAATTCCAATGTCATTGCTCAAACTGGTTCAGAATAGATTACACACTACAAACTTAGATTGATGAAGAACATGAATAAATCACACCACTATAGTGGATGAAGATGTGTTGAACGTCTCCATTCAAATGTGACAGGTGTGTGACTCCCAATGCTTCAAATGTAAGTTGATAGAATAAATTCCCATGTCATTGCTCAAACATGTACAGAATGTGTCACCAAGAAATAAAATGAAGGAGAACATTGGTAAGTCACACCATTATAGTGACTGGAGATGCGTGGAGAGTCTCTCCATTCTTATGTGACAGGTGTGACTCCGAATGTAGGTAGTAAGTAAGTAGGTAGATAGGATAAGATTCCCATATCATTCCTCAAACTTATTCAGAGTAGCTCACTAAGAAATAAATTAAAAGAGAACATTTATAAGTCACACGAATAAAGTAGCTGGAGATGTGTTGAGAGTCTCCATTCCCACATGACAGGTGTGTGACTCCGAATGCTTCAAATGTAAATTGATAGAATATAATTCCCATATCATTACTCAAACTGGTTGAAAATAGCTAAGGGACTGGACATAAATTACAGCGGGGGTGGGCCGGTGTTTTTCGAAAAACCGCTGCGTAAAAA
>LD345342.1:119695-152820 GCA_001465055.1 Ptychodera flava | reverse complement strand
ATTGTGGAATGGGAATTTCCCAGAATGTGTGACATTGTTTGTATTTCTACCCTGTTTCGTGATAATCCACTTTGCAGCATGTACATCTCTGCAGATAGCCCCGGCCCGCAGAGCAGTATGGGTAACTGAGGCTAGGTCTTCTGGTATTCGGGGAATCACCCAACACAATCGAATGACATAGAGCTCGGGGAACAACCCAATGCAATCCAATAACCGCTGAGCTCTTTATTTGACTGTTTTTATATTTCTACCCTGATAGTCGCACTTTGCAGCATATACCTCTCAGCGAATGGTACGTTTTCGACGCCCTGCCAAACATAAGCGCTGATCAGATATATAATTTCTTCGCATTTCGTTATTTCTTGAGAACAACTCCGCCGGTGCTGAGCGACTTTAATTCAAAAGACTGTATAACTTATTGAAATTGTAACCCCGATAATTTACGCTGTCGGAGCATAATTTCATTTAACTTTCCAGGTAAGTAGCATTTAAAAGACCAATTTCATGAAGTAGGGTCACAGTCGCTTTTGATTAGCTGTATAGGTAGATCAATAGAATTCGTTAAACCAAGTGGAGACGACACGTGTATCGACAAGTTCGGAGACTGTTTTCACTTACGAATTGACTGTCTTTTTCATTATTTTAAAATGAATCATATCAATGGCTCCGATTCCGTAATTTAATGTTTTATGACGCCATGCGTTGACGATGACGTTTGCACTGATCCCTGATGCAACGTGGCTCGTATCGCCATCGCACGTCACACCTCTGACGTCACAGCTACTTATGTATGCGAAATTGGGGCGTGTTCGGAAAATTCCAGAAAATATGATGATCGAACTGAAAAAATGGAATTTTTCCGTATTTTCGCCAAAACAACACTGTCATAACAGTCTAAAAACCTCTCGAATAAGCTTCAGTTTCACGATGAGTTCAGTGTCGTTCTCCCTTAACTGTGCACTTGACAGTAGCTGATCTGGGATTGACTATCTACTGGAAACGCGCCTCCACATGAAACGTTTAACCAAGCAGTGGTGCGGCATGGCAAATCCATTGTGCATTTTTGATAAAAGCACCATATTTGGCTCAGATTTGTCTTACTATGTGTTGCACAAATTCAGATACCGAGCCACTGAAAATATGTTGAAGCGTTGCCATGGCAGCCATTTTTTCAAAATGGCCGCCAGACAAGGTATTTCTCACCTGGTAAATGTCAACTGCACAACGCGTTGAGTAATTTTGGGTTGAATATTTTCAATTAGAAACTATGGGAAGAGTAATTTACAACTTTTTTCAACTTTTCTTAATCGCCTGACTTGTTAGACGGGTAAATACAGACAAAAACACAATTCTTATGCATAAAATGCACGGTATTAGATTTTATCAAAGGACGACACTATGTCAGCGGTCAAGAAATATTAGGCCATGGGCTAGAGGGGTCTACATGCACCTCTAGGATATCAAACTGTATTTATAGAAGCCTTAGGATCCCTAGAATACGAAATAAAATTTTAACAGAAAAAAGGGGATGCAATAACTGTTACGGTTGTGTTTTGAGGAGTACCACAAAATCACTATTTTGCGCATACCCACGTGCATTTGTCTGGTAGCACTTGTAAGTAATCTGCTAAGCTTTTTTTAACATAACCTGACTTGTTCGGTATCATGAGAATGGAAATTTATTCTTTTTTAAAATGACATATGTAATGTTCAATATCTTCCATACATTTTTTTTATGAAATAGGACCAAAACTTACTCGATACCCCAAAGTTTGCAACGCAAGTTATAGCTAATCTCAAATTATACCAATGTTTTACCTTGGCATCATACAAAAGGCAATGCTTTGTATGATATCTGTTTTATTTGCTACAGGGACATGTAAGTCATGTGAAATAGACTTTTGACAGAAAAAAAAGATTGGGATTATATAACTCTACCGGTCATATTTTGAAGGGTACCGCAAAATCACAGTATTGCCAACTCTAATGCGTTTTCGTTAAACCTGTCTTCTTGTAAGTCATCTGCTGAGCTGAATTGTTAACATAACATGGCTTAAAGGGTAACATGGGAAGGTAATTTTATTTTTCTTTCATTTTTCTTTCAGATGACATATTGTAATATGCAATATCTTACATGGTTTTTATAAAAAATGTCCAAAACTTACCCCATATCCAAAACTTTATATTGCAAATCACTGTCACTGCTTATCTCAAACTCTACCAATTTGTACCGAGACATATTACAAAGGGCAATGCTTTGCATGAAATATGTTTTATTTGCTTCAAGAATATGTCAAAATATGAAACAGACTTTTAACTGCAAAAATATTGGGATACAATGGCTGTTACGGTCATGTTTTGAAGGGTACCTTAAAGTCAAAGTATTGCGAATCGCATCTTTTTTTTATTAAGCGTGTCTCATTGTAAGTCACCTGCTGAGCTTATATTTTAACATAACACGGTTTAAGGGGTAACATTGAAAAGTAATTTTATTCTTCTTTTGGATGAAATATTGTAATATGAATATCTTCCACTGTTTTTATAAAATATGACCAAAACTTACCCCATACTCCAAACTTTATTGAAAATTAATGTCACTGCTTATCTCAAATTCTACAACCCTTTTACCTAGACATATAATTATAGGCACTGCCTTGTATGAAATCTCTTTTATTTACAACGGAAACGCGTCATGAAAATGAAATAGACTTTGCACAGAAAAAATATTGGAATGCAATAGCTGTAACAGTCATGTTTTGAAGGGTATTGTAAAATCACGATTTTGAGACACTGATATTTTTGATAAACCAGTCTTTGTTACGTTATCTGCTTAGCCTGACTTACACGTAACCTGGATTATGGGGTTTTATTAGTAAAGCGATTTTTTTCTTCTTTAAGATGACATATTGTGATATGCAATATCCTTAATAGTTTTCATGAAATAGGACCAAGACTTACCTAATACACCAAAAGATTAATTAAAAAATGACGGCTTATCTTACACTCTACCATTTTTTGCTACACATAATACAGATGGCAATATAATGCTTATATGAAATCAGTTTTGTTTGTAACAAACATATGTCAAAAATATGAAATGAACCTTTAACGGGAAGATAATATGATTTAGTAGTCATTGGGGTCATATTTGAAAGGGTGTCCAGATATGGCATATTTCCTGAAACGTGTTTTTTTATCAAACACGCGTTTATGAAAGTAGTCAGCCAAAATCATAGTCACAAATAATCTCAAAATATTATCAACATCACATATTAAAGTGGTTTGTTTCAAGTTTGCTTTGTAAGATTGGAATAAAAAAGTGCTTATCTGACAATCTAATTTAGTGTTTTTTGGCAGAGCAAGTTTTTGAAAACTAAACCATGGTGTGCCTTATATCCGCTGTAAAGGAAATGAAAAAAGAAAGGCATTACACTGAATTATACGACCAACTGATTGAGGAGCAAGGTGCGGAATTGTGCCTTTGTAGGTTTTGTTTGCTAAACTGTATGCAAAGTCTTTTTAGCTAAACTAGCTTTATACGTTAAGCACAGCTAATTAGGAAAAGTTTAGCTGATCAAATAATCGTAATCTAATAATTGTACATTACATCAAGTTTACCTGGGCGTTCCTGAAAAAAAACTTGTCATGTCAGAAAGCTGCAATCCCTTCATTAATATTATGGATATATCTGATATTTAGCTGCTCTGATCATCGTTTGTAAACTTCACAAATTTGCAAAAGTTTCTGTATATATGTCAGATAGCTCGGAATTCTTCATTAACAAAACTATGAATATACATAATACTTAGCTGCTCTAATGATAGTTTCTAAACTTCATAAATAAGCAGAATTTTCTGACGTACTTTTCCCTAGATATGTCCGATATTTAGTCGATTTAATAATCATTTCTAAACTTTATAAGTTATCTCAGGTCTAGCTGGGCATTCTTCAGTAAAATATTTCAAGGATATATACGATGTTGAGCAGATCTAATTATCGCTTATGATCTTTAAGAATTAACTCAAGTTTAAAGGGATGTTCTGTAGTTTAAAACTTGCATCCGATACGTAGTCGATCTAAGTATTGCGTCTACACTTTATAAAGCAGCTCAAAGTTAGTTTGGTTGACATGTTGAAGACGTTCAAAATTTTTGAATAACTTTGCTGTAAAGGTATGTCACTGAATGTACAATTTATTTTTTGTGAATACTGAACGACGTGAAATCTCTGAGTTTTATGTTTCAATCTTGACTGGAGTGTCACTATTTGACTAAGAAGGAATACATCACATTTGATCAGATAATTGACAAACCAACACTACCTTGCTTAGGTCTTGGGTGTACATGTCAAGTGAATAACCAAAATATGATTAGAAATTGTCTAGGATTGTCGTTTAAACTTGTTTCAGCCTCTGTAAACACCATGGAAAGGAATAAAATACTCCCCGGTTGACTAGCCATGCAAAAGCAAACACAGGTCCGGGGAGTGCCAAGCACGGACATCACTGACAAAAGTGCAAGATTATGTTTGAGCTTTGCTTTCCCTACCTTTTATGTTTGTTACAACGAAAGAAAGTTGAGTAATACAATTTAATGACTATGGTACCATATGTACTAATTGTAGTTTACATGATAAATCTCTAACATTTACAATTTTGGGGACATATAAGAGATTTTCCCCAAAAATGTTATTGCTTTCAGCGTTCAAACGTAAAGATTTGTTACACAACAAATAATTTATTATGTTTTTTGTATGTAGACCTAGGTATGAATGTAGATGAACAAGAGTGAGAGGTTGGGTTAAATTCCCCGCACAATTTTCCATGTTAGGCCTTATGAGCAAGAACGCCCTGCAATACTCGTCAATGGCTAATTATAAAGTTTAGAAACGATAATTAGAATGTAAAAATATTTTTACTCAAGAACACCCCATCCATTGACAGAACATGGGACACGCTGTTCTTACACTCAAACACTTCATACCCTCCCCACCACCGCCATGGGCCGATCCAGGGCAATAGTTCGCAAAACCTGGTGGTGTGATGCACACATACCAGCTAAAACCAAAAATGATTGAAACTGGTGCATCAATGATTACAAATAAAAAAAATAAAATAAAAAACTCTGAAAAAGTATCTTCTGATAGTCTACTTACACAGGACAGCTAACAGCTGTTAATAGTTAAAAAACATTAAATTTGGCAATATCGAATCTTCCACTTTGGCCTTGTGGCAGCCCTATTGTCAATAATTTTATGAAGAGATCTCGCTTTTCTTAGAAAATGAAATAATCAAACAATAAACAATGCAAATAGTAATCTTAATATGCATTTATGATAGTAATACATCCACTATGCACCACAGAATCAACCGTAGAACAGCACCTATGGGATTTTACAGTATTTGATGATCGCTATGTTTAAAAATGGCCGCCACACCAGAACTAGGCTCTACTCTTAAGGGTTTGGTATCCAAATTGATTTTAAAACAATAAAAATATGCAAATAGTAATCTTAATGGGCATTTATGATGGAAATACGCCCACTATTCCCCACAGAATCATCCGTAGAGCAGCAACTAAGGGATTTTATAGTGACTGATGGTCTCCATATTTAAAAATGGCCGCCACACCAGAACGAGGCTCAATCTGTGGTGGCTCGGTATCCAAATTGATTAATATTATGATAATCTACATTCATACCAAATTTCATGCTTTTATCACAAAATGCACAATTGTTATGAAAATTTGATTCGATCGCGGCGAGTTGGTTTCATGATTCCCACTCTGTTCTTTGTCACAGGGCGGTCTGCCGTGGACAGATAACCCGATCAACTGTGAATAAAGTGTTGTACATATAAAGGAAATGTTGATCTTTAACTTCAGGCCTTCGGGGGTCATCAATTTTACAAATATTTTATTTAGGAGACTATAAGAAACACTGCAGAACTTCACAAGTCCAAAACTTATAGTCTGGTTGATGAGATAAAACATTATTGTTTGCAAGCCAGTTATGTTCATTGTTAGTTGTCGTTATTTGACAACGGAAAAGAACAGAAAAATTACTATTTATATATCTATCATTCACAACGTTGGTGCGTGCGAAAACCGCCACGATGACGTTCCGTAACATTGACCGTTTTCAGGCGCTTTAATTCATCAAGGCAAACATGTCTTAGGAGGATAATGTCTGCACATTCACTTTGTGGCGGTTTCAAGGAACATATTTGACAGGAGTACAATTGTTGACAAGTTGAAATACTAAACAAGAATACTGACAAAATTACTCAACTGTACACAACCATACCTTGGTATAGCGCTTAATAATTCTGTTTGACACATCGTATCTGTACTATTCTATGTTCTGTGGAATATTCCTAGTTTTCACGCTTGCCACTATACTTTCATCAACGGTAAACTCTACAGTAAGAGTGGGATTGCAAAAGTCCAGGTGTTGTTTACGTGACCAATACAATTATTGCTTTTTTTGTTAGAGTGGAAGGCTATGGAGATCCGTTCCGGTCAAAATTATGTTACATTAATTTAAATGTTAAAATTAAGTACATTAATTTAAATGTTAAAATTAATTTTATGTAGTCTCGGATTGATTTTACTAGTACTAGCAATTAATGAAACGGTCAAAAAAGAAAAACTAGACAAAGCAAACAAGTAAACAAAAAACAAACAAGTAAACAAAAACAAACAAACAAACAAACAAATGACTGACGGGTCAATTGTGAGACTTCCATGTAACAGACTAGATTCACCTTGCTACCGCATGGTCCTCCTCTCTATATATTCTGTCTATATACACAGTTTCTCCGCCGAAAACCGCGCATTTTAGGTTCCGAAACATTGTTGCCCAAACACCTTCAACATTTCTTCTTATCAATTGAATTGCTTTTGTGTTGACTTTTTCTACTGGGGATCGTGTAAACATGCTGACTTGAAGTAAATGGTGACCAACAGTGGGTCGTGGGTCAAGTCTGTCGAGGGGCCGATACGTTGAGGGACCAGATTCTCTTCCCGTGTACGTCAACGCGGTAACCGTCTCCCTTATCGATGCAACAGTACCTCCCGTGTCCTGCTCTGGCTTGCCGATCATGGTCTTGAGTGTAACTTTTGTCATAGAGAAACATAGATAGAGTGGCAACGGGTATTGTTTAAGGCGTGAAGCGGTTACGTAACCCATCCATGTTCGCCTCGCCTCAGGTTGCTCTCGCCTCTCTTTTCCGAAGAGTGCCGACCATGAATCCTTCGGTAATTTTCGGATTTTCGCCAATTGTTAAGCGAAAGTATGTTCGGCAAAGTTTGTGTTGTTGTTGTCGTGTGGTGCTGAGCAGAATTAACGTGCTGGCGAAAACGGGAGTGTTTTGAGCTTCAGGAAAATGAGTTTTACCGTTTTAAAAATTCCTCTCATATTTTTATGAATATATAATGAGTGTGTTTGAACCAAATTTGAAAGTCTTTTATCGATACTGTCTGGTTTTACTCAATGGTTTACGGTCAGTCATACCGTCTTTTACATGTGCGTCAAGGAAGGACATGTTTATGAAACTGCTGGCGTGTTATGTTTTGATTGGCGTGAAGCAGTGTTTCTGGCCTGAGAGCTCACAAAGTAACTATGGTTGCTACGTGACTGGCAGTACGATGCCATCTCGTCGTATTTTTCGCATAATCTCGTGTAATTATCAACCACAAACAAAGCCTCCAAAAAGTTTAACACCTTTGAAGCTCATTTTAATATGAAAAGCCAATAGTCTACCGAGACGACCATGGAACAAAAGGCATGCAAGTGTTGCCACTCGTCTATGTTTCACTGTGCTTTTGTGATGCATTGTGCTTGTTGCTGGCCTAAATATATATATACAATAATGTTGATCATTTTATTGCTGTACTGTACATAGCATTGTGTACAACCAACGTGGCCGTGCGCGATAAAACCCTATTATTTTTACAGTGTCTGCGTGCTTTAAACTCAGCGACATAATGTACTGAGTGTATTGTCTTAATGTTCGTAGCCTAACCACACGAGTTTTATAAATAGAAATACAACGCCGGAGTTCGTTTCCGATCTTAGCATTTTACTGTTGCATGATCTTGAGTCTTACAAAGGCGTTTACAAAGTGAGTGACCGCTTCCACCTCACTCCGATTGAAGTTGAGAAGACTTATATTTATAAATAACCTTGTTTATAAACAAAACGTCGCGCATGCGCAGCAAGATGACTACGGCACTTTAACGTGGCTTTCTTTGAGGCTGCAGGCTATACAGTGATATGTTGTGGACATATAGCAGGTAAGTTATTCTATGGAATTTTCAGCGTGTAAAGAGTGATGTCTGATCACAGGACTGAAAAGAAAATAAGCATAGACAGCTCCGATAACTTCTGCCTACTGCTATACTGCTGCCCTTTCTGAATTGACGTGAATTCGTTCAAACGAAAGTATCTCTGTACAGTAGCTGCAATAATCGTAACCCAGGGGCCTTTGTTTGCAGTGTTGGCGATTCAGCCCCGGCTCGTAGACATGGCAAACCACAGACAAATAGAAAGACCGACTAGCGACGCGGCACGCCTCTTGTTTTATGGTCGTCTCGATAAACTATGGCCTTTCCATATTAAAATTAAAATGAGCTTCACATGTGTTAGCCATTTTGGAGACTTCGTCCGTGGTTGATAATTGCACGAGATTATGCGAGATTATCCGGACCGTTCACGACTATACCTCTGCGTATGATGCTGTGTACATGCGTGTTCCCGGTGTTATACGGCCTACCACCACAGATCTTTTTGTGTGGTCCTCCCCTCACTAGTGACCGACCCATCTCTACATCGGATTTTAATCATAGTGCCTCCCACCCTGACACCATAGCCCTGAGTCTTTGACTTCAGACTGCCAAGTGCCATGATTGCCTCCTCAACTGGAAATTAATAGTCTAAAATATGATAATTTATTCATAATTATTGAAAATAATAAATTGTAGTTATGAATTTTTGATATCACGTAACCGAGTTCGTATTAAATCCCGGTTGCTCTTCCTTTATGAGGAGGAGAACTCGATAAAATCTCTCTATGTGTGTAAGTTGTGTATGACATAAGCGGCCGACCGGCGCACATGCCCGGCCAGGCCCTCCTACATACTAGGAGTATATAAAAAGGGGAGGTGGCCAGCTTACACAGTAAATCCTCGCTACATGGCTTTGAAAACTGTCTATTTTACTCGCTATTTTACTCGCTCCTACCGTTTATGTATGCCTTGTTTGGCCTTTCGTAAATTGTCGCATTGTGAAACTGTCGCTCTCCAAATGTTGTGGAAAGTCCGAAAATGCTGTTTCTCTTTTCTTACAGCAGATGCTGAGCGCTGTTGATTTAGGGGCCGTGGATAATTAAAGCATGCGCACGGTAAACGAAACTAAGTGCGTTTGGCCTCAACACCCCCCCCCCCTCCTAAACGAAAGTTTGGAAGTGCTAAAATCCAACCAAGCCTCATTCTGTATCATATACCTACAATCAGTAATTGCGTGGCTATGAATATATGGTGTTTTCAATCAGGTTCGAAACCACAACATACAGCATCCAGTCACCTAGTGGGGAAGCAACAGACAGAAATACCCGGCCAAATCTGGCATCACGCACACGCTCCCACCACCACTGGCATACCCCCTCTAAAATCAATCTATGTTCAGAGAAATATTATTTTTCAAAAAAGCCAAATTAAAATGAGCCTATGTTAATACGCTTTTATTTTTTCTGTGTTTGTTTTTTACCTGACCGACTGGTAGGTTTTTCAAATATCCAAGGACGGCAAACAAAGAATTTTCTTTAAATTGCCTAATGCACTTATCAATGTTTTCCACGGGGAGGGGAGTACGGGGAAATTGATCGAACATCGTATCCCGGCAGCTGGGTATTCGATCGCTACGGTACGCCCGACGGGGGGGGGGTGACAATGTCGCAAAATAGTTATTTTTGTTCGCTACATGTACATTATGCTTGCAATGTACCAAATAATGGAATAATAATGATGAAATAAGTTTGAAGAAAGATTCAAAGATAATTTTGGCGGTGTTCTCACCCCATAAGTACAGCTCTTCATTCTAAGTTTTTGTTGGCTTTCATTTTCATTTGTAGTGTTCAAAACAGACGGGTCATGTACATGTTTAATTAATTTCTGTAATTAGGCTATATAGCAACATTTAGTGCACCGATTTGAATTGGTCCTTGCCGTTTGCTGATCATACTAGTGTTAGTCACGAATGCAGTAAAAGTTTCATATCTATGACATTTTAATCAGATCATTTGCATATTTAATGAAAATTTAATAAGGCAGTGTATCAAAATGTATTTGATTGGACTTCTTGCAGTACATTGGTTATATGATCATGTAAAACTGATTAAAAACTTGTACCTAATAAAATTCTGTACTTGGGCTATATGTTGAAAGTGAATGTGATGTTTATAATTTAATTTGATATGACTTCTAAGCTTCAGCAGCTATACTTACTTTAAATTATGCTTGAAATTTATGAGTATCCAATATTATAATTAGCTCATTAACACATTTGATGCTTTTAGTAATTAGGCCATGAACAAAACTGACTGGAGTGGATTTGACCCAAGTTGCGTTTTTTTTGCTTAATGAGCATGCTATGAGTACATCATACTTACATTTTGTAATATTTTTGAATGCATTTTTGAGAGTTTGATGAGTTTCACATATCATAATTAGTTCATTTACATATTTATATGTATTTTAATATGTATATCCCTTTTTCTCTCCACAGATTTCTGAAGGGCTTACTATAATTTATAACCAATAATAGCTTGCGGCATACACCTACAGGGAGTATAGAAACGACAGTGACAGATGCTTTGTCAGACAGAACAACTGTAAATCATATCAAATTCATCATGTCATCGCTCCTTCACAATTTGCAATGCATAACAGTCCAACAAGACAACCCATCTAGAATCATTCATGTCACAACGCAATTAATTGCAAAAGTTACACTTCACAAGTTTACATTTCTCTAACTTTATTGTAGTGGTTGTTAAAATTCCTGAGTTTGTTTTCTTAGTCCGTGGGCTGAAGGGGCCCACCGTGCACCCCTCCCCCCATAAACCTACTGCATGGGTATTTTTTTGTTCTTTGGGATCTGCTGAACTAGAAAAAAGATCTTAACATTGAATATTTTGGGATGCACTACCTGTCTGCACTAGTTTTTGATTTGCTTGTACCGCAAAAAATGGCGAAAAATGGGTAGGGGTAAGGGGTACTATATCCTCCCCTACATTAAGTAAACTAGCATGAAATAACACAAACTTTACATTTTTGGAAAGCTCAGACACTGCTCTTTCTGAGAAACACCAACTTTAGCAAAACAATTTTTGTGTACATAGAATAGGATGACTTTAAAATGAATTTTTTTTTGATAATTTTGAAATTTCTTACCCAAAATACCATGTAACAATTGTGATTTACTTTTTATTAAGCAAAATTTTGACAACTTTTTGTGTTTAAATTATTCATCCCGACATATTAAACAAGAAAAAAAGTGTTAACATTAGATATTTAACTATACACTACTTCTCTGGAGTCAATTTTAAATTGCGTGTATCTGTATGGGGTGTGCAAAAGCTAGGGGTAGGGGTACAACATTCTTTCTTTGATGAAGTAAAATGGCTTGAAATTAAATGCCATATACCTTATAGTTTTAAAAAGCTTAGATACTGGTCTTTCTGAAATGTATAAGGTTTTAGAAAAAAATATGACGTCATAGAATTGGATAACTTTAAATCGATTTTTTCTGGTAATTCCGTATTTTTAACATGTCCCTGTAGCAAATAAAATAGATTTTATAAAAAGCATTGCCTTTTGTAATGTGTCTAGGAAAATAATTGGTAGAATTTGAGATTAGTTTTGACGGTAATTTGCGACATAAAACTTTGAGTTAAGGGGTAAAATTTGGTCTTATTTCATGAAAATTGTAGAAGATATTGCATATTGCAACATACCATTTTAAAGAAGAGTAAATCAACTTTCTAATGATACCAAACTTGCCACGTTATGTTAAAAATAAGCTCACCAGATGACTTACAAGACGAAACATTTAACAAAAACATATGCGAGTCTGTAATACCGTGATTTTGCGGCACCTTTCAAAATAAGACTGTTACAGCGACAGCATCCCAATATTTTTTTCTGTGAAAAGTTTACTTTAAGTTTCTATCATTTACCTGTAGCAAATAAAACATATTTACACAGTATTGCCCTTTGTATTATGTCTAGGTAAATAATTGGTAGAATTTAGATTATTTTGACAGTAATTTGCAACATAAAACTTTGGGGTATAGGGTAAATTTAGGCCTATTTCGTGAAAACTATAGAAGATATTGCATATTGCAGTATACCATTTTCAATGAGAATAGATCACCTTTCTGATAATACCACATAAATTAGGTCATGTTTAACAAAAAGCTCAGCAGATGACTTACAAGAAGACAGGTTTGTCAAAAATGCATGTGGGTCGCAAAATCATGATTTTGTGGTACCCTTCAAATCATGACCGTTTTAGCTATCAAGTCCCTAAATTTTGTCTGTTAAAATCCCATTTATTATTCTAGAGATCCCAAGGCTTCTAAAAAATACAGGTTTGTTATCCTTTGCGGTGGGGGAGAAGAAGGTGCACGTAGACGCCCCTCTAGCCCACGGCCTAATAGATTGATAGTGATGCTTGCTGTATAAGTAAGGCAAGGAGGCATAGACAATTTTCCAAATACGTCTTATCAAAATTATTTTACAGAAAAATATTTAAAGGGTAAATTATAAAAATAGACAGTCATCAACAATCTATTTACTTTAAGGAGAAAATAGCAATATGACTATGTGGGTGCGTTTTGAAGTCTTCTTTTTAAATCTGTGCATTAGTTCATTGCATACCAATAAAATGCCCATTCACGATATACCAATGTAGCAAAACTTGCAAGTTTAGTGACTAGAGACAATACTGCATGGTAAATACCCAATTTTGACATTTATTTTCTTCTTCAGTACATTGCAATAGTAAATAACATCCATAAATCTGTCTGATCTGCTTCACTGGGAGGAAAAAATAGTTATCGTATTTTCTTCTGGTTAAAAATACTGAATTACCAGAAAAAATCTATGTAAAGTTATCCAATTCTATGACGTCATATTTTTTACTAAAACCTTATACATTTCAGAATAACCAGTATCTAAGCTTTCTAAAACTATAAGGTATATGGCATTTCAAGCCATTTTACTTCATCAAGGAAAGAATGTTGTACCCCTACCCCTAGCTTTTGCACATCCCATACAGATACACACAATTGAAAATTGACTCCGGAGAAGTAGTGTATAGTTAAATATCTAATGTTAACACTTTTTTCTTGTTTAATATGTCGGGATGAATAATTTAAACACAAAAAGTTGTCAAAATTTTGCTTAATAAAAAGTAAATCACAATTGATACATGGTATTTTGGGTAGAAAATTTCAAAATTGTCAAAAAAATTCATTTTAAAGTCATCCTATTCTATGCTCACAAATTAACTTTGCTAAAGTTGGTGTTTCTTAGAAAGAACAGTATCTGAGCTTTCCAAAAATGTCAGGTTTGTGCTATTTCATGTTAGTTTACTTAATGTAGGGGAGGATATAGTACCCCCTACCCCTACCCATTTTTCGCCATTTTTTGCGGTACATGCAAATCAAAAAACCAGTGCAGACAGGTAGTGCATCCCAAAATATCCAATGTTAAGATCTTTTTTCTAGTTCAGCAGATCCCAAAGAACAAAAAAATACCCATGCAGTAGGTTTATGGGAGGGGTGGGTTGGTCCCCTCCAACCCACGGACTATTTCTATGTCATTGTATACAGTTACTTGAAACATGCATATTGTTTGTTCATTTAGAACTGATTTGTCTTGCTTCGTTTACCCTAATAAAAGAGTGATTAATACTAATGTGTCATGTAATCATTGTGAATAGAAATATTTTGGTCTTCCATTATTTATACAAGCCCGTGTAACTTCAGAGATGACTTGCTTGTTTTTATATCATAGGTACGCAAATCCTTTTCTTTTGGTAAATTTTTATGGTTTATGATATATCTTTATGGACACATTCTTGAATATGAAATGATCTCTGTGCCAACCAACTTCGGCTCTGTCATTGCCGCTTGCAGCTACCGGTATATTTGCTACTTGTTGTTGTACTTGTAGTTGTAGTACATTAATACCAAGACAAAAACAAAGAATGTACAGGGGAAAATTTTATTGACTTACACCACAATTAGAATAATTGAATGGAAGGTTATTTTAACCCAGACTACAAGGGGCACTTTAGAAAACATGTTTTTGATACGGAAGGGCCACGAAATTAAATGTGGTTCATTTTGCAGACTAAAGAGAGAATCATCTCGACTTCACTGTTCAAAGAAGTGGTCAATAATTTTTTAGTTTTGCAATCGCCCCTCCTTGTACTGAGACATATTTTAACATAAATAAAGTTTATTATATAAAGTATAAAATAAAAAGTTATGAGAAATGGCTGTAGCCGGTACGATTACGTCGTTTTTAGGACGTTTTAAAAAGTTGAATGAGAAAGAAGCCGTACACACACATTTCAAAAATAAACAAAAGAGTAAATCGCAAAATGTAGGCCGGCACATTCATTTCTATCAATGTTTCCATGCCCTCTTCACATGTAATCATTTATTTAAAATTAACATCCACAGGGTGAAATCTTTTGAAAAAAGAAATACAACATGTTCAGCTTATTTATCTTTTCAGATCGGTTTTTGTTTCATTTCAAAGCAACAGCTGTTTTGGTACATTGCATCATAACTTTTAAAGCCATCTTCATTATCTCCAATGCTAATACAAAATTACAAGGTAGTAGATTCTAATTCACCGTTGATATATTGAATATTGAATACTTTGATGTCCTTATCACAATGTTAGACTGAAAGCATACACAAATATTTCATCTAGTCTTCTATAAACACTCCTTCCTAGAAAATGTTATATATTAATCACGAAACTGTAAAACGATTTTAGCATTAAAATGCATGAATAAATATCGTACAGTAAATGTTACGTAACTTGGAGGGTTGAAATAATAACATTCGCATAGTCATCGGTAATCACGCACAACAAGGTTTTCTCTGTATTCATAACTTTTCGATAGGAGTAATCCTATTGAATTTGAACTTAGAAGTGCCTTGTTACCAAAATCTTATGATGGATGAAATTAACTCTACACTTGCCATATGACAGGCGGATAGTGTAAGTCCATCTCTGGCCATAATTTTACCTGGCATTAAGTATCGTATTATATTATAACACTGTTATCGCTCATCTGATCATTACATTACATAGACATAATAACACTGTCGTTTGTTTAAATAAATCGTCTTCATCCGCTTCCTTCCAGAATTGTAGCACATAGTCTACGGTTAATTCAAGATGGAAAGGACTACTGCCACTCAAGCTACACAAGTGCAAGACCTTGCTACCACAACAAGTATACCCAAACCTGCAGTTTGGCAATATTGGACTGCGGTGTTATTTGTATCTATGCTTCTCCTCTTGATATTGTTTACTGTCATATATTTCTGGATTAAATACATAAGGCATCATGAAATCTATCGCAAGAGAGTGCGTTCTCATATGCCGGTGCTATATTCTCCACTTCGGACAGAATGTAAACATACGCCAGATTTTGCGAAAATAGTGTCAATGGATACCTGCGACATTGCACCGGAAGAAAAAGACAAATCATGGACTGCAAACATTGAGCATGGACAGTTTACAAGCGAAAAAAGAACTATTGACTCCAAATATGCTCGAAATACGATATCGTCAGGAACGCCTACTACTACAGAGAGAAATGATAAAACTGAAAAGTGCGTAAACCTTGGCACTGTCACAAATGTTGTCGTACAGGACACCATTGTTAGTCACATTGATGAAAACACCCAAATGGAGAATGACGAGTCTTTTCTCACAACTCGTCATTCCATAACCACCCATATACGAAAGGTAAGTTACATTATCCGCGTGGTTTTTAACTACTTTAGACTAGTCTATAGAAGTTATTATAAACAAAAAAGTGGGAAACAAAAACTGTTTTTCATCTTCTTAAAACAAAAGCAGGAACATTTTATTTTAAACATATTAAAATGAGCTTCAAAGGTGTTAAACTTTTTGGAGGCTTTGTTTGTGGTTGATAATTACACGAGATTATGCGAAAAATACGACGAGGTGGCATCGTACTGCCAGTCGCGTAGCAACCATAGTTACTTTGTGAGCTCTCAGGCCAGAAACACTGCTTCACGCCAATCAAAACATAACACGCCAGCAGTTTCATAAACATGTCCTTCCTTGACGGACGTGTAAAAGAGGGTATGACTGACCGTAAACCATTGAGTAAAACCAGACAGTATCGATAAAAGACTTTCAAATTTGGTTCAAACACACTCATTATATATTCATAAAAATATGAGAGGAATTTTTAAAACAGTAAAACTCACTTTTCTGAAGCTCAAAACACTCCCGTTTTCGCCAGCACGTCAATTCCGCTCAGCATCACATGACGACAACAACAAAACAAACTTTGCCGAACATACTGCCGCTTAACAATTGGCGAAAATCCGAAAATTACCGAAGGATTCATGGTCGGTACTCTTCGGAAAAGAGAGGCGAGAGCAACCTGAGGCGAGGCGAACATGGATGGGTTACGTAACCGCTTCACGCCTTAAACAATACCCGTTGCCACTCTATCTATGTTTCTCTATGATTTCATAAAGAAAAGAGAACATATAAAAATAACAAAGAAAAACAAGGAAATAACACGAGAAAAATGGACAATGGAAACAAAATATAAACTAAGACAAGAAAAAAAAGTAAAACAGATTACACCGTGTATAAATCAATTAATAGATGATGTAAATCGCGTCTAAAAGTAATAAAATTACCAAAAAATGTTTAAATTTTGTTCATTAAAAATAGTATTAAAAAGTTTTGGCTCCGTGATAAAAATGACAATTTTAAAATATTCGTACAATAAGAAGCTGGTATTCAGGTGTTTGAAATAAGCTTTTTTGAAGTTGTAAATATTAAAGCTGTCTTGCATCTTAACACCTCGGATGAAGCGATGTGATAAAATGCATTCCATTCTGCTTGGCTTACCGTAATACCTTTAATCATTGCTGCATAACGAGTCCAGAATGTGAGATTGCATGTGTTAAAGGGGTTAAACTGACAAAGACAGTGTTCAGACTGTGTTTCGAAACGATCAGCCTTGCCAGAAGTCCAGCTGTTCGGTTCCATATATTGCATGATCTCCGGCTTGAACCCATGAAACGTCGGCCAAATTAAAATCGCAGAGTCTCAGAATAAGTATGATATCATCAGACTTTGCGGTTTAAAACGAACGCTTGAGAGATTCTTTCTGTTCATGCATTATTGCTTCTGATGAATCTGGCGGAATATAAACATTGGCTAGCAGTATTTTCAATTTCTCCATTGCAATCTGAACCCATATGATTTCCATTTTAGTTTCTAAACCTGTTCTGCGTGTCGCGTTTTATATAATCCCTTGTGGCGAGCAAAACGCCGCCCCTTTCCTCTTGCTTTGTAATGAATCTTGCCTGTCTGTAGTTATTTGTGATTAGTTCAGAATCAAGTATAGCTTGATTGAGCCATATTTCCGTTAGAGTTACGACATCTAATAGTGTCATTGAAAATTCAGTTCCTCAAGCTTCTTGCAAATACGGCGGGTTTTCTGATGGTAAATTCTGAGTTCCCGAGTATTACAAGGAAAGTCTGTTTCGACTAGAGCAGTAGTGCTGTGGTATCAGGATGGGATAGGGGTTCGCTGTATGTGTCAGATGGACTGTGATTATGATTCAGAAAAGAATCGGAAAAACTGGGCAAAGAACATTTCGTTTACGGCTGCGAACAAGAAATCATATTCGTGCAGGTCCATGTTTCAAATAAAAAAAATAGAAGCAAAATGAACATTAAAGTAAATTGTATAAGTAAAATGAAAACGAAATGAAATGCATTATAACCACGGTTCTCTACCCCACAGGGTAACAGTGATTTAACTATCGCTGACAGCTGCAACAGTGTACCAGTATGCTTTTCGGTTCCCATAGATACACGCAGTCGAGTGTCATGCAGCGGTCGGTCGCTGTGTCACAAAAAAGATCAGAATTTGGTTGATGCCTGTAGGTAAACTTGAATGTATTTTTATCAACAAAGACACAAAAGAGGACTATTTTCCCTGCACAATTTATTTTATGCGACCTTTTATGTAAAGAGACAACCCGACTCGTGTTTCATTTTAATCAGAAAAAGTTTCGTTTCGAGTCCTTCAAATGCCCCCACCATACCATTGATATTTCCAAACCTCCCTCCTCTAGAGGTGTTTGTGAAGCCTAAGCTTCGGAATCTGAGTGTTAATCGCAACATTTGACTGGTCACGTCACATTTAGCTTCCATGTAAAGGAAAGCAAAAATAATGATGTAATGTGTTTTGGTCATCCAGGATACAAGAACAGATGGATACACAACCAACTTGGCTGATGAAAACTCGAAATATTCGACGTCAGACACGACTCCAGCACTTTGTATTGGTCCGATTCACCACGACGACAGCAAAGAATTTATGATGTTACCTGTGCAAGTGAAAGAAAAATTCAAAGAAGCAATACTTGATCACAACGGAGGTCATCTTACCCTCGAAAACTACGGTATCAGCTTGTTTGTCCCCCCTGGAGCAATCGAGAATGGTGTCAGCCAAGCGGTAAGCATTGAGCTTAGTTACGCTAAGGAACACATGCCACATTTACTAGCCGGAGAAGCGGTCATCGGTCCAGTTGTCATTTGCCGGCCAAAGGGACTCATTTTCAACGAATCGGTAATATTAAGTTATCCTCACTGTGGCAGTGGTCAACATAAAATCAAGCACCTCGTCTCAGACACTGATCACAGTGAACCCGTCTACTACAGAGACTCTTCAAATGACAAGGACAGCATCAGTTTGGTAATGGGTGGCATGTGCCTACGGATAATTGATCACTTCACCCTTTACGCAAGCGTAGCAGAGGGCCTAGTGACCAAAGCATTCATGATTTTTGCAGACCTCAGAAATAAAGATGGCATCACTTTGAGGATTTGGATCATGAATGACACCGAAGATGCGTTGAAGGTGGGTTAGTTTTTAAGATACGATAATACACACATTCTGCAATTTACTCTATCGCAATAGTTTGTTAGAGTCCAAAACCTTCAGTTATTGTTTTATTATTATCACCGCAGTTACTGCACTTCCATGGCAGCAGTCCATGCATGCAAGTAAAATTATAATAGATAATGAGCACACGCTGACATCAGAGAAGCCCCTCCTATTGGCCGCAGAGAATTCGGAATAACTACGTTTTGAAAGCCCACCTTATACAAAGTTATGTATTTGTTATGTCTTATCAATCGACGAAAATAAACTACGAAAATCGTCCTCCTTTGTACATCCCACAGGAACTGTAAATTAGTATGCTATCGTAATACTGGGCGGTGACATTGCTTTGCATTGCAACTATGATGTTACATGACAAAAAGCAGAGTTCAGGTTTATTTGGATGTCTATGAAAATATGGATAGGGCTTTCACCTCCGGTTAGCTGTAGGCTTATTTCTTTCGGCTGGCCGACTATATTATACTATAATGATAATAGTTCCTTTGTTCATAACCATAGCAACAGTGCGATAATATACTGTGGGCCAAATTACTCTGAATATGGTTCGCGTAAATGTTCGGGGGGATTGCTTATCCACTCAAGTGATAACAAGAATTGTTCTTTTTTACAAAAAGGAAGTAACGAACAATCACGAGTTTAGAAAGAAGGGAACAGAATTGTTCGGACCCAAGCCCTATACAATTGATAGCACCTCAGGGGATGTACAGATTGAATTCAAGGGGGTCGTGGATGGCTGGTCAACGCCTAATACATTGAAGGTAAGTTCATCATATTTATAGCGAAAAAGCCTTGTTTGTGAAACGAAATGTGTTCAACGGTGACAAAACGATAGCTTTGTCTACATTGTTGTGACACATATCAAATCATGGCTTCTCAAAGCTAAATTATTGTTTCTTTTGCAGGTTCCTTTAAAACGATTACTTGAACATCCGGTAGATCATGAGCAGATAATTATGACTAGAAAAGGATGCTTGTTGGTACAAAGTGATATTGTCTCCATGATCGTCTGCGCCTATCAACTACGGAATTCCAATGCGGAATCAGTGAATATGCCGATCTACATAGACGTATCACAGGTAATACTTGTCAGTTTTTCTAATAACTCATCATGCCAATGTGACTTGTACGTAAGATGTTTTTTTCTTCTATGGTATTAATACAGCAATATAAGCAACTAATTACAAATTATTGCAATCCAGGGTAAGATATTGAAAATAAAGAAGGGCGTATCTATACAACGATCGCGCGTGCGCTCGCTCTGTAAGGTTTCTATTTGCTCATGGAGATTATTTTTCCATAGCAGGGTTCTCAAGCGAAGATGGAACGAAGATCTAATTATGGCACTTGTACCTGTACTACTGAACCACTACCAGCAGCTCTACCACTTGGGCTCTGTCAGCGGATATGCCTACACATTGATTCGACGGAGCCACTGGCTAATGACTGGCGAAAACTGGCTGAGAAGATAGGACTGAGTATGCCTGAAATACAATTATTAGAATAAAATAAAGCGTCAAAGAGTCCGACCGGAGTACTTCTAAATATTTGGCAAATAAAGAGGAGAGGAGTCAAGATGGAATATTTCCAGGAACTTAGAGATCTCTTTCACAAAATTGAGCGTAACGACGTGGTCAGATCTATTTCTAAATTCATTAAAGTTTTCGAGAAGGATGGCCTCGAAGCAGCCGATCAAGCTATTGCGCCAAGTTCCGAGTCACAAATGGTTCTAGCTGAGATCGAATACAATGACATGAAGAAACATGTTATGCACGCACAAGGGGATGGTCAGTGGGAAGAGAATGTCACTCAGTCCCGATGTCAGCCATATAGTAATGACAAACTGTCTGACGACGATGAAAACCAAGCAGAATTCACACAAATCTCGACGGAGAAAACATGTCGTCAAGTAGAAAGTCAGGAGTCTTGCCCTTATTAACAGTCAGCACTTACATCATCAACGAACACGGGTAATGCGGGAAGTGAATCACGACTGTGCGACGACCATAAAGTCAGATCGGCAAAATCAAGCCTATTTACGAGTGACTTCGACAGCGGTTGTTACAGTGAATTTGGAGGGAATGACAATGAGATTAAATTTGAATGAAAACCTAAAAACAAAAGGAAAACGAACAATAAAATATAGGATATTAGTTTATAATCAGATATATTACTTTTGCTTTCAATAGGCCTGTCAGGTTTGTTACTAAATATAGCTGTACGCGCGTGACATGGGACACTGTTGCTAGAAATGCAGACAAATTTTATCAATGTTGCATGCATGGCTGTTTTTGCAGCTTGTACTCTGAGTCGTGAATATGCCTTTTACTATTCATTGTTACAGTAGCAGTCGCCTACAAGGATGTATTTTCGTCACTCTTGAGTGCGTAATTTTCAAAAACGTAATCTAAGAAAGGGGACGAATATTTATTTTTGCATATTAATGAGTGAATAATGACGTCGACTGTGAACAGTGCTATTGATTTAGTACCTATGTCATATTGTATGTTTCATATTATTACTTTGACATAAGATGCTACTACTATCTTGTATTAATGTCTATACCACTCTGTTTTTAGCATTTAGTACTGTTATTTCCCCAAGATGAAACGTTTCAGCTGAAAGTCACTAATGCAACTGTATACTTGTGTCTGTGTGTATGTATGTGGTCATCCTACTATTGTACTTCAAATCAGTCACATATACGCATTATACCAGATGTCAGATGTTGAAATGAATTTTCAAAAGCTAAGAGGTTATGTTTTATAGAAATCTGAAATTACTATTTCACTTTCCATTAAGTCAGTTTTTGTCTTAGTAAGTCTTCTGAAGATCCTTATATCGAATTTTTTATTAAACTTGACTGTGTTCAAGTAAAACTAGAAGTTGAAAATTACACAGAGTCGGGTAGGTGACATAACACTATGTGGCAGGAAATAGATACAAGGGCTGAGGTTTATGTATATTTTTTGAGATTCAAGGCACCTTAGTTTATAATTCATGGTAAGTATTTCCTTTTTGCTTGGGATGGTTTGTTTGTGTTTTGTTTACATTGAAATTTCATGAAAAATTCATGCTGAATTCATGAAAAATTTAAGAAAATTTCTGAGAACATGTATGGTATAGCGTTGTGAAATTATTATCGGCCAGTTTATGTGAACTTGGGCTGCTGGTTGAATATGAAGCCGCAGATTATCATTTTTGACAATTTTCTTTGTGTACACATGGGTTACAGCATCCTCGTCTTCTAGCTATGGAATCTCGCAATACCTCACAGGTCCATGCACTTTATCATAAGCTGGCCAAGGAGTAGGCTTAGCCAACATGTCGGAAAAGAACCTAGTGAATCAAAAATTAAGAAAGCTGGAGTGTTTGGGTAGTGTGTCTTTATGCTCTCAGACAAATAGTGTAATGCCCTCTCTTGTAGGCATAGTTTTTTGTCGACATTTTATCTCGAAGCGTCCTTCACGTGACCAAGGCGTGTAAAGTTTGGTTCAAGATCGTACGAAAAAGAGATAGGAGACAACCTCATACATTTGATTAAATTTTGGTTAAATCTTTAATGAGAACAATCGAGAACGGGACATTTTCACGGTGCGACCTTGTTAATCTCAAGAAACGATCAAAGACAGACGGAAATTTCCATGTTATGGCCATTGTGTAATAGTGATAATGTTGTCAGTGTTGTAGTCATGTAAGTTTTTGATAGTATATAGCTTTGTAGAGAATGTATTCTGGACATACAGAGTCAGAATTCGAGACCTGGAACGTCACGTGTGCCATTTCGTAATAAAGATCTAAAGTGGTACATATAATCATCATCTTGGTGTGTCAGCTTCAATTCCTAAAAGCATTACGATGCATACTGTTACCTCAATTCGTATCCCCCTGACTATGCGAGCACAACAATAGTATATTAAAATTTGATTTGCTGTATCACTAACCAATATGACAGTTTTGAACTTTCCTGACGAATGTGGCATGCCATCGCCCTCTCGCACTGGTTGTTAGTTCGACTTTAATCTCCCACTAACTCATTGATTCCGGGGAAGATCAAACTTCCCGGACGATAGACCTTTGTAAGCGAAGATGGTGGCATGCTAGCAAGGTGAGTCGACCTGTTCCGGACACCTGGTACCACCACTTCCGATTACGTTGGCCTGGTTGCGTTTTACCTTGAATGGTATAAATGATTAGTAGACCATCACTAACTATTACGTTGACCTGGTAATGTTTTTACCTTGAATGGATATGATTATTCGACCATCACTTATTATTACATTGACTTTGTTATGTTTCACTTCGAATAGATATGATTATTGGACCAGTTTTGATATGATATTTACATATGGTGCAGTGTTTCAAAACTGTATGAACGCGATGCACTAAAATTTGAATAGTGGTTAGGAAATATATTTGATGAATTGATGGAATATCGTACAAATCTATGTTATCTATCAATTTGAAAAAAAATGTATCACCAAAAATGAAATTTCTTTTCGATATTTTGGTTGTATTTCATGATCAAAAGAATGGTGATCGTTTCTTTTTACAGTGTTCAATATCGTATTTGTCATACCAACAAATGGTCACAAGCTCCAGAAATACTTGACACTATTTTTCGTTGTCACAGTGGTTTTGTATAATGAATCTCCAATCCATTAATAGGGTTTGTTTCGGTTGAAATTCTGGTTACAAAGTTCTTTCACTTCCCGAAGTACGAGGGTGCTCTAATGGAAAAGGCAATACGGGATTGCGAAGGGCTCGTTTTCATATTTGCTAGTTTTCTGCCATTTAGGCAGACACTGATATATGTATTTTGTATTGTTTTAAGGATATGCATAACTAATGTCGCCTAGCATCAGAGACAGTTTTGCAGATATCGCTATCTGTTCACTAACTTGTTCCTTGAAGACGAGTCCAGTGAGAAAAAAGTAAACTTTACTGAAAAGCATGCATTTTCGACATATATCACGGAAACCATTTTGTTAGGATTATACATACTTGGGTAAAGTCTTTAATTTCATTGTAGACGGTAGCCAAGATGGCTTCTGGGAACTGAAAATTCCGGGGAGTGGACGAGATTCGGGAGTAAACTGGCTGGATCGCATCCAACCCTAATATGACGACTCCGTGCAGATGTGTTTGCCATGAACTACATGGTATTTTGGCGCTAATGAAAGTCGAATGATTCTGCATATAAATTAGAGAGGCTGTTTCAAACGACCTCGTAATTCAACGACTTCAACCAACCAATTGCAAGGATTTTATTAATTGCTGCATTGCATGTTTGCGCCACGAAATTCAAAGACGAAATTTCTTTGAAATTTCCTTAAGAAACTTTCAAACATTTTCTTTCAAAACAAAGAATAAAAATGGGGGTCACGGTGCAAAGTCAAAATATTTACCAACATCTGAAAATCAAAATGTCAGCCATCCCTGTGTTATCTCTATGGGGGATAAAAGTCCAGATTTACACAAAAGAAAGCCGGTGAAAACTATATTTACTCATTAAGCTTAAACATGAGCCCAAACAAGCGGTAGGTCAAAAGAATATTGCAAACCTTTTAGAGCATGAATATCTGTTCTAGAGGTACATTCTACTGCTTTTAGATCTTGGAAAACTAACCAAAGTATTAGTGATCTTTCAAATTTTGCTGAACCGAACGATCATTATTATCTAATGAAAATGATACGTTAATTTGCAATTCAATGTCGTGATACCCTTGTTACAGACCAACCATGGCATATGTTTCATATTGTAAGGCATTTGTCATCATGCATTAACAGTGATGTTGCCCCGTCATTTAAAAGGAATGATTTCAAGGAAAATGGAAGTTTTATGCAAAATATAAACATATAAAATATAGAAATACAAAATATAGATAAAAGCTATTGCAACTACAAGGGCTTTAAGACTGCGAAAATGTCCACAGTTGAGATGATTGAATATTCTGTGAACAGAAACGACAGACACGTTTTGTTCTGAAACTTCAGCAGATTTGCTTCTTCAACAACTTACATTTCGACGTTCGGAAAATTTGCAGTCTGAAGCGAGGAAGCTCATTTAGATTAGGGGAAAACCGACATTTTCAATGTGAAGTCATTCGAAGCAGAACTTCTGGCTGAAAATAAATAAACATTCTATGAATGTAGCCACCGTAAACCTAACGGTTATAAACATTTGACTGACTGTAATTCAAAAACATCGGTCTTTATCTTGATCATAATCCGAACTTCTTGATTTTACCTGACGTTTTAGTTCACGATTCACACACGTGAGCTAATGTCGTAGCGATGTCTGTCTGTCTGTCCGTGTGTGTGTGTGGTGTGTGCGCGAGTGTGTGTGTCTGTCTGTTTACACGATAACTCAAAAACGCCTGAACAGATTTAAGTCAGATTTGGTTAATAGGCACCATATGCTAATGGCAAGAACTGATTAGATTTAGTTAGTGTGGCTTGCATATTAATGAAGTTATGAAATATCATTTTTTTCATATAACGGTTTCCTATGGAGACAGTAATGACTGAGTTGACATTTATCAAGAAATACTTCACAAAATTTCATGAAACGTTTCACAGATGACAATCTCAGAACAGTATGATGATACTTTAATGAGTAATTAGTGATATAACTCCAAAATTCCTACGCAAATTGATGATACCTGCTACAAATAGTGATCGGGTAGATATCTAATACTACTGAGAAGTATTGGGCAGTGTCAAATTAATAAATAGCTCATTTGCATATTTTACGAAGTTTTCTAATTAGTCATACAACTCCGAAATAACTGCTCCAAATTTGATGAAATCTACTGTAGCTACTGATCAGATTTGGTCTGTCTAACAATCAGAGCCGTGTCGGTGCTCTACAAAAGATTAGTACCACTGTCACAACTTTCCACATTATCCTATCTATAGCAAAAGACACTTAGAATTTACAATAATCTAATTCCCTGTCTGAACTCGGAGGAATGGAAATCTTGCCATTTTATTCGGTAAGAGAAGTCTTGTTGAAGTTGTTCAACTTGAAGAACATACCGACATAGCAGTTGAAGTAGTCTTGAACCGTTCATGTATATGACAGAATACAGGCATCGTTTCTCGTATACAGTCTGTAGAAAAAAAGGGGAAGGACCGACTAAAAGTTGAGCAGCTTTGGAATAAAGGCATAATTGCAGATTGTTAAATGTTACTGATTTTTTGAGTGCGGGTCCACTTCATGCAATGGCAGGATTTTGCAGTGAGAAGGCCACACTCAAATTAATGGTGACGCTGTGAAAAGCAAATATAGATTTACATATTTAAGTAATTAGTGTTGCGACTGTTTTACGAGAAGATGGTTAAGGTGGATACAACTTTTACGTGTGACTGGAGGGTCTCTCAATTTCAGTGTAAACGATCTTAATGTGCGGAGAAATGACTTCAAGCAATCTTTACCTCTTAACCAACAACTACCGAAGAATTGTGTTTTGATTTGTTCAACATTATGATACAAGAAAAGAACATTGGCACATACTGAAGCAAACTGATGATTTGTAATACAATATGTAAACAAAGGTTCACATTTCGTCAGTATCATTGAAGTCATGTAAAGTGACAACAACTTTCAAAATTATGAGTGACAAGGAAACCGTTTGAATAATATCTGATTAAGTTTGTGAATGTTATCACAGACTATCACAAACTGCTCTTCATATTTTAAATGTATTGAATTTATTTTGGACATTTCGTCTTATCATTCGATTGAACAGCCGTCCCACTAGCTAACTTTTCAGTGCCACTTTTCGTTTCGCAGCACAACCTGCGTATATTTTATGGTGCGCAGGCTCAAAAGAAACACAATGAAGATGGCCACGCCCTGTAAAGTGTTCGATGCGAAATCTACAATATCAGATTGCGCAAATCCATCAACCGATAAAACGATCTGAGTGAAACCCATTGCACTTGACAATATCACTGTCAATGCACACCAATGAGACCTGTAGGTTTGTTGGCGAGCCACTTTCATTTGCTTTTCCCCTGATGAGAACAGAGAACGAAGAACAAGACAAAGTTGAACAGAATTATGTTGCCCCACAGATGTTGTAAAGATGATTACAGAGGTAAACCACCTGGAAGATTTCGAGTACCTCTTGGCAGGCAAAGAAGACGTAACGATTAATTCATCCACAAAGACGTAAAAACGAATGTTTATTTATGGTTATTTGGGGTGGAGAATCCGGGTACCAATCAAACTGCACGAAGACGAAGAGACAGTATTTAATTGAGATCGATGCTTACAGAAGAGCACGCTGGTGATAAAAGGCTATTTTACCAAAACTGCTACCTAACTTCATGCCTGTCTACATTAATTACCATTGCATAATCGATTTAACTCTTTATAATAACTCACTGGTGAAATTTAAAGCCGCAATTTTCAATCCCGGGTTCTCGCATTAGGCCTATTGGATCGGAGTTCTCCTAGTCAAACACTTGGCCAGTACGGTGTTTGATTTCTAGAACATTAATTACACAAATTGATCTCAACCTTATGTCACCTTTTTCTAATCCTGCAAACAGAGTTTACACAAGCGTTTGATTGACGGTCGGTTCAAATCGCCAACGGTCGTTGATTCCCACCACAGTGTTCGATCGGCAGTAGCTTCGCGCTGTCTGCAGTTTTGCGACCGGAAAAACCTAAAAAAGGGGCATTTTCTGGAGCGTACGCGTGGAACCGCGTGTTGCCTGTTTGTGTCCACTTACGCAATGAACGCCACCATAGCTTCGCGTCCTTTTAAAACGATACGAACAACTCTACAAACAATAAGCAGCAGTAATTTACATACCTTAAGAATTAGCGGGTAATAATTTACACATCTTTACAATAAGCGGGCAATAATTAACATATTCTATAAATGATAGTATTATTTAGTTGCATCCCCAAAAACCTCTCGTAACTTAATTAACAATATTAATTATCAATTACAACAGACATTAATAGAATATCCTACCCTAAACTAACAGCTTTTTATGTATTAGGTTATACTTTTATCATCAACTTTGTGTTGTCACTTTTTCCAATTAACATATAACAGTCCAAATTCTTTAATAACACCTACACAAAATGTATCGACGGCTTATTTAAAATCCATCAACCTTTGTAGCGGATAAAGCGACGAAAGTTCTTGAGTCGGAGTAATCTCCGTAACAGAGTACCCAAGATTTTCATATTAAAATCAATCGTCAAATGACATGTCGTATTTAAAGTAAAAATCCTGATGAAAGTTATTATATTTACATGATCAGTATTTATGGCGTTTATTGAGGTTACAAGATTTTCACCATGCCCGAATGAAGGAATCAGCGTGATCTGTGGTCTGATAATCTCTGGTCTGTGTTCATCTCTGATATGACATCAAATTTTCATTATCACAACATGTCCATTCTTCTTCAAAGGTTTCGCTAGAAATAATCGCTCTGTCATTCCTTGTCATTCAAGTCATGAAAGGGAACGGTCAATTCAGAGACTCTGCGCAATCAAACCCCTTTAATTATACCACAGACATACGCCGATATCCTAATCTTGTTACATGCAAAGCAACGGACATTATTAAATACATACTCGAGGCTGAAAGACATGACGATCGACGTGTGACTTCTGCAAAGATCCGCCAATATTTCGTCTGTTATAATTGGTGGGTAGAAGTCAACAGCAAAACATTTCAAAAACGGGTGTAGGTTTTCGTTTGGTATCTTCGTAGTGACTTTACATTCATCTGTCTTCAGATTAAGAAGGCTGTACACGATCCGTTCAAGTTTATTATCAACGTCTTATTAAAGGGTTAAACCATTTAGACTTTCATATGAGTGTTTAAAGATAACGTCCTTTGAAAGGATACCATGACATCAAGTATAATAGATGTTGTCATAGACAACATGTTTTCATGTGTAACGGTGGGCATTTTGTTGCAAGATTGTTGTCAAGGTAATGTGAAAAAATTGTGTTCGCTCTCAGAGACTCAGGAAATCATTATAGTATTGGTACGAATAAAGCATCCATAAATCGCGGCCAGTTTGTTGTTGAAAGGACCTGCAGTTCATAGATGTACATTTCAGTAGGGTTGCAATTTAAACAATGACAGCTCTAGAAAACACTTTGTTGGATTCGTGTCACATAAACAAACCAGTAAAAAAGCGGTGCAACTATTGATGAAAATGACGAATGAACAGATGATTTTACGTTTTTTAAATGACTTTGGAAAGTACAATCTGCAAATAGCGAAAGCAATCTCTGTATCTATGTAAGGTGATATAGAGAAATAGAGGTCAAGCTTGGTGTTGAGATCCTTACTTAGATATGACATTTTAGATATCCGTTACATCTCGTGTGTGCGAATTTGTGTCCGTTGAGTGAACCCCAGTCTACATACAGTATGAACAACATATGTCATTCGTCAGTTTAAGGAGCCGTCATTATTTACAGCTGGGGGTCGCAGGAATTTCATTGGACACTCCGAAATTTCGAATACCCCCTTGCAAAGCATGATGAATTTCCAATAACAACCCCTCTCTAACACAGAAGTGTTGACTGAACCCCCCCCCCCGCCGCTTATAAAAGTTAAATATCATACAGTTATTTGTAAAATTTACTAAAATATAGCAATGGTTAAGACTTTTCAAATCCTTGTGTACCCTACTAGGCTATCATTGATTATCTCTGACGGTTGAAAAAGGTGAACGAATGAAATGAAATTCAAGGTCAAAACGAAATATAGATATAAGCTCATGCGATAACCAGCATCCAACCACATAGTATTGTTTAATTTGGATGGGTATCATGACAGGGTTTTCAGTAGGATATCTGACTGGGCATGATTTGAAAGTACAGGGGGGAGAACAAGCGAGAGGCTGCGCGGGAAAATGTCAGAGGGGAGTGTCCCTATCTTGCTTGGGAAAATTTGAGAAATTGGTTTGTGCAAGGGTGCAATCTGAGAGGCGTTTTTGATTTGTTTTTGTTTTTAATTTTTTTTTTCACTAAGTTAACTGTATGAACACACCAAAGGAGGAAGCACGAGAGGGGGCTCCTCCTTCTCACATCGAACATTTTGAGAAATTGATGTTTGTAACGGTGCAATCTGAGAGGTGTTTCAATTTATTTTGCACTCGGTAAAACTAAATCTGTTTGAAAATGACATCGAACAGTGATATTTTTATTACACTTTTTGCATGACCAGTGTTTGAGTCACAATATTGAACAACAAAACAATTACATTTTGTGAAAAAGTTCTGTTCGCCAGAGATTGAAGACCAAAGAATATGCAGGTACAGAAAATCTGCGACCTTCTTGCGTTATTTGCAAAAGTCTTATATTTCTGTAAATGATATTAGAGGACCATCAGTCAGAGTCAGTATTTTTTGTCCACTCATTACTTGTTTGCAACATCGCCAGCCGTTAAATTTCTCCAGCTTCTAATGAAAAACCCGAATACGCTAAGTTAAATGTCAAAATACTTATTTAACGTAAGTCAATTAAAATATATGTTTCTGTTATAATAAAGGATGAATTCTCAACTGTTCAGTTTTGCCCTAGATCTTTTGAAATTTTTTAGAACTTGATGTGTGTAATGGTGCAGTCTGATGCAATCTGAAAGGTGTATTTAATTAGTTGTTTTACTAGTAAAACTGGTAGAACACTCCACAGGGGAGAGTATGAAAGGGGATGTCCTCCCTCGTATCGATAATTTTGAGAAATTGTTGTGTGAAAGGGTCCAAACTGATAGGTGTTTCAATTTATTTCGAACCAAAATTTGAGTACCCCCTTTCGTTCTCTCCACATTTTGAGCAAACGCCCATGTGGCTTTCAATTTTTTGAGCGAGTCCCCTCACATTCCTCAGACCCCCCAGGCCGTAAATAATGACGGCTCCCTAAGTACCGATCAAAAGCGAGTTGAAGGGTATGACGTATCAGGGTGAGAGTATATGTGAACCTTTTGGAGAAAGTCTCTGGTTTTTGGTGTTCTCCCTGCTGTTTTGCTGGCAGAATACCGTTGTGAACCAGTATTGAGGTGACGATTCACTTCTCTGACTGTACAGAATAAAGGACGAATTCAGCACCATAGTTTAGGACAACAGTTACCATTCAGCACGTTATTCGCATAACAGCTTGCCGATGTCTCCAAGTATGCGATATATGGCCAAGATGGAGAATGTTATACTGTAACGCCCTTTATTGTTAACGTTTTATCTCGAAGCGTCTTTAATGTGGCAAGGGTTCGTGAAGGTTGGTTCAAGATCGTACAAGGAGATAGCGTCAAACCTTTGAGATTAATTACTGGTAAAACGTGAATGAGAACAATCGTGAACGGGATTTCATGGTGTGATCTTATTTAATCATAACAAGCGATCAAAGTCTGACAGAAATTTGCATGTGATGACCATTTTATAATGATGATAATTTTGTAGTTATGTAAGTTTAGAAAAGCATATAACTTGGTAGAGAATGTATACTGCACAATTCGAGACCCGGCACGTCACGTTTGCCCAGTAGGGTCCCTATTTCCGTGACCAGCGCAGCCAGCGGCAGATATGGGGCAGGAGACCAGGCTAACGTTTGCCATCTTGCAATAAAAATCTAGAGTGGTGCTTATAACCAACATCTTGGTGTGTTAGCTTCAGTTACTGAAAGCATTACGATCCAGACAAGTGTTGTGCTCGTAGTTAGGGGAATTTACGAGTTGAGGTACCAGTCTGGATCGTAATGCTTTCAGTAACTGAAGCTGACACACCAAGATGTAGATTTAACACAACGTTGTACTTTATTGCAAGATGGCGACCGTAATGTTCACTGTCAACGGTCTGATCTCAAGTCTCCGTCTAAACTCTCTACAAAGTTAAATACATCTTCAAGCTTACATAATTACAAAAGTTATCACATGGTAATTTTCCCGCCAGTCTTTGATTGTTTCTTAAGATTAAATAAGATCACACCATGGAATATCCCATTCTCGATTGTTCTCAATGAAATCTTAACCAATAATTAATTAAACTATCACACTATCTCTTATCTGCTTCTCGTACGATCTGAGTCAATGACCTTCACACGCCTTGGCCACGTGAGGGACGCTTCAAGATAAAATCTCTACAGGGAGGGGCGTTACACTCTCCCACCTTTTTTATAACCAGCGTCCTCGCTGGTCAAAACGAGTGACAAAGCATGGCGATAGCTGACAATTGCAATCTACTTAAAATAAAAAAAATACATTAATCGTAAGGCAGTGTGGTTAAAATACGCATAAATCACATATTTTACAAGTTAGCATAAAGTCATTCATTATTCGTGCACCTACAAAATTACAGACTAACATCAACGCATCTAAAATACTTACAGAAATTCTAATAAAATCACTAAAATACATTCAACTACAAACTCAAAGTTCAACTATTCTACATAAAATACAGAAAATCGACGAAAATCATTTGAAAATTGTGTCAAATATCAGTGATAATTTTTCTTGAATTTGTGTGAAAGGGTGGTTTAGCTGGAAGGGGTGGACATTGAGAAGGATGACGTAATTTTGCTTGCAATGGTGTATTCTGATATCACGGTCAAAGGTTCAGGGTAACCATAGTAATGACCGTTAGGCATCACTAGACTGTAGCAAATAGCAACTCCTGTGCCAATATTCGGGGCTCTTTCTATCTCCAAAAATCTTCATAAAACATAAACAACAAAAACAAAACATCGACACAAAAACATCATCAACCGACTTCAAAAACTCCAAAAAAACAAATGCGATAAACCTCACTATCGCTCTATCTCCAAAAACTCAATTCCTCAGGCCATCGGTCAAAACTAAGGACCATTGTATC
>LD345342.1:83759-119531 GCA_001465055.1 Ptychodera flava | reverse complement strand
TATTCTTATTATTATCATCACACTCATCATCAGTTTGTGATACAGAAAGCTGACTTAATCGTTCTTCAGCGCGCTCACGAATTTCGCGGCGACGTTGTTTGTTTCGTAGATTATTATCAGATGACTCGAGGGGCGTTTCACTGGCACTAAAGTAAATGTCGGTATCTGACTCTAAGTGGTAATCTACAGTTGCTGGGTGTGGCAGGTTGTTTACGTTGTCGTTTGTCTCACTATCATCGGCGCTGTACTGACTCGATTGTGAATCTAACAGTCGGCGTGGTCTCAGATGGGCGTGTTTCAATCGATTAACGTGAACAACATTTTTGTACGGCTTTACATTTCCTATTGGTTGTAAACAGTAGTTTACTGGGGATACTTGCGCACTGATTGTGTATGGGCCTCGATAGGGATGGGCGAACTTTGGACTTTTTCCGACTGCCACTGCTGGAGAGTGTAAATAGACTGTATCGCCTACTTTAAACTTGACAATCTTGCCCAATTTTCTGTTGTGTCTTTCCTTCATAACATTTTGCGCTCTGTGTATGTTTTCTTTGGCTAACCAAACCGCTAAGCTTCGTTTCTGCGCTATGTCTTTCAAATGGAAATCTATATTTCTTGATCTTGACTGTTGTGGTGAGATTTCTACATCCACCGGAAGTTTCGCTTCATATCCGAACATTGCCATGAAAGGACTGACACCAGTCGTCTCATGCGGACTTGATCGATACGCAAACATCACGGAAGCTAAATATTGATCCCAATCATCTTCTCTTTCAGACACATACATAGACAACATGCTCAGAAGACTCTGATTCATACGTTCCGTGGCTCCATTTGAGCTCAGGTGATAAGGACTGGTAAAACGTTTTGTAATTTCAAAATAACGACAAACTTGTTTGACAATTTGTGACGTAAATGCTGGTCCTTGATCTGAGATTAAAATACTGGGGAAACCGAACATACAAAGGATTTGCTCAAACATAATCTTAGCAACTGTCTCAGCCTTCATATCAGGGGTTGCAAATGCCCAACTAAATTTCGTCAAATATTCCGTAAACAACAAAACGTACTTATTGCCTTGTTTTGTTTCTTCCAAGGGACCTAGAAAATCAACTCCAACTCGTTGCATAACTGAGGACACGGGGATGGGGAGCAAAGGTGCTTTACCTCGAGGACCGCGCTTGCGCGAGTGACATTTCACACATGAATTTACGTAATCAGTAACATCCTTGATCATTGTTTTCCAGAAATAACGCAACCTTATAGTCTCCAAAGTACGGCGTACGCCTTGATGACCAGCTGTAATATCATCATGCATTCTCTGATGGATATAAAGTTGCAATGATTGGGGAACCACAACCTGTCTAACGCATTTTTCTTTATTTGCAGCCTTACCTGTTGCATTCCAGTAATGATATAACACACCGTCTATGATTGCATAGTTATCACTATCACATGTCACGTATCGCGCCAATTATCGTCATTCGGTAATTCGCCTTTCTCGATAAAATTAAACCAATATTTTAACTGACTATCTTTTCTCTGCAAATTCTTAATCCGTGTCAACGCCTCATCTTCCTCTACTATTTGATCAGTACTACTCGAGTCACGGCGATTAATCTCTAGATTTCCATCGTCAACATCTTCACTAGATTGTATTTCCGCACCTGTTTTAGATTCAGTCTCCGTATACAATTGTCGTACATCCGTTACAACATCATCATCGGAGGGGATACCTATTTTATTTACTGGGACCACCGATTCGCTACTTTGAATTTCCGTAGACGTACCTGTGTCATTACCTTCATGTGATTTTGTCGCATCGAAATCAATATCTACTTCCGATTTCTCATCATCAATGAAATCTCTACCGCTGAAATCAGAACTATTGTCACAAACTTCCAAGTATTTCCTACGAGACAATCCGTCCGCATGCGCAATAGACTTCCCTGGTTTATGAACAATTTCAAAATCATAACCCTGCACTTTAAGTATCCAACAAGCGATTCTACCTGAAGGTTTCTTAATTCTGAACAAATACGGGAGATTTGCGTGATCAGTGATTATTTGAAATTTCGTTGAACGCAAGTAAGGGTCGCATTGGGCCAGACCATGTATAACCGCGATAGCCTCCCTTTCTGTAGTTGTGTATCGCTGTTGCGCTGCACTGAGGGAACGCCCACCATAAACGATAGGTCTCTCTACTCCGTCTTGCTCTTGTGTCAATACAAAACCAACGCTATAGGCCGATGCATCTGTGTATAATTTGAAAGGTTCGCCGAAACGTGGAAATCCTAGAACTGGGGCAGTAATAAGGGCTTGTTTAAGAGTATCAAACGCTTCCTGACACTTATCATTCCAATAAAATTTAACCTCCTTCTTCAACAATTTATAAAGGGGACCAGCAATCTTTGCAAAATCTTTGATAAAACGACGATAAAAGCCAACATATCCTAAAAATGCACGTAATTCGGAAACATTCTTGGGGACGGGGAAATCTCGAACAGCACTTACCTTTTTCGAATCAACAGAAATTCCATCTTTGTTGAGAATATGACCAAGAAATTTCACCTGTTTCTTACCAAAAGAATATTTCTGAGGACGAAGTTTCAATCCAGCCTAACGAAGGCAAGACAAAACCGCGTCGAGATGTTGTAAGTGTTCTTCAAACGTCCTTGAGAAGACAATCAAATCATCAATATACACCAACACATAATGCCATAACATATTCCTGAAAATAAACTGCATAGTACGTTGAAAAGAATTAGCTGAATTTCTCATACCTTGGGGAAGTCGATTAAATTCATACCAACCATCATGACAGACAAAGGCCGTTTTGCGGGTGTCTCGTTCGTCAATGGCAATTTGCCAAAAACCAGACATCATGTCTAAAGTCAAAAAGTACTGGGGATTTTGATCACCGATCATTTCAAGAGACTCTGTAAGGTTTGGGATAGGAAATACATTCGGTTTAGTAAGAGAATTTACTCGTCTATAATCTAAACAAAATCTATATTCGTTCGATGATGATGATTTCTTGACGAGCACGACCGGGGAAGAGAACTGAGAAGTGCTTGGGGAAATTATACCTTGGGCCAGCAAATTATCAACTTCCTTCTCAATGACCTTGCGCTTTTCTGGGTCAACTCTATAGGGCGGCATTTTAACAGGTTGAGCCCCCGGGACTAATTCAATTCTATGCTTTATGACATCACAGTAACCCAACTTCTTATCATCACCAACAAATGCTTGTCGATTTTTCCATAATATTTCTTGCAAACTCTTTCTTTGTTGATCACTCAAAAATGAATCACTAAAATCAAACTGGCTCAGAAATCGTTGGCGGGCGGTTTCATTTACTTGCTCATTCACATTCGTACCAACATCAATATCCAAATTATGAACAGTGGCACCCCCGGGAAGAAAACGGAACGCCCCCAGTTTTGTCCCTTTTCTTATGTACACATCCCTTTCGGTCGTATTAACTAATCTTACCGGAACTTCGTTCGTCTTTGTCATCGATAAAACACGTGCTGCCACGACTCCCAAATGGCTCAAAGTTTTGGTGTTTTCTGTATGTCCCAGAATTCCATCGGGCATATGACCATTAAATTTACCGGAAATTTCTAATTCTGATCGAGGTGGAACAGTGAAGCCCTCGGTAGCCTTGACAACCAAAGCCGAACGAAGCTTTAATCTCTTACTAGCAATATCAATTACAGCTCTATACTTTGTAAGAAAATCAACACCAATAATTAACTTTTGTTTCAAATTTTCAACCAAATGAATCGACATCATAACTTTCTTACCAGCAATATTAACACGTGCATTTACAACACCCTTAATTGGAATTTGACGATCATCTGCTAATTTGATTGCGTTGTAATTTGACTTGTGAATTCTTTGATTACGCAATTTGGGAATTTCAGATAACAAACTCACCGGAGCAACCGTAATGGCAGCACCTGTATCAAAAATTGCTGGAACACTCTGATTCATTATATTAACATTGATAACACTAATACCTTGTACACAACTATCATCAATATTCAAATTACACACGCTCTTAACATTATCAAATATCCCCTTATCTGGCCGTTCACAGGTACCATCCCCTTGATTCTTTCTCCAAACACCTGCCGGCTTTATTCGTTTTTTTCTTGGTATCCACACCCCCCCTGCCGGACAGTTACGAGCATTATGGCCAGCTTGACCGCAATTATAACAAACTTTAGCACCTTGCCCAACATTATTATTACTACAATTACCGCTCGGACATGCAGATTTAATGTGCCCAACCCCTCCGCAATTATAACAAACCACATTTTGATTGGTTTGCCAGTTTTGAAAAGTTTGTTGTCTCCCATTGTTCCTGTATTGCTGACTATTGTTCCGTTGGTACGAGTAAGAGTTCTGTCTCTGGTCATAATTATCACTAAAATTAGGACGTACCGTATCTACTTGTACCGGTGCTGGTGAAATCCCGCTTGTCGCTGCAACCTGCGGTACGGCGGCCTTCTTTTCTTCTGCCAGAGTTTTATTCTGTTCGACCAGCATCATGACGACCTTCGTCAGTTCCGATGTCGAAGAACCATCGTCCTCGGGCAGATCAACCACTAACTCGCCGGTCTTCGTGGATGTGAAAGCCGCCCTGAAGTCCTCAGGGTCCCGTCCAGCGACGAACTTCTTCAGCTTTGGACGCAGTCCCTGGAGGAAAGCGCTAAAAAGTTCGGCATCAGCCCGACCATACCAATCACACTTGTCTTTCAGGCGACCTGCATAACTCTCCACAGATTCGTTCGGCCCCTGGCGAATGCTGCGAATTTCTTCATCATTACGCCACCTCGGTGCCTGTCGGGTAAAACGCTCACGAAAAGCGTTTCTAAGGGCCTCCCAATTTCCCAAGATTTCCTCTGTCTGTGAGTTAAACCAATGCTCAGCCTCATCAGTCAGTAGCAAACCAAAGACATCACGGATATTGTTTGGCTGTAATTGTCTCAAGTGCACGTACAGTTCAAACTTCCTCATCCATTTCTGAGGGCAGTCGCTCTCTCGCCCGGTGTACCTAGGAGGCATAATATTTGCACTAATAGTCAAATTGTCAACGTGCCTACCTAGAGCATCCATTTCGGCTTGTCGGGCTTCTTGCCCTCGGTCTCGCAAACCCTGCACCTGTTGAAGTATCTCTCCGATGCGCTGCTGGAGGTTGTCATATCGCTCATCCTGCTGCTGGTTCAGTGGTACAGCTACTGGTATTTCTGCTTGTTCTGCCATGTTTGGTTCTTGTCGCCTGATAATTCTACCAGATCTAAGAATCATATATTCGTCCTGCTTCAGTATACTCCGGATTCTCACACCAAATTGTTGCGCTCGTAGTTAGGGGAATTTACGAGTTGAGGTACCAGTCTGGATCGTAATGCTTTCAGTAACTGAAGCTGACACACCAAGATGTAGATTTAACACAACGTTGTACTTTATTGCAAGATGGCGACCGTAACGTTCACTGTCAACGGTCTGATCTCAAGTCTCCGTCTAAACTCTCTACAAAGTTAAATACATCTTCAAGCTTACATAATTACAAAAGTTATCACGTGGTAATTTTCCCGCCAGTCTTTGATTGTTTCTTAAGATTAAATAAGATCACACCATGGAATATCCCATTCTCGATTGTTCTCAATGAAATCTTAACCAATAATTAATTAAACTATCACACTATCTCTTATCTGCTTCTCGTACGATCTGAGTCAATGACCTTCACACGCCTTGGCCACGTGAGGGACGCTTCAAGATAAAATCTCTACAGGGAGGGGCGTTACACAAGTACCTCAAGTCATATTACCCTAACTAACTTTGGCCAACACAATTCAGATATATATTTCCAATAAGTATAGTTAATTGAATATGCAAATAAGGAATTGACTGAATTAAAAACGCTTAATAACTTCCAATAATGTTATACCATTGTATCTTTAATGTACATATCAAGTTTCATCAATTTTGGTCAAGTCAATTCAAATATATACAGTATCACTAATTTCAAATGTTCATTAAATATGCAAATTAGGAGTTGGATGAAGTGAAAATGCTTAATGAATTTCAAGAATGTTGTATCATAGTATCTTCAATATATGTAGCAAGTTTCATCAACTTTGATCTTGTTAATTCATATATATATATATATATATATATATATATATATATATATACATATATATACATATATGTACATATATATTTACCTATATAACTTCTGGCACATTCATTTTCTGCCATTTTCATTTTCGGCACGCCCTTTGGGCGCAAGTTTAAGGGTATATTAAACAATTTATTGATGATCCAAGCAGCCACATTGACGCAAAAGATAAGGTTGCCATGCTGTCTACCTACCAAACTCCTCTGTTGTGCATAACTGTCCCCTATAATGACTAAAAGTTTCAATTTAGCCTCTCAATAACAATTTTGGAGATTGATATCATTCTCCCATTAACAATACTTTGGGTATAGGTCGGTGTCAAATGTTCGTGTCGCTGTCTGTACATTTTTATTTTTTGAGGACTTTGACAGAATACAAACTCTTTAGAACAGTGCATAGTGTCATTAATAACAATTGAAAGCTTCAGGTCTAACAATCTTTGAATAAAAATGTCGGAGCAGATAACCTATGTGTTATTTGTAGTTTCCTCATAGCCTACGATGTATAGTGAATAAACATTTCGGTGAAATTTCAAAATCAAATTCCTTGCACACACATGGACTTGTAACTTCCTTAGCCTAATAAGTACATTAATATCAATAATCAAGCATGCATTAATACACAGATTTACCTAGACTTGTATTAAAAAAACTATTCATAGTTTCATCGTTGACTACAATGTATCGGGGGTATAGTGATTCAACATTTCGGTGAAATTCCAAAATCAAATTCCTTGCATACAAATGAACTTGTAACCACCCTAGTCTAATTAAGTACATTAATATCAATAATCATGCATACATAAATAGACAGATTTGTCGAATTTTGTATTGAAAAAAAAATTGTTCATAGTTACCTCATAGACTACAATTTATAGTGGATCAACATTTTCGGCGAAATTCCAAAATCAAACTTCTTGTCCACAAATGTACATATAACCACCCTCTTCTAATCAAGTACAATTATATCAATTATTCAGGGTCCACATATGCACGAATATTGCATGTTTTTAATTGGGAAAAAAGTAGTTATAGTTTTGTCATTGACTTCCATGTATAGTGGATCAACATTTTCAGCGAAATTACAAAATCAAATTTATTTCTTGTTCACATGTTCACTTGTAAAAGCCCCATGCTAAGCATTTTATCATTTTTAAACGTCTATAGATGAACATATATTGCTAGTTTTGTACTGGAAAAAACATGTTCATAGTTTTCTCATAGACCACCATGTATAGTGAGTCAACATTTTCGATGAAATCTAAAAATTAAAATTTTTGTACACGCATGTACTTTTTACCTGCCACTTCAAGCAAAGTACATTTATATGCATTATCACACACATATGACTTGATATTATTTGGACAAGGCATTATATCGGCCACATTTTGCCTTCCTTTTGGGAGAGGGACTTCAAAAGTATAGCAAGTAAGAAGGGGGACTTGAACACATTTCGGGTTTGTTAGGGGGTATTGAGTAACAGGAGAGGGTCACGTATTTTCATGCACGGATAAGGGGGAGGGTCACTAATTTTTGTGCAAGAACTTTTGAAGGGTCACTAATTTTAATGCAGCGGTGTTTTGGAGAACACCGACCCACCCACTTTTAATTTCTGTCCAATCCTCGACACAAAAATGGTCCGACGCACAAAAATTGATGACATAGACGTGGGTTGTGGTGACGTAGAACGACCAGAGAATATATCCCGTATTTTTTTTCGCAGACGACAAACTTGGCTATAGTGCATGTGATAAAAGCCAGTTACATAGGTCAAGTTATGGACAATACCAAGTGACTATAGTTGGCTGGTTTTACATTATAAGAAGTCATTCAAATTCTATTCAGAAAGTAGTAACAGTACGGGGATATTCATAGAGTTAGCCTACATTCTATTTACTGTCGAATGCTGTTGTGTCCTCACGCAAACCTGTCACACTTCAACAAACAAAATAGGCCGTGAAAACAGATACCAGTGTAACAGCAATTATCTAAGTCATCCAGTGTAATCAAATGGCTTAACTCTGAATTTTATTGGTATTTGTATTTCTACCCTTTTACTATGTTGATATCGCCCCTTGCAGCATATGCCTCTCGACAGACGGAACGTTTTGGACGCTTAGCCAACATAAGTTCTGATTAAGTATACAGTAATGTATCCGCCCTTAGTTAATTCTTGAAAAAGTACTCCGCCTTTGCCCTCATGCAAACCTGTCACACTTCAACAAACACAATGCATGTAGGTCATGAAAACAGAAATGAGTTATCTGAGTCTTCTGGTATTTGGGGAACTACCAAATGACATCCAATTACAGCGGAGCTCCGAATTTTATCGATGTTTAGATTTCTACCCTGTTTCTATATCGATATCGCACTTTGCAGCATATACCTCTCAGTGGATGGAACGTTTCTGGACGCTCAGAAATAGTTTGAGCAGACGTAATTTCTTCAAACGCAGTTATTTCCTGAAAACAACCCCGCCGGTGCTACTTTGACGGTCGGAGCCATCTTTCATTTCGCTTTCCAGGTAAGTAGCAATCCAAAGCCCTTTTCATGAAGTAGGGTCACAGTCGCTCGTGATTAGTTGTACAAGGGAGGAAAATGAAATTCAGTAAACCAGGTGAACGCGCACGTGTATCGCCAAGTTCGGAGGCTGTTTTCACTTACAAAATGGCTATTTTTCTTCATTAAATCACATTGCCATACCTGCTGTCATTTTGCATCAAAACGAGTTTGTGCTTATCAGTGCGATTGCTCATGGAACTTACGTTGTCATCACGAAGAGTTCACTGTCGTTTTCCCTCAACTGTGTATATACAGTAGCAAATCTTTGATTGACTAACTACTTGAAACGTGCCTCTACGTGAGACGTTTAACTAAAAATATGTACTTTTCACAATGGCTTCAACTCTAACAGGTATGAATTTTGACATTGAACAATACCAACGATTTCATTTCATGGAAATACTAGCCGTTTTGTAAATGACAAGAGTTTCCGAACTTGGCCATACATTTGTATCGCGTATAGTTGCTTTCGTGACTCCCACTCTTTTCTGTGTCATAGGGCGATCTCCTATATACAGATAACCCAAGCGACTGTGAATAGAGTGTTGTACATAAGGGAATGTTAATTTTTTAACTGCAGGGGCTGTTAGTTTCAAAAATATTTTAGGAGACTATGAAAATTCTGCAGAGCTTCAGGGGCCGTCGAACAATATAAAAAGTTAAGAGTGTAGTAGATAACACTAAACACCATTATTTTCACACCAGGTATGTTTGTTCATTTTGTAGTCATTTAGCGATAGAAAGAGAACAAAAATCACTATATATCTACTATCAACAACAACTGATGTTAGCGTGTGCTGAAACAGCCTAAATGCGATTCAGTAACATTGACCGTTTTCAGGAATTTCAATTTTATCAAGCCAAATATGACTTTGTCTTTGAAAATCAGTGTAAAATGTCGATAATAATTATCAAACATCAACCCATGATAAACAAGGAAGTTACATTGTCATCATATGTTGTGTTGAAAAAATACAAATGTAATTAGAACATACAACTGTACATACAAGTAATGCACATTACACACGCTCTGGTCAATACATACTAATTTGAGTGGTTGGGATGAAAATAAAATAAATTTGTAATGATATGTATATGTACATAACTGTGTGCATATATATATAACTTCATAAAGTAAGTTCAATGCATATTGCAATCCCCACACATAATTACATGTATTCATTCTTATTTACAATTACATGATTGGGATATACCATTATACAGTGTTTTAGATTGGGTTGAAATTTTGTAAATAATATACGTTTTGGTGGCGACATTTAAAAAGTAACTCAGTGCGTTTATTCAACAGCGTAGATGATTTATCAGCATTATGTATAATATATATATATATATATATATATATATATTATACACAATGCTGATAAATCATCTACGCTGTTGATTCATCTACGCTGTTGTTGTGTGCATACATACTATATGCACACTTGTAGCAAGTCTGTGTGTATATATATATATATATATATATATATATATATATATATATATATATATATATATATATATAAAACATAAATATTTTTAATATTTGTGTGTGTCAAGTAGAGTTCCTTTACCAATAGAACGATCACACAAAGTCCAGTAATTCGTTCGCTGAAACATGGCCTTACTTGTTACACCAGTGTGTCGCAAGGCATTCACCCAACGATCTAAGCACAAGCCTACTACCTAGCCTGACAGTCTACTGAAGTTCATTCCTTCAGTTTTTTCTGTTTTGATACGCCCACACACTTGGAGCACGTCTACATGTGAGAGGGATGAATCTAAGGTAATATGCGCACCGAATGTGAGTGACTTCAACTTCTGCTCAAATTTTCCTCAAGGAATCTTTCAACCATTCACCTACAAAATCAAGAATAAAGAATAGGGGTCACCTTGCAAATTTTGGTACTAGAGAATCCAATTACCCATCATTAGCCAATTTCAATTTCACCTGTAAATATAACAATAGTTTCCATGTCATGACATGTTCACTAACTGATTGTTGTTCAGGTTAACAGTATAGTTTTAAGCAGAACAAGAGTGTAATCTTGATACACATAACCAAAGGAATAATAATATATTTTCAATCGGGGTTGAATTCACAACATAAGGCATCTAGTCACCTAGCGGAGGAGCAACAGACAGAACCGCTCGGCCAGACCCCCCACTCCCAAAAGGAGGGAGTCAATAACAAAGTTTATAGTTGATATTTGTCTGACTGTGACCACAAAGGCATAAGATACAGCCACTATGCCTTCAAGTTTAATACGAATATAGTATCGTGAAATTAAAGGAATTCACATGTGTTAATTGCAGCACACTGAGGTTAATGAATTTAATACTTGCTTATTTCATGTTTAAACTATTGTGGCTACAATAAGGTGAAGATGCCAAAATAGTGTACCATGGTTTTAATTTTGACGATAAGTTAAAAAAATACATGCAGTTCTACAAAAAAAACAAAGAGTTAATATATTGCTGTCAACAATGGTATGGTGAATGGTACAGAATACGTAGCGATTATTTTGATGTCGTTTGGAAAAACAGAAACAGAAGAATCTTGAAAAAAATTCTGGGACACCTGCCAAAAAGTGTTTGTAAACATGCTAACGCCAAATTTTCTGTCATTGTTAGCGAGGTCTTTTATGGGAATCCCCTGGTGTGGCCCATCGCAATCACAGTAACACGACTACAAAAACATGGGTTTGGTGGGCAATAGCTTTTTGCGTGATCGGAAACAGTGAATCCTTTGAATTTTGTTCGAGAGTAGGTGTTAGCACACCATCTATCAAAATTGGATCATTGTCATGTAAATACTGAACCGCGCACTACTTAAAGACTGTCCTGGTATGGCAGGTCATTGTTTGAACGTTTACCCATGTTATGCTGAATCATGAGAGTGACAAAGAATAGGTATGAAATTGATGCTGTGCTGTTTACTGACGTTTTCAGACCCACTGGTACAGGCATAAGCTGTAGCGGGCATTGTTACATACCACACCGGGGAATTTATGTGTGAGACACAAGCGATTGTAGAAAGAAGCTATCGAATTCAACTGCATGAATGGTCTCAGAGTTCTTTTTATAGAAAATAAACCGAGCAACTTATAAAGTGGTCAGGCAATCGCCTTAGCATTAGTGCCTTGAGAACTCCAAAGTCATTGAAATAACGACAGTTAAATAGACTTACTTCAAGTCTGTGGACGTATAAATATCATAACTGAGTTAGCCGAAGGAATAAACTTCAGCAGACTTTCACATTGATGATTAAGTTTTTGCGAAATCAATATGCTGTGGCAGAACGTCGCGTAGATTTTGAGGTGAACCCAGATGGGAAGCGAGTGACTAGGCTGAAAAGCAGAGCGAACGGGAGAGAGGGTAGTCAAGGCGACCAACTGAAAGAATACCTTACAGATGTTACCAATTTTATAGAATGTGTACATGAATAAAGAACTTCTGTACAACGAAACAGTTTGATATGACGAATCGACATAGAAGAACGGTACAGAAATGAACTGAGCAGGTACAGTAAGCCTATGTCGTCTGCTACACACGCGATTGTGCAGTACCTTAGTCTAAGCTTGGCGATACTCTAAGCTTGGGTTAAGGTTTGCCAATGCTCTTCGGCCAAGCTTGTCGTCGATAAAGATTAATCCAATCTTGTTTGCAAATCTTGAGATAAGGATTGTGTCCAAAGCTTGAAACAGGATTATTGCCAAATCTTAAATCAAGCGTACCTGGGATTAAGCTTCAGTGAAGCTTGGCATATTAACCTTCACCTAAGGACAAACAACGGAGCAGTTACGTATGGCCGGAAAACGCAGACACGCAGTTTGGTCGATATCGCGTTGTATTCGAGTGATGTTCAAGCTTTGACTAAGCTTGGACACAGGCGCTCCTTAGCTGGATAGTCTGCTAAGTAGATTGGTTTTCGGATCGATAGATCGATCCGAAAATCGATCTACTTAGCAGACTACCCAGCTAAGGAGCGCCTGTGAGCTTGGACTAAGGTATTGCACAATCGCGTGTGTAATACTCGCGATTGTAGTGACCCTAGCTGAACATTGTCGAGCCTAGTATATAGAACAGTCAGCTAAGAAAGCCACCGTCCGGTCCGCATGACTTGGTTAGGTCAGCATTGCATAGTGTTTCGAGGGCGGGCCTCTGCCCAAAGAAACACCCTTGGCTAGGGAAGTTGCAAGAAAGCCTGCTGGTTAGGGATTGATACTGCGATATGCGGATACGCCAAAGACAAACTAAACCTATGCACACTAATATATCAGTAGAATCATTGTTGATGGTTTAAAGTTACATCCCCGTACCTTCATGATCACGTCAATTGTCTACAGGTATGACATCGAAAGAAATTTCAATTTCTAAGGGACTGGTCATTTTTAGCTCATGTGTTCACACACGTGAGCTAATGTCATAGCGATGTCTGTCTTTCTGTCTGTGTGTGTGTGTGTGTGTGTGTGTTTCTGTCTGTCTGTCTGTCTGTCTGTCTGTCTGTTAACACGATAACTAAAAACGCTTGAACGGATTCAAGTCAGATTTAGTAGACCGGTACTATATGCTACTTGCAAGAACTGATTGATTTTGGTTAGTGTGGCTTGCATATTAATGAAGTTATGACGTTTCATTGTTTTTCATATAATGGTTTCCCTATGGAGACAGTAATGACAGTGTCGACATATATCAAGAAATAGTGCACAAAATTTTATGAAACATTTTCACATATGACAATCTCAGAACATTATGATGATCCTGTGAGTGTCATGTCAATTATCTGTTCATTTGCATATTTAATGAACTTTGATAATAAGGGACATAACTCTGAAATTCCTGCACCAAATTTGATGACACATGCAACAAATGTTGATCTGATATGTATCTGATTGTACATAGAAGCATCGGACTGTGTCCAGTTAATAAATAGCTAATTTGCATATTTTATGACGTTTGTAATTAGTCATATAACTCCGAAATAAATGCACCAAATTTGATGAAATCTGCTGAAGATACTGATCCACCAGATATCTAATTGTGTTGTAAATCATTTAGTAGTGCGAAGTTAATTAAGGGTTCATTTACATATTTAATGAACTTTGTAATTAGGTATGCAACTCTAAAATTACGGTACCAAATTTGATGAAACCTGCTACAGATATTGATCTGATATATATCTAATTGTGCTATGAAACATTGAGCAGTGTCAAGTTAATGAAGAGTTCATTTGTATATTTGATGAACTTTGTAATTACTGATATTACTCAAAAACTACAGCACAAAAATATTAATGGAACGTGCTATATATGTTGATCTGATAGATATCTAATTGTCCCATGAAGCATTGAGCAGTGTCAAGTTAATAAATAGGTCATTTGCATATTCAATGAAGTTTTGTAATAAGTCATATAATACTTTTTTATACTTTTTTTATATTATACTTTTTTAATTTTTTTCAATTTTTTAAAATTGTACTGTTGTTGATCGACAAGTGCTTTGTCTGTTATCCGGAACTGTGCTTTTTAATCTGTGTGATCTCTTTATATTTTATCTATTGGGGAATATTTGTTTTAGACTGTGTACACCACAACACATTTCCATATTTATATTGGATTAATAAAGGATAATAAAATAATAATAATTACGGCTGAGCTCCGATTTTTATCAATATTTGGATTTTTACCTTGTTTTTATGTTGATATCGCACTTTGCAGCATATACCTCTCAGTGGATGGAACGTTTTTGGACGCTCAGAAAAAAGTTTGATCAGACGTAATTTCTTCAAACGCAGTTATTTCCTGAAAACAACTCCGCCAGTGCTACTCTGTCCGTCGGAGCCATATTTCATTTCGCTTTCCAGGTAAGTAGCATTCCAAAGCCCTTTTCATGGAGTAGGGTCACAGCCTCGTGATTAGTTGAACAAGGGAGCATAATGAAATTCAGTAAACCACGTGAACGCGCACGTGTATCGCCAAGTTCGGAGGCTGTTTTCACTTACAAAATGGCTATTTTTCTTCATTAAATCACATACCATACCTGCTGTCATTTTGCATTAAAACAAGTTAGCGCTTATCAGTGCGATTGCTCACGGAAGTTACGTTGTCATCACGAAGAGTTCACTGTCGTTTTCCCTTAACTGTGTATAGACAGTAGCAAATCTTTGATTGACTAACTACTTGAAACGTGCCTCTGCGTGAGTTGTTTAACTAAAAATATGTACTTTTCACTATGGCTATAACTCAGGTAGGTATGAATTTTGACATTAATCGGAACCATCGATTTCATTTCATGGAAAGACTAGCCATTTTGTAAATGACAAGAGTTTCCGAACTTGGCCATACATTTGTATCGCGTATAGTTGCTTTCATGACTCCCACTCTATTCTGTGTCACAGGGCGATCTCCTATATACAGATAACCCGAGCGACTGTGAATAGAGTGTTGTACATAAGGGAATAATATTAATTTCTTAAAACAAAGGATGGATTAAAAAAAAAATAAAATATATATATATATATATATATATATATATATATATATATATATATATATATAATATTTTATCCATCTTTGACTCTCATCTCACACTGAGACCTCATGTTTCAGAGATCTGCCGTGCAGCAACCTTTCATGTACGACGCATTGCACGTATTCGTAAGTATTTATCAAGGTCTGCCACAGAACAACTTGTCCATGCTTTTATCACATCTCGTATTGATTTCTGTAACTCTCTGTTGTATGGACTTCCGAATAATTGATCATTCAGATTCAATGTGTTCAAAACATGGCTGCAAGAATTGTAACTCGTTCAAAAATCTCTCTTCATATCACCCCTGTTCTGTATCAGTTGCATTGGTTACCGGTGACACAGCGCATTGTATATAAGATGTTAGTCCTGACTTTTAAGTGTATTCCCGGGCTTGCTCCGAGTTATCTTTCAAATATGATCTCACACTACGTTCCATGTTGTAACTTGATGTAAGCTGACCAGTTCAGACTTTGTCCGGTGCGATCGTGCACAAAGAAGTATGGAGATCGTTTATTAAGTATAGCAGCTCCCATACTCTGGAACAGTCTTCCATTAGATATTCGGCGTTCTCCTATCCTGTCAATTTTTAAAACTAATGTCAAAACTTTCCTTTTTAAATCTGCTTTTTAGACTTTGGTTTTAGATGGTTTTATTGTAGTTCTTTCTTTTTACTGTTTTTAATTGCTTTTTGTGATATGTAAATTTTATCACATTATATTATATTATACTTATATTTTAAACAGTCATTCTGTTTTAATGAAATCATTGACATGTCAGTTGTAAGATAGGAATTTCATGGTGTGAAATTTAAAGTTTGAATACAGTGTTTTGAATGAGCTGTGAATGTATTTCACACTTTCTACGCTTAACCAGATGTCCTGAACTGTTGTACAGAAATAGATGTCAATCATTAATATAAAAGAGGAAAAAGCAGTAAATCAAAAACTTTGCCAGCCATCCAATTAAATCTCCTGAGAAGCAATAGAGAGTTATTTTAACCAAATATGATGTGTACAGTGTCTGAATGGACCTTTTTCTTTTAACATTGAAACCATAAGAGCACAGCTTATAATCACGAAAAGTGCCTTTTGTGAACTGTTATTTTAGTCAAAAAAGGCATCTTTTTACAGAAAACCTGTGACACAAAGGAAAATTGTTGCATCAATGAGAACGAAAATTATATTGTCATTTTTCTATTTCTACTGTATATTGTGAAATATTTGAGTATGTTGCTTTCTCATACTGAATTCTCATAGAGAAAACAGGTAAGTTTCAGGAATTTGTCATGCTTTTCAAATGAACTGCAGATATCATAATGGTACACTTTCACATAGCAAACATCAAGATATCTCTGACATATATCTCTGATTTATTTAAGTATGGCGCCCGAAGGGTACACCAAAAATATGAAAACATCCTGATATCTCTGAAATATATGTCTGATATATAAAGTCATGAGCCTGAAGGGCGTGCTGAAAATGTCTGATATATTAAAGTAATGCGCTCCAAGAGCGCGCTGAAAAATATTGAGCATACAGATATCTCTGTTATATGTATGTCTGATATATTAAAGTCCGGCGTGCTGAAAAATATGTCTGATCATTAAAGTTACGCGCCCGAAGGGCGCGCCGAAAAAATGCAACTGAATGATGAAATTTGTGGCTTACACGATGTATTTTAGGCAAGTATAAGCCCGTGTCAAAATTCAAAAACACACTGACCCCCTATTGGGCATTTCAAAAACATGGTGACTCCCCCTATCACCAAAATCAAAAACAGGGTGACCCCCTATGAATCCATCGTCCCCCCAGGCCAAAGAAACTGACCAGTCCCTTAATGTTTCCTGACAGTTAGTTCCACAACCTGTCTTACAACCTCTCTTGAAATCATTTCGTAAGTATGCTCGTTTACCAAAAGGTACAAGAACATTGACCTCTGCCATACATATGAATGTCAATTTGCTTCACAATGCAATGCAATACGGCTGCATGGTGGCCATTTTATAACGATTTTTTTCATGTCCCGAGACATAACTGAGACATGTCTTAACCGATTTTATACAAAGTTGGTTCAAGGACATTGACCTATGTCATACATGTGCACATCAATTTGTTTTTTATACGATCCAATATTGCTGCCTGGCGGCCATTTATAATTTTTTTTCCATGTTCACAGCCATAACTCAAACATGTCTCAACCGATTTCATTTAAATTTGGTACAAGAGTTCATCACGAATTTATCAAGAATTTATGTCATACATGTGCTGATTAATTTGTTTATATGGCCACCATTGGCCATCAAAGATGCACATACTTTTCACCAAGAGTCACCCATTAGCTTGCTACCGTCTCAATATTTGATGTGTTGATGCATTACAGGTTGGACATGTGAACTTGTTCAAAGAAACGTTTGTATCATAAACATTCAAATGAAGTTAAAAAGTCCGACAGTGTCAAAATGCTACAACTCAAACCTCAAGCCAGATTGCCTTGATATTCGGTACAAAGGTACCTTGCACAAACTCTATCCAAATTTATTATATGCATGGCTACCTTTTGTTTAGCTCAGCTGTCAGCGACACCGAGCTTATAGGTGGCACAGTTTTCTCTGTATATTAACAGCAAGTTATCAGTCGCTGCTCATACTCTTGTCATAATTTAAAAAATAACATTCATACATGATTGCATATGGCACGTTGAACCACCCAATTGCACTGAGGTATTGAATTTTGTATGGCTGTCACTGCCATAACTATTACATAATTTACCATCAATAATGTCTTGAGATATGTCTTGTTCAATTCAGTAGTTGAACCATAACTGTACTTTAAACTCATTCTCTGCCATTGAGCCCCATCTGCATTGCAATTAGTGAACAGGACTCTGTCCTCTTTGAGAACTTGTAGTCAAAGTACCCATAAACAAGTGGGGCATTATTGTGTCATTGACGATGACTTCTTCCTGTTACTATCGAGCAGCCGCTCACAGGTTACACATTGGCCTAATAACAGGTCTTGGAAACGGAAAGTGATGTAGCGGCGATTATCTAACTCTGCTGATATTTTTGGAATCCAAATGCAATCCAATAATGGAAAAAACCTCATTGGTGTTTATATTCAAACCCTGTATTTTGAAGTCGCACTTTCTCGCATACTTCTCATCCGAAAAGTTTTTTCGCCCCTAAACATTTCTCTGAATTGACTCCGGTACTCAACTACTTGTTACAGACTATACTAGAAAGCGTTGTTTGTGACTTTAATATCGATAAGTTTCTGCGTTATGGAAGAAATATCTCATTTCACTTGCCAGTGGCAATGTACATTTCCAAGCTCTTAACGACTCGATAGTAGAGTGTTTTATATAAGGACATACTTTGAATTTGTACAGTCGGGCTTAGTCGGGTTATAGGCCATACAAAATGCATTTTTTGCATTCTTTTAACATCGACTTAAGCAAAGGAAGTTTCCTTTTCAAGAACTACATTTTGTAGTCAAGCCATATATATCCTCAAAGCTGTTTGCATGTTATAGGTTTGCGCTGCCATTTTGTCTATTATGGTGTAGGTACTAGGTGAATGATGTTCATTTCATGCTGAATCCTGTGAGTGACCTAGCTTAGATGTAGGCAATCAGGTAATGATCTATCACCGTTAAAATGAACATGCTTGACCAGGAAAAAAGACAAAGGATTTTTTAATGGCAGATATTTCAAAAGGAAACTTCAACTTTGTTCAGAAGGTGTCTTACTTAGATTTTTGTTGTAAAAGAATTTCTGATTTTTTTTTCATTCCTGTGATTTTTGTTTCAAATTTTATTTTATTACTATTTTGGAGTCTGAACGTTTTTTTCCTCCAAAGAATTTGCAGGATTAGAAGTGAAATGTGGTTCATTGGTCACTAGAAAGGTTGCCAAATTATTAAAAGCGACTTATATGCATGTGAAGATAATTTTTCACTTTAAATATTAGATACTTTAAGCTATTATTAAGTTATAACAGCTCTTATGTTTTACATTTCTCCCGTCTGCTCAGGATACATCCCCATACAATCCCGAGTCTATGTGAGCAAACATGGCAAAGTCAATTGTAAATGTAATCATATCCTTACACAATTTCGGAATTTATACCTTGATGGTGTAAATTTTATAATGACGCAATAGCGGCCCTATTACACAACCTTGTTCTTCAAGTCAAAATACGTCGATATGTTTGGAACGCTATCTAACATTAATTAAAACATAATTTCCGTAGTAGAACTATGCACTGTAGTTGACAACATTTAGATTCTCCATCTATTGCATGTTATCATATTTCCCCGCAAAATGCTTTCACATTAACAGTACACAAGGTGAAACCCTTGCAAAATAAGAAATATAACTTGTTGAGTTTTAAGCTTATAATAAACATTTCATATATATATATATATATATATATATATATATATATATATATATATATATATATATATAAGTAGCTTATAGGATTTATCAACTTCCTGTGTCTGTCTGTCTGTATAACTTCCTCTCCGTCCGTCAACTCCTAATAGACAGGTTTGGCTACACGTTTAACGTGAACGTGAATGCGTAGTATTCACGTTGGTGTTGGCGTACACTTTCGCGTGCAAAAATTCGTTTTGCTATGCGTTCCTGTGGCATGCGCAAGAAATGATTCGGCTCGGCTTAGGTCCGCGTAGTGTTTCCGCATCACAGGGATAGCTCAATGGTTATCCAGTATGCCGCGAATCAATGAAGAAATTGTACATAAAAAATAACGAAAATACATTAATATCTTTGAAGATGTCACTTTCATATATCCAACTAACAATGTGCATGAATGATTCACAGTTTATTTCATGTTTTGTTACCTAAAGATGAGAATGAATTTACAGGTTTACAAATTACGTGAAAAGAGCTGTCTTCACGTAAATACGCGACGCCGGCTCCGTGTACGTGGAGAACGTACGCACAAGTCGATGACATCATCGCAGAAATTCGTGACGTTACGCATTACGAAAATACCGCAAAGGATGCACGAGGACATTGGTGCAGCGTATTGCCTGACGCAAAGTGGAGGGCGATGCGCGGCGCCAATGTCCGAGTGCATCCTTTGTGGTATTTTCGTGATAACCTTATTATTATACATCTTATATTCCTAAATGGGGCAACAAATTGTCAGAGTAGTGACCGTTTTCGTGCAAAGTCAACAATTTTTCTTCGAATTTACCGCCAGTGTGGAACGCTATCTCAGAGGTGCTTCTGCAAGCTTTGGAGTGTGTGCACTACACACGTGCGTACAGAGCGCGCGCGAGGCATGTTCTGGCACTCGTCCAATGGGTCCCGTGAAACCATTAAACATTGAACGCGCATACACAGCCGCAGGGGATAGGGCGCCTGGAAACCGTTTATGTTACGGAACAGGTGTTCCGTACGGCTTTTTTTAGCGCATGCAAAATTCTATTGTTCTCAATGGTAGATGTACAATATATATATATATATATATATATATATATATATATATATATATATATATATATATATATATACACACACAGTGGTGAATGAAAAGTGACCCATGCGGGACTCGAACCCACACCCCCCTGTATATATTACGGATGCTCTAGCAACTGAGCTAATGGATCTGTCGGCTCAATGTGGGCGGTCCTGACTCTTAGATGGGGCTTTTCATTCGTTGTGCGTTGATGGTGAGTAAGGTGGCTAAACTCATAACCTAACCTGTCAACCTAAGGATCCCGCAGGATTCTTCAGGGCTTTGCACACAAGTCACCAACTTAGGAATCAGTTAATGGTAATGAGGATCAATCAAATGAATGATGCAAAGCCAAACAAGGGTAAATTTGAAATGAGTCACCATACGAATTATGTTATGAAATACAGTGGTGAATGAAAAGTGACCCATGCGGGACTCGAACCCATACCCCCCGTATACATTGCGGATGCTCTGTGTGTGTGTGTGTGTGTGTGTGTGTGTGTGTGTGACGTATTGTCGTGTCATGTGATTATTATTCATGAGCTGTCATTACTATTCATGAGGGCATGTATATCTGTCTTAGCCCACGTGTACTCAAGCCAGTCTCCAGCTTAGCATCACTCTATGTACGTAGCTTTGAGCTTAGTGAATAAAGTAGCCTCTTGATTTATATCGTACTCGCTGTTTCCAGTCATCTTTACATCCCTTCATAATTGGAATACCAGCCTTGCCGGCCCGACACGCTACCACATAACCGACAATACCATCATAACTTCGGTTATATCACATTGGAGCCAGCTTATGGGATTCTAACTCACATTCTCAAGACGGACTTGGAGGAAATCTGGTTGTAACAAAGCTTAACCTGTGAGTACTTAAAGACATTTATAAGCCATGTGGGAGACACGCTAGGAACTTTAACAAATAACTGTGTGCTACTAAAAGCTAAGAGAGAGACTCAGAGCGAATGCTTCTATGGTTTTTTTAACCTGACTTTGCAACAAACAGTAAATTAAATATCTGCTGGAACTTTGGAAAATTATCTGCAGGAAGAGACTGTTGTCATTTTATGTATGCATTGGTGTGTGGTATACCAGCATAGAAGAATCTCCGTCAGAGATAGCCCAGTGGAACTGAATTTGCTGATCAACTTAATACTGGTTCAGACGCTGCCATGTGTACATAGCTGATAAACCAGAGACGGGAAGTTGGATTCTAAGCACTGTCAACCTAGATGAGAAGTCAACCATAAGCCAGTAGGAGCCCTGTTCACAGTCAACGGTGGACACATGGTGGACAATTAAGAAGACAAAAGAACTTTTGTGTGAAGTGAACTTAATTGAACTCTACCGTGGACTCTGTCATTGAAGCAACCGGAATTGCTTTTTTATGACTTTTGAATTTCTTAAAAATTTCCGTGTGCAGAGAATTTTCACAATCTTTTTAGTCACCGTGCACGCAGCGCACTGGGGACTAGTAGATTAGGTCCTGTCCGTCCGTCCGTGCATCCGTCTCCAATGATATCTCGGTCATTTTTAAAGCGATTTTAGAACAACTTGGCCATAGTATAGTACCCTATAACCGTTCAATGCACGCCACATTTTTTTCACAAAAAATCAAATTTGACCATCAAATATTCACTTTTTTTTACTATTCAGAGCTACATCCTTTGAATCTGAATCCAAAATTACTCTTGACATCCGGTATTCAGGCTCGTATTTTCTGAATCCGAATCCGAAGTCATGTCCATCCGTCATCTGCAACCAGTCATTTTAAAGCGATTTATGCACGCCTCTTGTCTTAAAAAATACCCAATTTGGCTACCAAGGATTCACATTTTTGGGCTATTACGAGCTACAACCAGTGAATCAGAATCTAAAATTACCCTTGCAGTGTTCGCGCTACCGCTCGCCAGACGGCAAATGACTCATTGGCGACTCAGACTGTCAAAGCATTCGCCAGACTGGCGACTCGAAATTTGTAACATTGACAGTCTCGCTTCTATGTTTTATGACCATGGTCCTCTGATGTTCTGTTGCATTGCAGTAAATTTTTTAACTTCTTTGGGAGTCTTTTGCCATAAACTTTATACTCAAGTGGGTTTTTATTTGAGTAAAATGTGTAAAAAATGCGTACGTTTGCATAAAGTTCCGCCGAGTTCGTACGAACTTGCTGATAGTTTTTTCCATAGAAGTTGGGGGTTAAATTTTCCTTAAATGCGCATGCTCTCATACCTAAAAACAATAAGCTGGGGGTCTTCAGCATCAACGTCTCTCAGATGTCGATCTGCCGTGGCGTAACAGTGTTGCGGCCATGTGCAGGTTCCATGCCGTGATATACGTTCCTAAGCGGTATAAAGACTTCATGTTCGCAGAAAAAGCTCTTTTACTGCAGACTAAGTGTATTCCTAGGCTAGACAAATAAGCAGACTGCGGTCAAAATCCAATGGGACCTCAGGAATGCCACTCGGCAGACTATAGATGGTCACTCGGGCCATAAACAGTATACACCAGTGACATCAACCATAACAAATACACGTAACTGTATTGTGTTTACGTGAGAATTTCCTGCCTGTCTAGAACCGGACCTTGTCCTTGCAGAATTTTCAATTAAGGATTGGCACAACGCTTTGTGATGTGTAGATACAATGTTGCTTGGAAAGTTATGGTATGATCATAGAGAGGGACAGTGATTAATCAAAGTCACTTTTGTTTTGTGGCGTTACCGTGAATGAACCTTTTCACTTCAAAGCACATGCACGTGTTCTATTTCCATGTTCAGGCCAGCCATGCAGTGCACAAGTATTAAATTATAAAGACGTCAATTTTTTGCATATTTTAGAATAATTTTGCGTCAAATACCAAAATGTCACTTCTGTATGAAGGGAATTGTTTCATCAGTTTGATTTGAAACAGCAATATAAAATACAGTGTCAATTAAGCTTGGAAATTGTTGCTGAGTTTTGCCAGATAAGGCCTAAAACAAGTCAGAAACAAGGCATAACAGGAGATAAAAACTAAGGCATATGAGGTGGAATTAATAGCTAGGTATATAGGGCGTTGAAACAAGGAGTTGCGAAACACATGTCACTGATATAACTTGTCCCTTGCCAAACACAAATTACTGACTTATAACACCAACAAAGTAAAAGAAACAAAGACATACCAGTATAATAATTCCCGTGTAAAAACTCTTCAAAATAAAATATACAACAGTGTGAGCTATGAAAAGAAAGAATCTTTAATACGACATTAAACATATCACAATCGTAAGTCTCTAGTCTCTTGTTGCAGCAGTACAGAATATCAATTGGCTGTTTTCATTGTGTTCACTGTAAAGTTATTTTAAAAATGGCACAACAACAATATTTTTCTATGACATAGATCATCCAATTTTTTTTTGTGTAATCAATATATGAAAGCACTACTTGTTTAAAGAGGTGATATTGAAACAAATCCAAGCCCTGACACTGCACCAGTATGTACTAAGGCAGTGATGATAAAGGTTATTAAACTTAAGGCAACTTGCATCGGGCTCACCTACATTTCCACTCTGTGCTGCTGATACCAGCACATGCATGCCAAAAAGCCTAATAGCCTTAGCATATTTAAAAAAATTTGACATGTGTTTTTGGAACAGAACTGGTATTCATTCAATTCTTTATGTAGGAAAGTCATTGTATGACAAATTGTATCCACACAGGCATTGTAGAAATTCATGTGCATATTTACAGGCAACAGATTTGAAAACAAGCTTTTCATTTGGACAGTGGTATTTTGCTTGTGATCCAACCTCATCCATATTTGGTTATTTTGGGGTTCTTCTGTACAATCGATAATATCATTTATACATTATACTCTGCTCTCCACACTGCTTTTCAGATATCCACACATGCAATCCTTATCATCAAAGAATATGGCATGTCATTATCTAAGCAGGATGTTTTTTTCTATGTATTTGATTCTCATAGCAGAAATGATGAAGGCTATCTACACTACAATGGACATGCGATGCTAGTTATTGTTGACTCTTTGACTGGGCTTGGTAATCATTTACAACATTTGGTTTGCACAATAACAGACAAACCGCTTAAAACCGTACCTTTCGAAATTGCATCTGTTTCTCTTCATAGCCTGACTATCATAATTTGTGTAGAGAATTCAAAACTTCCACATCATTTATACATCCTGACATCAATAGAGAATCTGATTTTCAATTCATTACAAACAAACGTGAAACAAATGTCCAAGCTCCCCAAAAAATCATATAACCCACATCCAACAACCCCACCACCATGCCACCAATCCATCATAAACTCTCCCATTGCATACCACATGAAATGCGAGCGGGGACTATGTCATTAACAATGACTTGTTGTTTCAGTGTTTAATTAATCTTTCAGTATACACGGGAAAACACACCCTGTTGACGCAAAAGACTGGAAGTACTAATATAAACACCTATTGAAACAAAGTCTTAACAATCTAAAGATAGCTTGTTTTTCTGGGGTGAGCGCCCCTTATGTACCTGTGAAAATTGTAAGACAGGAAATTTGCATTTCTGTGATTGTGCACTTGTGTATCTTTTCATTAGCGTCGAAAAACAAAGATAAGAAGCCGTGGGAAATACTATTATTCAGTTGCATTCAATTAAGAAATTTACACTAACTGGATGGGGTCAACACAACAGGTGGTTGATACCATTGCATTCTAGGGGTGACCTGGTAAGTGTATATCTCTTACTACAGCGGTGTGAGGGGTGCTAGTGAGTGAATGATCTATGTCCGATAGTGATACTGAAGTAAGCTTTCCCGATATGTCAGAAAACCAAGGCCCAACAGTTAAAAAAGAGCCTATTGATGATTATGGCGCAACAAGTGGTTTAAGTGGAAAAGAATTAGCTGAAAACCTCTTGCGTCAAAATTCTTCAGCTCAAATTGAATCTGTATAAACAAGAGCAGGCAAATCACGCGCAGGATATAGAGAGAGAACGCATGCATATCAATGCAGAAAAACAAAAACATGAGCAAGAAAAAGAAAAGTGCCAACAGCAACTAAAGGCAGAAAGAGAACAGCGCAAACACGATTTAAAATGAAAGAAGATTTAAAAGCAAAAGCAAATTCGCATGATGCGGATCGTGAGTTCAATGATTGGACTGCTAAACTCCCTCAGTTCAAAGAAGGTGACAATGTTGACACACATTTACGTACATTCGAGAGGCTAGCTCGATAGTACAGTTGGCCTAAGCTGATTGGCCAAAGAAATTAGCTCCGACTCTTGTTGGTAAGGCCCAGGACGCATATTCTAGGTTGAAAGAAGGCGATACCCTGGATTATGATTAGGTCAAAGTTGCTATACTTAGAAAGTATGAGCTCACCAGAGAGTTATACAGGGTTAAATTCAGATGAAGAGACATTCTGTGTGTGGGGTGATATTGTTGCCGATACTTTTGACCGTTGGATGGAAACAAGTTGAGTTCCGTCCTTAAATGGTGACGAAAAATATGAACGTGTACGTGAACTAATTATAATGGAGCAATTAGTTGAGGGCGTGCCCAAACAAATGCAAACATGGTTGAAGGAAAGGGATTCTGAAAACTATAAGGAGTTGGTAAAACTTAGTGAGACATATAAATCTACACATTGTTGCGCTGCTCGCGATCAGACTGAGCAGAAGCGGGGTTTCAAAAGTTTTAACAATAAAAATAAGCAGCAAAAGGGTGAGGGAAAGAAGTCTGATAACTCATCCCTGAGCGGTGAGAAGTCAAAGCCCTCAGCTGCATGTTATACTTGTGGAAAAACTGGTCATTTGTGAAGAAATTGTCCCGAACAAAAGTCTGATAAAAGTGCAGGTTCAGCAAAGACAAAAGTCGTTGGCCATTTCAGAAGTCAGGATGACAAAGGCTGTGATATTTGGGCTGAATTTGGTAATGAATATCTAATTGGGAGAAATACTTACATTGGGTGTTTAGACGGCAAACCAGTGAGTATTCAGAGGGACTCGGGTTGTTGTCAAACCTTGGTAAAGCCAGAGGTCGTACAACAATCTTACTGTTTGCCTGGAGAGACTTGCAATATTAGTTTTGCTGACGAAACAGTGCACGAGGCGCCTGTTGTCAAAGCCTACATCGAAAGTGAAATTTTCACTGGACCTTTATGTATGGGGGTATGGAAAGATCTACCCAAGGACGTTCTGCTAGGTGAGGATGCGCTTGCCTTGCAGGATCGCCGTGCGTTAGAGGTCACAAGACATCAAAAGAAAGTGCAGGACGAGCGCGAGGCTATAGTTCAGCGAAATGAAATGGTGTCTGGCGTGAAAGCAATACCTGTTGAGGAATTGCCGACTCTCAGTGAAGCGGAACAAAATGATGATGACTTCGATGAGGAAGTAGAATCATCTGATGAAAGTAACAGTGCTTCAAAATGCATTGACAAGGTCAATGAAATCCAAGAGGTAAATGGGTCACGTGACGAACACGATGATTCACTGGGTATCTCTAGATTGTTTTATTAGAACAATTTAAACGATTGGAAAGCGGATGATGTAAACAGTGGGAGTGAGTGTAATGATACCTCCCATGATGCATCAGCCCTTGACGAGCCGTTTGATGAGACTTCATCAGATCTGAGTGACATCAGTGATAACCAGGAAAGTGATGACGTCACTTCAAAAGTGTCCAAGAATATTTCCACTGGATTAAAATGTCAGCAGGAATATGCTTAAATATTAAGATTATATGGGGATAAGTTAAGAGAACTTCAATCGGCTGATCCTACTCTTCCGAAGGTTGCAAGAGCATGAAGATGCAAATCAATTGTTGGGAAATCAAACTGAATTTTTCTAGCATGAGAAATTATTGTACGGCAAGTGGATTTCTTCACAAAAGGTGTGTGAAGTTAGACAAATTGTAGTACCGGCGGAATGTCGCAATGCATTGCTAAGAGTGTCACATGAAATACCTCTGTCAGGACACCTTGGCATTGAAAAGACTAAACAAACGCTGCTACAATGCTATTACTGGCCCGGTATTTTCAAGGATGTTGCAGAATACTGCAGGACTTGTAGTCCATGCCATACATCTGCAAGACGGAGAGCATCTGAGAAAGCGCCTCTTGTTTCGATGCCTATTATAAATATACCATTTGAGTTAATCACAATGGATATTTTGGGTCCCTTGAAAAGAACTCGACGCGGAAATAAGTTTATTTTAGTCATCGTGGATTATGCAACTCGGTATCCAGAGGCTTTGGCTATGTCAGACAAGGAAGCCGAGACTGTTGCGACAGCATTGATCGAAGTTTTTAGTCGTATGGGACTACGTGTTGAAATTTTGACAGACCAGGGTACAAACTTCATGTCGCGTCTTATGACTGATATGTGTGCGAAGTTGAAGATCTCAAAGATTCGAACTTCCCCGTATCACGTGCACGGAAATGGATTAACTGAGAGGTTTAATGGTACATTCAAGGAGATGTTACAACGTTTTGTAGCAGAAGATCCGAAAGAGTGGGACCGATCCCTTACCAAAATTAAAGGTATAAATGAATACATCATGTATACATCAAAGGGTGGCGATGTATCTATTCATCAAAAGATGCACATATGATGTATACACTAAAGGTAAATCTTTTCTCGAAAAGCTAAAAATATTTATCAACCACATGGCTTCTATATGAATGCACATATGATGTATATATCGACAGTGCATCACAGAACCATTATCCTGACTTTCAGTTTTCGTTTAATAAATGCACATATGATGTATTGGTCAAAGCACAGATTGACTCCTTTTCTTGCCAAAATGGTAAAGTTAAAAAGATTTTCAAACAATGCATGCATCAAAAGTACATCACAGGACCAATGCTGTCAAACAGAGGTGCATAATATATGTTGTAAATACATCAAAAGTGCATCACTTCACAAATATTACCATCAAAAGGATAACACATGGGCACACTTTTAAACCAAATGCATATAATCATAAAAACACAACAATGTATTTGATCTATTTACATGAAAGGAATAGTTTTATTCACACATCTATTCCATACATTCATTAGGTTTTTTACATAAGGTATTTAACTAAATATAAATAGCATTGCCCTTGCTGCTTCAGAATGGCATGGGCATGCAGCTTCAATATCAGCTGTGATGGGATAGAACTCAGCAACATTGGTATGGATGCAGAGAGTGCATCTTGTGACAACACAACAGCAATTGCCTTCGATGATCCGGTTTAGTAAATCAAGGTTGGATTGACAGCTGAATTTTTAGGAAAACAAATTTTAAAAAGAAGGATTTGTCTGTCTTTTGATTGCAAGTTTCTGCGAATGCCAAAGTGCATGTATTATTAGACGCAATTAATGTACGTCTGCCGACCACGGAGGTATAGGGAGAGACGTCTGAATACCCATTAAAAACGAGCAACAAGAACGGGTCGCAGACATTTGTTACTGCGATCAATTCGTACCTTTCAAATGTCGACAGACGAGAACGTCTGATTGTAGAAACAGACAAGTAAATGTTCATGCATTCAATGTTTGGCCCACAGGCCCAAGGAACGTTTCGTAGATCGTCGTCGGATGGGAAGTGACTGACACTGTGAGGCCGAAGGCCGAACCTCGGGTCACTCGTCCACTCGCAAATGCTTTTGGGAGTAAAAAAGCTATTCAAAATGGCGAAGTGGTAATGCAAGTGCGAGTACTCGCCGGACAGTTAATTATCGCCCATAACTGGCAGATTTGAAAGAAATGCTGTAACCAGAGTAAAGATTTGAAAGTTTGAAGGTATTTCCGACCGGTCGATGTAATCTTTTTTGAGGTAGATGCTTTATTTCGTTTGTTTCGGGCCACCAGTCGATTTTTCATTACATACCTTGGTACCAAGGTACCGAGGTTCTGCCTTCGGCCTTACAGTGTCAGTTACTTCCCATCCGACGACAATCTACGAAACGTTCCGTTGGCCTGTGGTTTGGCCCCGCTATTGCCTTCAAGCTGTAGGCGAACTTCCGCAAACATAATACCGTCTGTGTCCCATCGATGTTGCTGACAAAATCTTGTCTTCTGATGACTTGGATTGAAGTGAAGGATTTTGTCCATGCTTTCAGTGGCAGAACTATATTGCCGACCGCTTATTTGAGGTTTACGATTACTCCATTCTGAGCCGCTGTACAAAAATCCCGTACGTTACTTCGCCAACATTCAACACGTCTGCAGCCCAGCTGTTAGCATACTCTGAGGTCACAGTTCATCAAGTTCAGTTCGCGCATCGATATTGATTCTTCGTACTGAAAGAATTGTTATTCTGTTTTAAGTCTTTCTATGATAAAAATAACCATTTTCATAAAACTTATAAATTAAACGCCATATCTACTATGAAATGTAGCGTGTAGGCGCAGATGTAGAGTCAATTTCAGCGTTTAAAAAATGGGACTACTTTATCAATCACGTTATGATTTATAGATTGCACTTCCATGAACGGTCATAAGGCTGGATTGGCGCAAAGTTAGATATTATTGTAGTGTTGCTGTCGGCCGGCCGCGTATATCTGATGCACAACTTTGTGATCTTTCTATGGAACTACCAGCCAAATGATATCACAGTGCCGCAAAAATGTGTTTTAAGTACCGGGGACAAACATAGTTCTAAATTTGTGAACGCGAAATGCAGTAAAGATGCTGACATTTTCTTAGCAACGAACAGCACAGAGATCGAGGTCTACCTAACAACCAGAATCCAGGAACCGTCCAGCATCTGCAAGTCCTTGACCTTCACAATTGTAAGTCAATTCGTTCTGCAACATTTGTATCGCTATATGTTTGACCAAGGATAAGTTTTCCTTTAGTACTGGTTCATACTTTATTCACTTACATTACACACTGTGCTGATATGGGAAATAATTGCTGAGACTTTTGCGAATTGTTTGTCGCCGTGGTGTACGCGGGTGTGAATAATAATACAGCCGAGGTGTGCCTGTGCTTTTGATTTTAATTATTGGATTTGGTTTCTCTACTTGAATTTTTCAAATAGTTCTCATTTCGAACAATTATTGATTTCTTTCATCAAATTGTGATGTTACAATTTTTGGTCGACTTACACTCTTCCCTGAACGATTCATATTTTTCAGAACTCTTTGCTGGTACTCTAAAGGGACAAGGAATTCAGGGAACAGAAAGCCAAAACGCAGCCTTTGACAATAATGTGAATGTCATATGAAACTTCTCGAGTCAAATGGACATCTCTTAAAGACATTTGTGTTGCATGAAATCAACATGGCATGATAAAATAAATCGTACAACTGACAAATTGAATTTAACATTTTGCTTCTCTGTTGTCTTTATAACAATAACTTTATTTGCATTCACCTCAGATTCTTGTGAAGCTAGTATTTCAGAACTTGATTGGATAAAACATGTGATGTCAGTGCTTCCTACAGTCTGCCTTAGGATTTGTCAGCTATTCATGCTCAATCATATATTGGCCATATCTGCACAATTGATTTTACAACTTCTGTGTACATATTTGAACCCTGAGTTTGTTATTGTTGAAGATTGTAAAAATGTTGAATCTTTTGGTACAATGCACAAATTTTGCTGTCACTTTTTCAGCATCTCTGCTCTACGTTAATAACTGCATATTTAGTTTTCTTGCTGTTACTGATGTATTTGTCCTTGTAAACTGATGAAGTGTTTATTCCAAAGCAGAGTGCTGAAGAGTAATATGCCAACTTTTGAAGGACATTTTGTGCATCTAGTTTGCAGGAAACTTTGCAGCAACATGCAAATTAAATGTTTGCTGCAAATTTGCTGTAAGAGGTTTGCTGCATGTTTGCAGAAAGTTCATAAGAAACCAAATTTGACATTTGAAAAATGAACGACCTTCATATTTGAAGCAAATATTTTGCTGCTAATTTACTGCAAAGCTTCCAGCAAATTTGAAGCAACAGTTTGCAAGTCTTGAGGCCTAAAATATTGGTGAGGGTTCCCCTCCAAAATTCATATTATTGGATTTTGTCTGAATAACTCTTCCCATTAATACGTTGTATCACATGGTATTTTAGCTTTTACCCATCCATCCATCCATCCTTTCATTAAACTTATGCTGTTTATCAAAAACATTGCTGAGGCATCATATTGTGAATGCCTTTTTGCATTTAATAATGAAGTGGTATGGAATCTGATAATTCAACTCCTGCAAAAATGGTAGAAGTAAACAATTTCTGCTTTATAATACCAAGGCTCTGTTGTATTCTGAAAGTCAAACATTTGAACACTCAAAGTAAACACCTCTGTACAAGTAAACTCTGGAATATGATCTGTCTTTCTCAGTCCCCTGTACGCCTGCATGGTAGCAACTAACTAGTAATGTCACATTAAATACTAGTCAATGTAATGTCTGTATGTTTAGCTCTTGAAGAATTTACATTTTTAAGTATACCATGGCCAGGGTGTGTGGTGTACCATATTAAAGTCGGTTGATTGAGAGTAAGGTCTGCAATACGGGTAAAAAAGACTTTAAATAATTTGTCTCTGAAATCAGGTTTTCAAATTCAACTGTTCAAGATGTGTACATGTATTTTGTGCTAAACCTGTGCTTTTGATGTGTACAGCATTATGAGGACATCTGTACATTTTGTGTGCATCACAGCTGTCAAAGATGGATACATTATGCATTCATTTTGTTCCAAATCTGTACTGCATAATGCATACATCAGAATGCCATCAATGTACTAATGATGCACATGCATCAACTGTAAATTTTTAACAGACCTATGCACATATCATGCACAGTCGATGCATTATTGATGTACAAATCTGTACTGCATAATAGGTGTGGGTGTATACATTATGTATCTTTTTTGTTCCAAATCTAGACTACTTGATGTATACATCAGATGTGCACCAGGGGTTTTTGATGCACTTTTGATGTGTACACCATTCAATACACCGCCAGTACATTTTGTGTGCATCTGAGCCAAAACGGTGTATACATCATGCACAGATGATGTACATTTGATGCATAGTAATTTTTGTAAGGGATATTTGCCGCACCTTCTTTTTGCGTACAGAGAAGTACCACAAGCGAGTACTGGTTTCTCACCTTTTGAGCTAATGTATGGTCGAAGAATAAGGGGACCACTTGCTGTGATCAAGGATCAATGGACTGAGAAAAGTTCACAGGAGGAAAACCAGGCGCAATACATAATAACGATGCGAGAAAGGCTTGCCGACATGAGAAAAATTGTCAAAAAGAATGTGGAAAAAGCCCAAGCACGACAAATAAGGTGGTACGATAGGGGAGTAAGGAAACATTCTTTTAAGAACGGTGATAAAGTACTTGTACTCTTACCTTCCTCCACGCATAAATTGAGTGCTCAGTGGCAAGGACCATTCACTGTGGTGAGGAAAGTCTCAAACGTTGATTACGAAATTGAGCGAGGTGGCCGTAGAAAACCAAAGCGGGTTTATCATATCAACATGCTGAGAGCATGGAAAGAGAGAAATAAACCGGTGTATTTTGTGGACACTGTTGATGCTGTGTGCAACAAGGACATAGAAAACTCAATGTACTACACACTGGAGCATCAGAGCACAGAGACTTGGAGAGATGTAGTAATTGCGGATTTGGTAACTGCGGATCAGCGTGCGGAACTGTTACGCTTACTGCAAGAGTACAGTGATGTTTTAAACTGATGTACCCGGTTGTACTGATCAGGTAGAACACGATGTGATAATTACTGACAAAACGCCAATCTGTCAGAAACCATATCGTCTACCGCAGGCAGCTAAACAGACAGTTAAAGAGGAACTGCAGAAAATGCTGAAAGCTGGAATTATTACTGAATCAAAGAGTCCCTATGCCTCGCCTCTCGTTTTAGTGAAAAAAACAGAGCGGATTTCGATTCTGCATGAACTTTGGAAGACTCAATCAGGTTACGGTATCTGACGAATATCCTATACTAGACCAGATGAATTGATTGAGGAAATCGGCGGATCGAATTATATATCGACGATCGATCTCACAAAGGGATATTGGCAAATTCCCTTGAGCAAACATGCTTGGGAAAAGTCTGCCTTTATCACTCCTTTTCGACTGTAGGAGTTTACTGTTAATAAAAATAAAATCTATGGCAGATAAGGTTAATGCTGTTATCAATTATCCAACACCAGTGACAAAGCGTGACGTCAGATCATTTTTAGGATTAGCTGGATACTACAGAAAGTTTATCCCAAAGTCTCTGACATTACGACCCCATTGACTGAGATGATGTGTAAAAATAGCCCCGCCAATGTTCAATGGACTCAGAACTGTGTGGATGCTTTCCAGAAGCTGAAAGATGCTTTAGCATCATCACCAGTTCTGGCGGTTCCAGATTATAATAAGCCGTTTGTGGTGCAGATAGACGCGTCTGACCATGGTATTGTGCGGTTTTGTGTCAGTATGATGACAAGGGAGAGGAACGTCCGGTTCAGTATATTAGCCGAAAACTCCTCCCCAGGGAGAGAAATTACCCAATTATAGAAAGAGAGTGTTTAGCCATTATTTGGGATGTGGAAGCTTTGAATCCTTACTTCTACGGGAGAGAGTTTACAGTTCAAACAGATCACAATCCGTTGGTTTGGTTAGACAAAATGTGTAGTAAAAATCGTAGGTTGTTGCGATGGAGTTTAATACTGCAAGAGCATCACTTTAAGATTGAGTGCAAGAAGGGCAGCGAAAATACAAATGCAGACGCATTGTCGCGAATGTGGAGCTCGGATGTACGGCAGTGAGTGAAGGTGCATGAATGATGTAGTGAAAGGGCTATAGTGACCTGATATACACTGTTTTCAAAAATGCATGTTGAATTTTCAACCCTTATAGTAATGGTGTTTGCCCAGGTTGCTGTACCCGACTTAGTCAGTAGTTTTTTTGTCATGTACTTTCTTTTAGATTCAGTAGTATTAGCATTGTATTATTTCATTTTGAGTTTTGCTGATTTTCTGAATTATTTTGCCATACTAGTGATGAAGACTCCCTGTCTCCATCAAAATAAGGAGGGAGGAATGTGACGTAGTGTCATGTGATTATTATTCATGAGCTGTCATTACTATCCATGAGGGCATGTATATCTGTCTTAGCCCACGTTTATTCAAGCCAGTCTCCAGCTTAGCATCGCTTTATGTACGTAGCTTAGAGCTTAGTGAATAAAGTAGCCTCTTACATTATATCATACTCGCTGTTTCCAGTCGTCTTTACATCACTTCATCATTGGAATACCAGCCTTGCCAGCCCCGACACGCTACCACATAACCAACAATACCATCATAACTTCGGTTATATCACAATATATTATTATTATTATTATTATTATTATTATTATTATTATTATTATTATTTATTTATTTATTTATTTCGGACAATGAGCATGTCAATATATATATATATATATATATATATATATATATATATATATATATATATATATATATATAAATGATTAGAGCATTGGGGAAAAAAATATGAGACAAAAATGGTGACATCAAGAAAAATTCATTTATGGCTAACACCATGAAGATGTATTTCCTCTTAAAGAAACTCAGATTAGAAGACTGAATTTATCCATCTTCTCCCTAAGTCAGAAGTGAAGTACACAGCATCATATACCTTACGTATAATTAACTTTTCACTTATAGAAATTCTTTTCATCAAACTGTTGATTTGCTTTCTAAGCAAAGCGTCAAAAATATCAATCCTATTATATACAAACATAGTACTGGTGCTGCTGCGTCTATCATATCGCAGAAATATGCGACAAGCATTATTGTAAGCAACTTTCAATTGTTTCAGGGCTCTTTTATTATAGCTGACCCATAAATTACCAGCATATAATTGATAACAGTATGCTTTAAATAGATTACACTTAACACTCTGAGAAAATAGAGCAAATTCACTCTCTCTCTCTCTCTCTCTCTCTCTCTCTCTTTCTCTCTCTCTGTGTCTCTCTGTCTCTCTGTATATA
>LD345342.1:50472-83685 GCA_001465055.1 Ptychodera flava | reverse complement strand
TAGCTTACGGGATTTGTCCACTTCCTGTGTCTGTCTGTATAACTTTCTCTCCGTCCGTCCACTCCAATAACTGAAAAGCGCTGCATGTGTCACCTTATATTTTGTGTGAAGGTCTATGGGGTGATTAGGGACAACCACTTATTTTCATTTTCATGATTATGTCAAAAAATGTGGTTTAGAAAAAGTTTTTGGTAAAATATCTTCTTCGTTATAGCTTCAATTCGCAGTATACAGGTCCCCAGGAATTACCTGATTCAGGATTATTCAAACTGTGATTAAGTAACTATGCAAGTTCGTATTTCCGATTGAAAACTAGCCGTATTTAATGCAATTTCTGTCGTTTGCGGTTATCAAGGTCTTTTCAAAATGTTTTTTCTTCAAAACTGCAAGTAAGTAGCTTTGATATTTGGTACACAGGTTTCTACAGATGAACTAAATTTGATTTGGAAATTAGGTTTCTACAGATGAACTAAATGTGATTTGGAAATTATGATGAAATCTGTAATTTTGTAATTTGGGGGAATTTTTGCCATTTCTGGTCAAAAACATGTTCTCAACAAGTGGCTATCCTATTTATGATGTATTGAAATAATGATGAAATCTGCGATTTTGCATTTTTCGAGCAAATTATGCCATTTTTGGTCAAAAAGTTGTTTTCAAACATTTCCTGTCTGATAGCTTTCAGGGCTCGAAATTAACCCTTTTCCCTGGTAGTCCGATTGAGCTACCATTTTCTGAAGTTGGCAGCCCAGTGCCAAGATCTGGTAGCCAATGCATGAATGAAGAGGTTTTTTTGTAAAGGATATTTTATAAATATGTAGACAATGAAAGATTTTCATGATTTTATCTATAAATTGAATTTTCTAGTCATTTGACATCAATATTATACAGGAAAGGTTATGGAACGTCTAGGGCTAGATTACTTTCATTCATAAAGTCATCGCTAATCATTTTTAGATAAGATTTCCTCTGTATTTACAACCGTCCGATCGGTGTAATCCTCTTGAATTTGAAAGGTGTGCCTTGATACGAAAATCTTACAATGGATGAATTTCACTCTACACTTGCCATACGACCATGATTTTAACTGACACGATCGGGACACAAAACTTATCGCTCTTCTCATCATTACATTACATAGACATAATAACACTTTCAATTGTTAAAATGAATCGACTATATCCGTTTCCTTCCAGAATTGTACCACATAGTCTACAGTTGATTCAAGATGGAAAGGTTCCAGCAGATCTTTCAACTCTTCCTGTTGCTGCTTGTTATTCCCTGGCTGGAACCCCAAGATGCTGGTGAAGTTTGCCAAGTCGCTCTAACAAAGCACATTTATGTCCTGTCATGTGATCGAAGAAATCTAACTGAAATACCGATGCTTCCGATGTTGACTTCCCCATACCATCTGAACATGAGTTTCAACCTTCTGAATAATGTTGACAATATTTTACTTAGCTTTGAAAATGCCAAGTTCATGAAGATTTTAGATTTGTCTCATAATTTGATTAGAGAAGTACACACCGAAGCATTCAATTCTTTGCGGAATTTAAAAGTTCTCAACATGAGTCATAATTACTTGGAAAAATTGCCAAAAATGTGTTTCAATGAATTAAGAAAACTGCATTTTTTGAGTTTGTCTAATAATCAAATTGTCTCCCTTTCTTCGGAACACTTCACGGGGCTGGTATCTACTAGGAATTTGTACTTGGTAAATAATCGCCTATGCGAAATTTCAAGTCATTTTCTTGAGACGTTGAGATCGCTTAAGACGTTGGATTTGTCTAATAATAAGCTGAATGGAACGATGTTACGAAGGTTAGGCAGAGTGGCGGCCACTAGAAGAAAGAAGAAAAAGGGTAACACCTTTCTCAAAATATTGATTCTCTCCGGCAATCCCCTTACGACAGTATCAGAAGGTGATTTCCAAAATCTTAACATAACGAAGGCCCTTATAATGAGTTCCTGTAAGATAACTGATTTTGTTGGCTCTCCATTCAGAAAACTGTCGACGTTAAAAAAGTTGGATTTACGCAATAATTCCTTAACTTTTATTGACGTGACGACACTAAAAGGACTAACATCACTCCTTAAGCTAAACCTAAAAGATAATAAAGTATCAAACTGGGACAGCTCCATAAAGATCGATACACTAAAACACCTAAATCTTCGGTCTAATGAAATTCAAAGTCTAAATTTTTTTTCCAATCTACAATTACATGATTTGCAATTATCAAAGAACAGCATTTCAGTCGTCGATGACAGAATAGTTCGGAGCTTTCTTCATGGTATTAATAAGTTCAGCCTGTCCGCAAATCCATTTCGATGCAGTTGTGAAAACGAACGCCTAAGGAGCTGGTTAGTTAATGCTAATGAAAGAGGAATTCTGATTGACAGTTTATCAAACTACAGATGTCATTCACCTTTATCGTTCCAGGGAGTGAAATTAGAAAGTGCAGATATTTGTAAAACAAAATTAAATGAAAATACTACCACTTCAAGCATAGATGTACATGATCTAGGTCTTAAAATCGCACCAGATATAAATGCAAAAGGACACATACTGCATATGGCGTATATTTTAATTGGAACATCGGTGATGACGATAATACTATTTTTTATCGGTGTTACTATTATAGTCTTAAATAAGTTTAAAACCACGAATAATCGTTTGGAGATCGGTCACAAGAGTGTACCATCTGCAATGCTTGAGTGTGATTCTTCTCTTCCGACGAAACGTAAACATATGAAAGATTTGGTGAAACTTGATGCCTACGACCATGAAATGTATACAGGTCTAAATGCCCCAGAGAAAGGATACAAGGGAACTGCAAACATTGAGCCTGGACAGTTGGCAAGCGTAAAACGAACTATACGCTCCCGACACAGTCGAAACTTGAATATGATATCGTCAGGAACGTCTACTACTACAGATAGGAATTTTAAAACTGAAAAGTGTGTAAACCTTGGCACTGCCACAAATGCTGCTGTACTGGATGCCATTGTTAGGCACATTAATGAAAACACAGAAATGGAGAATGACCAGTCTTTTCTCCCAACTCGTCAGTCCACAGTCACCCAACTATGGAAGGTAAGTTACATTGTCCGCTTGGTTTTTAGCTACGATAGACTAGTCTACAGAAGTGATTATAAACAAAAATGGGAAACAAAAGTTGTTTTTCATTCATGTTTGAAACTTTTTTCTCAATGTAAGAAACAAAACGAAAAAGATAAAATTAAAATTAAAATGGAAATAAAAATTATATCAAAGGAAAATGAATAAAATAAAAGTAAAATGAACATAAACGTAAACTGTAAAAGTGAACGAATTGAAGTGCATTTTAACTATGGCTGACAGCTGCTACAGTATGAGCAAGGTTCCAACAAAGTTACACGCAGTCGAGTTACATGCAGCCCTTAGCCGCTGTGTCACAAGGGTAAAAATGGAAGAAGATCAAAATTTGGTTTATTCCTATGGGTGTACGTATTTTTAACAGAACAACAAAATAGAGTATGTGTTTTACCTGCACAATTTATTTTCTGCGATCTTTTATGTAAACGACAAACCGACACATGTTTCATATCCATCAGAGATTGTTTTCTTTTCGACCCCCCTCTAAGTCAGAAAGGCCCTTCCTTGATATTTTCAAATCCCCCTCGTTGATTCTTCTACCCTCCCTCCTCCAGAGGTGTTTGTGAATGCAACCTAAGCTTCGGAATTTTAGTGTTAATCGCAACATTTGTCCGTTGACTGGGTAGCGTCCATGTAAAGGAGAGCTAAAACAAGGGTGTTATGTGTTGTGATCTTCCAGGATACAAAAACAGACGGATACACAACCAGCTTGGCTGATGAGAACTCGAAATGTTCTACATCAGACACGGCTCACGCGGTTTGTAAGGGTCCAATTCAACACTATGACAGCAAAAAAGGTGTGATGTTACCTTTGCCGTTTGATGTTGGTCAAGTGAACGGAAAATTCAAAGAGGCAATATTCGATCACAACGGAGGCCATCTTACACTCGAAAACTACGGGGTCAGCTTATTTGTACCTCCTGGAGCGATCGAGTATGGTGTCAGCCAAGCGGTCAGCATTGAGCTTACTTATGATAAGGAACACATGCCACATTTAATGACTGGGGAAGCGGTCATCGGTCCAGTTGTCATTTGCCGGCCGAGTGGACTTATTTTCAAGGAATCGGTAGTATTAAGTTATCCTCACTGTGGCAGTGGTCAAAACAAAATCAAGCACCTTGTCTCAGACACTGATCGCAGTGAACCCGTGTACTACAGGGATTCTTCAGATGGCAAGGACACCATCACTTTTGTAATGGATGGCTCGTGCCTTCGGATAATCGATCACTTCACCCTTTACACAAGCGTAACAGAGGGCCAAGTGACCAAAGCATTCATGATTTTTGCAGACCTACGCAACAAAGATTGTATCACTTTGAGGATTTGGATCGTGAATAACACCGAGGATGCGCTGAAGGTGGGTTGGCCTTTAAGGTAGAATGCGCCTAGGGGACAGACATTGGGACTCTCAAACTTACACTGTTTTGATCTACCACTGCTTGGGGCTCATTGGTGTAGAAAAAATTTTCACATTCTTATTTTTTGTAGAGTTAAAGAACTGAATTTCAAATATCGGTAAATCTTGAGTTATTTATTTGCCCCGACTTTTTACTTTCTATTTTGAAAGAGAGCGGTTGAAAGATTCCTTGAGGAAACCTTGAGCAAAAGTTTAAGTCTTTCGCTGTCAAGGCGCATACTACCTTAGGATACGGTAATTCACACATTAGGCAATTTACTCTATTGCAATAGTTTGTGAGAGTCCTCTACCTATGACTATAGTTACTGCAGTTACTTCCTTGGCAGTAGTCCACACATGAAAGTAAAATTATAGAAATAACGGGCAACGCGCTGACCATTAACGTTTATTATATTACCATGACCTGCCTGTCGCATTTGATTAGTCGAGCTGAACCACGTGACTTACGTCAAATACACTGTATTGGTTTGTTTACATGCCCGTGAATATGAATAATGAGATAAACAACTCAAAGAATCGTAACTTTACAGCTCAAACGTAAATCATAATAAATCACAAAATAAAATGGAGTACTTGTGGGCCAAGTTGGGATACTTTTTCTGAAAATATCTCGGGATTTGCCAATTTTTTACAGCGCGCGTGACAGTGCGTCACGTATTTCTCAGTTCTCGGGCCCACTTATCGTTCGCTCCGGAAAGTTTGGCAAATTTTTTGACGGTTTTCTTCAGTTCGTTGATAATATAATGGAAATAACAGATTCTGCTCTGACCATTAACGTTTATGTATGGGCGCGGGCTCGAGGAAATCCAAACTAACGGGCTCGGCAAACCTCGCCCGTTAATATTTGACTTTCCTCTGGCCCTTGCGCATAAATAAACATTAATGGTCAGCGCGTCGCCCATTATTTCTATATTCACGGGCATGGGCGAGAGGAAAGCCAAAAATTCACGGGCGAGGCTTGCCGAGGCCGTTAATTTTGGCTTCCTCGAGCCCGCGCCCATAAATAAACGTTAATGGTCAGTGCGGAGTCTGTTATTTCGATTGTATTATCAACGAACCCAAAAACCGTCAAAATGTACGAAAATTTCCCACACGAACGACAACGGGGTCCCAGAACTTGTCAGTGAGTAGTGTGCGCGCTGTAAATATTTTGCAAATCCGGGTTTTTTTCAAGAAAGTGTCTAAACTTGGCCCACAAGTGTTCCATTTTATTTTGTGATTGATTATGATCTTTGTACAAATTACAATTTACGAATTAGCTGAAAAGTTACGATGGTTACAATATTATTCATATTCACGGGCACATAAACAAACCATTATTGCGTATTTGTGGTTGGTCACATGGTTCAGCTCAACCAATTAAAATGCGACGGACAGGGAATGGTAACATAGTATTGGTACTGAGCATACGCTGACATTGGAGACTCCCTCCAGTCGGATAAATTCGGAAACTATGTATTTAGAAAGCCTGCCTTACATGAAGCTATGTATTATGTACTTGTCATGTCTTATCAATCGATGTCTTATCAAAAAATTGCAAATTTGTATGCTATCATAATACTTAGCGGTGACATTGCTTTCCATTGCGCATTTACTGCGAACAAAAATGTTGAAATTCGAACATGTTTGAACTAAATTGCCATTATTACAGACGAAACTTAATATTCTTCAGTTAGTGAGGTGGAAAGCAGTTTATTTCGGAAAAATATGTGAAATTTCGTCGTTTTACATTCACCTGTCAATTGTCAGTTTCCGTAAATTGACAGGCCCTGAGCAACAGCTGTAGTTATGGCATTCCCGTCTACCATGTGGACTGATAACAGTCAATCTAGCCACCATGCACCAGCCCTCCTTCTTAAATTCGGTTTATGCAATGAGCACAGGTGCACGCAGCTTTTGGATCGAAGTGCGAGGCCGAAGGCCGAACCTCGGTACTAGTGTAAAGAAGCTTTACACAAACCGAGGTACTAGTTTCGGCCATTGGTCTTGCACTTCAATCCCAAAGCTGCGTGCAATGTAGTAACTCTAACTGAAGTAAATGTTTAAACGGTATATAGAAATTGTCTGTTTCTCACAATGTAATTAATTATATGATGGCAACTACGATGTTGCATGACAAAAAATAGACACCTGGCTTATTTGTTTATATATGAAAATACGAATAGGGTTTTCACTTCCGATTACGCTATAGGCTTTTATGGACCAAATGCATATACTACTTTTATGTTTAACCTTCATGTAACAAAAGTATTTCATAAACATTTAATTTTTCACAGACTCAACAATTATTCAAATTGCAAAAGCGATGAAACAACTAAGGATGAATGTGTATTTGCAACACTACCCATCGATGAACGGAAAATTCTCAATTCTTATGTGACGTACTTTCGCATAATATTGATTTAAGTTGCCGTTCAATTTATATATTGTTCGTGTCACGTCTTTATATCATACGCTTTATATATCCGGTAAGCGTACATAGAGGGGAACAGGGCCACCGACCACTCATGTCAACGGATTCGGCCTTTTGAATGAATTGTTGAATGTTTAACTGTATTCAGAAAAAAATCGGCCTTTTAAACACTGGTTTTCTCAAAGTGTAATACTGCATCTATCTAGATAAGCCAATGGTTTCTAAAATTCCAGATGGCTAAATGGCAAACAAATTGAATTTATATAAGTCATGATAAGATATCAAACTCAATTTGTCGTTACCAGAATTCTCATTGGGGTTACCTCCGCAGCACATGGCCTATAATTTAGAACGCAACAGTGTGATTAATAGAAACTCACACCCCTAGGGACCTGGGATCAGATTTCTCACACGAGTTGGGGATATTTTGTCTCACACCAAAATATCCCCAACGAGTGTGAGAAATCATCTGATCCCAGGTCCTTTGTGTGTGAGATTCTTTTTCTCACATGACCACGAAATGCATTAAATTCACATTGGAAACATTGAATGTTTGACTGTATCAGCGACTATCCTACTTTGCGGCCATCAAGCATTCCATGTGAGCTCCCTTGCGAGTTCCACAGCCGATACTTCAACTTTTGCTACGGACGAGATGTCCAACAGAAAAAAAATGATATATTATGTTCCAAGTGGCCTATGTTCACTAGTTATTTGGAAAATTCGGCCGTCTTTTGTGAGTATCTCACCAACAACGTACAACATTATCCGAAATCATGATAACGTTGTCTTCTGCTCTGTACTCTGACCTGTTTACTTTTTAGTTTCGGTCCGTGTGTTACTCATCTTGGCATTGGATGATATATTGCGCGTGGAACGAATGGTTGTTTATCATCCAATCAGAGCTCGTGTAATTATATACTGCAGAGTGTGGGATCGATTTCTGAGTGTGGGATCGATTTTTCCCACACGGCGAGAAAATACATTGCGGCCCGAATAACTCCGAACAGGAAGATATGGTTCGCAAAATGTTTGTAGGGATATTGTTAATCAACTCAACTGATAGCTAGCATTTTTCTTTTTACAAAAAGGAAGTAACGAACAACCATGAGTTCAGAAAGAAGGGAACAGAATTGTTCGGACCCAAGCCCTATACAATTGATAGCACCTCAGGGGATTTACAGATTGAATTCAAAGAGGTCATGGATGGCTGGTCAGCTCCGAATACGGTGAAGGTAAGTCGCACATCATACTTGTAGAGAAAAGCAAACTTTGTGAAGTATGTCCAACAGTGATTAACACAACATGACAAGATACATCGCTGAGGCATATATCAAATCATGGCTTATCAAAGCTGATTATTGTTTCTTTGGCAGATTCCTTTAAAAAGAATACTAGAGTATGCGGTAGATCATGAGCAGATGATTGTTTGTAGAAAAGGATGCTTATCTGCAAAAAGTGATGCTGTCTCCATGATAGTCTGTGCCTATCAACTACAAAATTCCAATGCGGAATCAGTGAATATGCCGATCTACATAGACGTATCACAGGTAATATTTGTCACATTTTTTGAGAACTAGTCACATCAAATGTGACTAATACATAAGGTTTTTTCTTTTCGGTAATTTATAGAGCAATATAAACAACCTATATACATTATTACAACCCAATGTAGGGTATTGAAAATGAAAAAAGACGTGTCCACACAAAGATCGCATGTGCATGTGCTCCTCAAGGGGGGTCCAGACACTTCGCCTCAAAACCAGTTCACCCCATACAACTTCGCCCCAAAACCATTTCGTACCAAAACCACTTCGTCTCAAGTACTACTTCGTCCAATGTCACTTGGCAAAGTAACACCTCGTACTAAAAGTAAAACCACTTCGCAACAGTATACCATCATTACTACTAACTCGTCCTATCACAACGATACCACGATGTATCATAACGTTGTTTTTACCTGCAAATTGGAAGCATTAATGTGTCAGGACATTTTGTCTACCACGAACCATTTATTCTTGCATGAAACCATAAACGGTATATTAGAAAAAAGAAAAAACGAAAACTATCACATGCTACAATTCAGGTGCCCTGCACGGAATTGCACGATGTCATTTTCTCGCAATGTGTACACTTTCAAGATTTCATACCTGGGATGATAGAAAGGTGATGAAAACTTCGAGGGCAGTGGTTGGTTATAGCTTTACCGGTTGGCGATACGTTTGGAGCGAATTGGTGTTGTTTTAGGGGCGAAATGGTTTGGGGTGATGTGACTTTTGCGGCAAAGAGGTTTTAGTACGAGGTTGTTTTGGTGCGAAGTGTTTTTGTTGCGAAATGGTATGGGACGATATGGTATGGAGCAAAGTGGTTTTGATGCGAAGTGTCTGGGAAACCCCCCCCCCCAAGGCTGCTGTTTTCTTAATGATAAAGGCCTAACTTTTCCATAGCAGGGTTCTCAAGCGAAGATGGGCCAAACATCTCATGATGGCACCTGTACCGGTACTACCAAACCGCTACCAGCAGCTCTACCACTTGGGCTCTGTCAGCGGATATGCCTACACATGGATTCGACGGAACCACTGGCTAATGACTGGCGAAAACTGGCTGAGAAGATAGGACTGAGTATGCCTGATATACAATTATTAGAATCAAATAAAGCGACGAAGAGTCCAACTCGAGTCCTTCTCAACATTTGGCAAAAGAAGAGGAGGGGAGTTAAGATGGAACATTTCCAGGAACTCACAGATCTCTTTCACAAAATTGAGCGTCACGACGTGGTCAGATATATTTCAAAATTCATTAAAGTTTTCGAGAAGGATGGCCTCGAAGCAGCCGATCAAGCTATTGCGCCAAGTTCCGAGTCGCAAATGGTTCTAGCTGGGATGGAATGCAATGACACGGAGCAATGTGTTATGGAAGCAGAAGGTGAAGATCAGTCGGAAGATCAAATCACTCAGTCCCGGAGTCAGCCACATAGTAATTACAAATTGGCCGAATATGACGATGGAAACCAAGAAAAATCCACACAAATCTGGACGGAGAAAAGCTGTCATCAAGAACAAAGTCAGAATTCCTTCCCTGTTGAACAGTCAGCGATTATATCATCAAAGGACACCAGTAATGAGGAAAATGTAACAGGACTGTGCGGGGACATTGAAGTCGCATTGGAAGACTCAAGCCTATTAAGAAGTGACAGCGGTTATTACAGTAAATTTGAAGTGAATGGCAATGAAAGTGAAAGTTGAATACAAACCCCAAAACAAAAGCAAACGAATAATAAAACATAGGATATTGGTTTTTAATCAGACATATTACTTTTACCTTCAATGGATTTTAATGTTTATCTCATATCATATGGTTACATATTAATTAATTTGATGTAAGACGTTGTTATTATTACCTTTTATTGTGTCGATACCACTCTGTCTTTTTAGCATTTGGTACTGTTTTTTCCCCGAGAAGACACGTTTAAGCTTAAGATACTTAATGTAATTGTATTTCTGTGTCTATTTGTGGTCATCCTTCTACTTTAAGTCAGTCACATGTACGCATTATACCATCAGTTGTTAAAATGAATTTTAAATGCTTAAAGATTATGTTTTATAGAAATCTTAAATTACTTTCACTTTTCTTAAAGTCAGTTTCTGTTATTGTAAGTCTTCTGAAGATCCTTTCATCGAATTTTTATAGAACTCGACTGTGTTCAGGTAAAACGAAAATTGACAATTACATAGAGTTGGGGCAGGTGACATAACACAATGTGGCAGGAAGTAGATGCAAGAGTACGGCTTATGTATGCTTTCTGCAATTCATGGCACCTTTGTTTATAATTCATTGTAAGTATTCCCCTTTTTTATTTGGATTGTTTGATTGTTTGCTTTTTGTTTACCTTGACATTTCATGAAAACGTCATGATGAATTTATGAAAATTTATGAAAAATTATGAGAACTTGTTTGGTAGAGCGTTGAGAAATTGTTAGCGGCGTGAACTTAGGATGCTGGTTAGATATGAAGCTGCAGACTACACATTTCTGACAGTTTTCTTTGTGTACACTTCAGTTGCAGCATCCTGGTCTTCTAACTACAGAATGTCGCAATACCTCACGAGTTTATGCACTTTATCACAAGCTGGACTAGGGATAGGCTAAGCCAACATGTCGGAAAATTCCTATTCAAACAAAAATTAGGAAAGCTGGAGTGTTTGAATACAGTGTCTAAATGCTCTGAAACAAATAGTGCAAATCCCTCTCTTGTCAATATTTTAGCTCGGAGCATTCCTCGTGTGACCAAAGGGTGTGATGTTTGATTCAAGATCGTACGAGAAGGAGATAGGAGATAACGTCACACATTTGATTTATTATTGGTAAAATCTTGAATGAGAACAATCGAGAACGGGATATTTCATGGCGTGATCTTGTTTAATCTCAAGAAACGGTCAAAGAGTGACGGAAATTTTCATGTTATGGCCATTGTGTAATAGTGATAATTTTGTAGCCTTGTAAGTTTTAAATAGTATATAGCTTTGTAGAGAATGTACATTTGATATAGAGAATCAGAATTAGAGACCTTGAATGTCACGTTTGCCATCTTGTAATAAAGATCTAAACCAGTGTACGCAATCATCATCTTGGTGTGTCAGCTTCAATTCCTTAAAGCATTACTATCCATACTGGTACCTCAATTCGTAGACCCCTGAATATACGATCACAACAATAGTATATTAAAATTTGCGCTGTTGTATCACTTACTAATATGACGATTTTGAACATTCTTACAAATGTGGTATGCCATCGTTCTCTTGCACGGGTCGTTAGTTCGACTTGAATCTCTCACTAATTAATGCCAGGGGATCAAACTGCCACGACAATAGACCATTGATTGTAAGCGAAGGTGGTGGTATGCTAGCAGGGTGAGTCGACCCAATCCGGACACGTAGTACCACCACTTCCGATTACGTTGGCCTGGTTGTGTTTTACCTTGAATGGTATAAATGATTAGTAGACCACCACTAACTATTACGTTGACCTGGTAATGTTTTTACCTTGAGTGGATATGATTATTCGACCATCACTTATTATTACATTGACTTGGTTATGTGTCACTTTGAATAGATATGATTATTGGACCAGTTTTGATATGATATTTACATATTGGTGTAGTGTTTCAAAACTGTATGAACATGATGCACTAAAATTTGAATAGTGGTTGGGAATTCAGAACTGTATGATTGTGATGCACTAAAACGTGAATAGTGGTGGGGAAATATATTTGATAAATTGATTGAGTATCGTACTAACCTATGTTATCTGTCAATTTGAAAAAAAATGTATCATCACAAATGAAATTTCTTTTTCGATATTTTGGTTGTATTTCATGATAAAAAGAACGGTAATCGTTTCTTTCACAGTGTCCAATAACATATATGTCATACCAACAAATGGACACAAGCTCTACAAATACTTGACACTATTTGTCGTTGTCACAGTGATTTTGTAAAATGTATATCCCATCCATTAATAGGGTTAATTACGGTTTGAATTCTAGTTACAAAGTTCTTTCACTTTCCGAAGTACGAGGGCGCTCTGATACAAAGTAAAGACGGGGTTGCGAAGGGCTCATTTTTATATTTGCTAGTTTCCTGCCATAGGCAGACACTGATATATGTATTCCGTATTGTTTTAAGAATATGCATAACTAATGTCATCAAGCATCAGAGACAATTGACAGATATCGCTATCTGTTCTAGAATTTGTTCCCTGAGGGCGTGTCCTGTGGAAAAAACGTCTAGAATTGTTTTGATTTCTGTAAACTTTACTGAAAAGCATGCACTATCAACATATATCACGGAAATTATTTTGTTAGGATTATACAGACTTCGGTAAAGTCTTTAATTTCATTATAGATAATAGCCAGGATAGCGTCCGTGAACTGAAAATTCCTGGGAGTAGACGAGATCCGGGAGTTAACTAGCTCGATCGCATCATACCCTAATGTGACGACTCCATTCAGATGTGTTTGCTGTGGGGTACACACTTGGGGATAGGTTCGGGTTAGAGAGAGACAGAATGGCCGGAGACAGCTTTGTATTGTGTCTTAGTATGACCAAGTTCAAATCTTACCTTTATTACTATCACAGGTCCGTATATACAGTGTAGTATGAATAATCATTAGGATCAATGAATGACACGACTAACTAATGACACGCCCAATGTATAATCTACATAATTAGTAAAGGGTTGGTGGGCGGAGCTACACCATACACGTGATTCCCAACATCCTCCCGCCGGCAAGATGAAGAGTTTCAAAATCTTACATGTACAAAACTGAATTCACAAATGCAAAAACAACACGAAATAAATCTTAAGAGTAAAGTGTCAATGATAAGCGTAAGACTGGGAAAAAATAATCTGAAAGATCAATGGCAGTTGGTCTCTAATCATGTTTGATAAGAAAATACGCCTGGTACAGATTAAACCACATTGTCAATCTTCTTATAATATCTTATGTTTGTGGCGCGTCTTAAACGTGATACAAACTTCAAAGAAAACTCTATTTCAAATCCATATATAAACTATACATAATTAAATCCTTATTACAGTACAGGTTCGTTATAGGCTGTAAACACAGAAAGAACTACAAAGAAGATGACGGAAATCCTTTGCGTAAACGTTACATTAATCTCTAATTCAAAAAATAACTGTAAGTTACAATCTAACGGATGTTCATAGCGAACGTCAAATGAAATCACAACTGAAATTAGTTCAAAGTTACAAATCTCACAAACTAAAGGTAAACTCTAAAACTACAAAGCAGTCCCTGAAGATAGTGAATTCGTGTCTGAAACAAATCTAATACAGAATTGATGACATTTCCTTTAGTCGTTGACGGGCTTTCATAGCCGCTTCACGTACTGGTCGTGAACTGTTCAAGCTACTATTTGTAGTATGTGCACCTTTTTCAGTATCAGTGCACGTTTCATTATTTTCAGCTTCTGAACTAACTTCTAATGGATACAATTTAGTGATAGGTCTACTAGTTTAAGCCGATGCGCGTTCTGATGCAAGCGGAACGCACCAAACCATCATTTCCTGTTTTGAGTTTTTCAACGATGGCAAGAGACCACCTTATCCGTAGGACGGATTTGTCTTCCACTAGAACAACATCACCCACCCTTATCTGATTCTGAATTCCCTGAAATTCGATCTCTTTCACGCAATGTGTTGAGGTAATCTTGAGACCATCTTTTCAAGAAATGAATGTGAATTTGCCTAAATACTCTGATCTCCTCTGGAGACGTTCTTGGCTACCAAATGTTGGGTCATTTAGCTCTTCTTCATCGATTGAGGCAAAGTTGTAATAAGACGGCCATGCAACAAGTGTGAAGGGGTCAAGGTGAAAGATCGTTGGAATCGGTGGAAAGATAAGTCAGTTGAATATCGTTCAACGTAGCTTCAATTTCAGCAAGAACTGTTTGTAACTCATCGACTGATACGAATGATCGACCGAGAACTTTTTTGAGGGCTGTTTTAGTCAAGCCGATAAGTCGCTCCCAAAAGCCACCAAACCACGGAGCACGTTTTGGAATTCAAGTCCATTCCACGTAACCTAGAATCCTGGTCTCGGCACCAACAAATGTGGGGTACACACTTGGGATAGGTTCGGGTTAGAGAGAGACAGAATGGCCGGAGACAGCTTTGTATTGTGTCTTAGTATGATCAAGTTCAAATCTTGATTTATTACTATCACAGGTCTATATATACAGTGTAGTATGAATAATCATTAGGATCGATGAATGACACAACTAACTAATGACACGCCCAATGTATAATCTACATAATTAGTAAAGGAGTTGGTTGGCGGAGCTACACCATACACGTGATTCCCAACATTTGCCATGAACTACATGGTATTTTGGCGCTAAGGAAATCGAATGATTCTGTGTAAAAATTAGACGAGCTATTTCAAAACACCTATTCGTGATTCAACGACTTCAACCAACCAATTGTAAGGATTTTGTAATACCTGCATTGCCTGTTCGCGCCACGAAAATAATTTCAAACTTTCATTGAAATTTCCTTAAGTAAACGTTCAACCATTTTCTTTCAAAATCACGGATAAAAATGGGGGTCATGGTACAAAATCGAAATATTTACCAATATATGAAACTCAAAATGGCAGCAATCCCTGTGTTATATATCTGTTTAGGGATAAAATTCCAGATTTTCACAAAAGAAAGCTGGTGAAAACTGTATTTACTACTCAATAAGCTTAAACATGAGCCCAAACAAGCGGTAGGCCAAAAGATAATTGCAAAGCTTTTAGAGTACGAATATCTGTCCTAGAGGTGCATTCTACTTTATCGGAAAACAGAATCCGCTACACCTAAGTAATAGTGATCCTTCAAATTTTGCTGAACCGAACGAACATTATTATCTGATAAAAACTGTACATGCTTTTTGAAATTGAAAGTAGTGATACCAAAGTTACAGGTTAACCAAGGCAAATATTTCATATTGTAAGGCAATTTTCATGATGCATTAACAGTGATGCTGCTCCTGCCATTCAAAAGGAATGATTTCAAGCAAAATGTTGACAATGGAAGTTTTAATGCAAAATATAAAGATATTTTGCAACTACAAGGGCTTTAAGACTGCAAAGATACCCACAGTTGAGACAATTGAATATTCTGTGAACAGAATTGTAAGTGGTGGTCTACTAATCATTTTCACCATTCAAGGTAAAACACAACCAGGTCAAAGAGATTGTAAGTGGTGGTACCAGCTGTCCGGAATGGGTCGACTCACCCTGCTAGCATACCACTACCTTCGCTTACAATGGTCTATTGTCGTTGCAGTTTGATCCCCTGGAATCAATTAATTAGTGAAAGATTGAAGTCGAACTAACTGAAACGTTTGTTCTGAAACGTCAGCAGATTTGCTTCTTGAACAATTTATAATGCGATAATTTGCAATCTCTTGCGAGGAAGTTCATTTAGAATCAGGGGAAACCCCAAATTTATCATATGGAGTCATTCTCTACAGAAATGCTGGCCGAGAAAAAAAAATCAATAAATGTAGCCACCGTAAACTTGACGGTTATAAACATTTGACTGACTGTAATTCAAAACATCGGTCTTTAATCTTGATCATATTGTGAACTTCTTTGATTTTACCTGGCATTGTTGTATCCGATGTTCTTTTGTTGCAGTCATTCCATATAATGAAGTTTTAACATCTTTAGAAAAGTAAAACGTGCATTTCTAGAAAATCATTTAGGTATGAATTTTCACCTATTTCTGGGTTAAGAAGTTGAAGAATTTCACCCATTTTTTCATGTTCTGACAATGCCCTTTCGTTTAGCAAGATACAATTCAATCCTCTTTTTGTTTCTGATAATGCTTTTAAAACATCGAAGGTTTTTTTGTCACATCGACATAAATATATGTACTGCTTTGCAGGTAGAAGTAGAAAGCTTGATAATACATTCAACATGGGCTCTCCCAATAGGATAGTTTCTGTAGGTAAAGGAAATCTACATTTAAAGTGTTTACCCCACATACGATATTTTATTTGCTAGAAATGAATAGTTTTCACACAATAACAAACAAGTGTAATAAAGTCTAATTTTCTACACCAGGAAATATGCAGGCTTGGGACAACATTGTTGAAGGGAACATTTTGTGTAATTTAATATTTGCTGGTAAAATATCGTGTAAAAGTTTCCACTGGACGTCGTTAAGTTTTATATCAATTTTAAGTTTAAGAGGCAGTAAATGAAATGGTCTCGAGGCACAAAACTTGGTGTCCAGGATGTTGTTAAAGAAAAGTTGGACTTTAGGTGTTATAAAACGCTTACCAACTAGTTTTGGTGTAATATTATTTGTCGTAAATTGTGATAAATTATATGAAGCACCATAGAATGAAATGATGATCTTATTGTCATATTGTTTCAAGGCTGTAAAGATTTTTGTATTCACAGTACTGTGTCTGTGTGTCGTCTGCCCCACGCATACCGTGTTGTTCGGTCGCGCACAGAATTGAAACATCTAAGTCGGTTGCTGTGACCAACTCTTTTGGGTTGGAAGCAGTGGCCGACTGGTTTTGTGTGAGGCCTAGCAGCTAGGCGATGTTGCCGTGAGTGTGTGGGGGTTCGAATCCCGTTTGGGTTATAGTATAATTTATATTTGTTTCCACTATTCAGGGAGTGAGTGTACAATGCCATACCATGATTGTAAGAAAACATTTGTGGTACACCAGTAGCAGTTAAGTTTTCCGATCTTAAAAGATGGCCTCTCCTGTCAGACATTTGACCTATATACTTAAATTGAAAGTCTGCAATCCTAAGTTTACAGATTTTCACAAACATACTGTGATCTTAATACTGTAAAAGTAACATCTTGTGTTTACCAGTGTATGCATTAATAAGCATAACAGCTACGATATAATCTCTCAATGCCATTTTAACTTGTTTATACCAAGTCCCTACTTAGAGATGGTTTGAAGAGATATGGTCTTTCACACATTCAGAGCAGTGACGGTGCTCTATGTAAGATTGGTACCACTATCACAATATTCCAAAATGTGGTGATTTATAACTTTTTCCTATCTACAAAAGAGGCTTAGAAGGTTCAGTAATTTAACTCCCTGTCTGAACTCGGTGGCATCGAATAATTCTTGCAATTTTATTCGGTACGAGAAGTCACCGGTATTCTTGTTGGAGTTATTCAACTTGAAGAACATACCCACACAGCAGTTAAAAGAGTCGTGGACCAGTCTTGTCACTCAAATTAATGGTGGCGCTCTGAAAAGCAAATATAAATTAACATGTTAAAGTTATTAGTGATGCGACTTTTGTTAAAAATATGGTTAAGGTGGATACAATTTTACATATGACTACATGATCTCTTAAATTCAGTGTAAACAGTCTTAACATGCGGAGAAATAAGTTCAAGTAATCTTTGTGTATCACACAGCATTCTTGAAAGAATCGTTGATTAAATTCCTATAAGTCATTGTTTCAAGCACAGTGTGTGACAAACAGGATGACGCTCACTATTTTTTTAGCAAACTCGTTTCACCTAACATTGAAAATCTGGCCCATGGCTCCGCGTTAAATCCTAAGATAAGGAAAAGTATTATTCTATTCTGGGCGGGCGTATAACGGATTTTGTAGACGATTTTGTGTTCGTACATTAGAAAGCAGGCGGCAATTTCTACAAAACTGAATATAATAAAAAATACAAAATAAACAGAAACCGATTTCTTAGTCTCAAATGGGAATATATTAAAGGTTCAATCACTCAATGTACGTCACTGGTATTCTTTTTGGATACTTACCTCAAGCAAATAGTAATTCAATCTGATTGATATTTAATTTAAGTTTATTTTATTTTATTTTATTTTTGTTACAAGATAGTGATAGTGTGTAGTCGAGTCACTATACTCGATCATTATTACCGTTGTTACATAAGGAAATTAAGGTAGCGGTAAAGGCTATTTTTGCACCAATTCTTTTCTCAGAGTTAATGTCAAGTTTCAAGTGTTAGAATCAAGATATTTAGTTCAAATTTTCAGGATAACTCCCTTAGTTAATACTTTCTCCAAAGAATATAAAAATTGTATATTTGTAGCCATGATTTTGAAATATGACACCAATCAATATTAAAATTTAATTTTTCATATTTTTTTTACATAATAATAATTGGCTAGTATCAATATTACCAAATTAGTTATAAATATGTTGACACTATTAATTGTAAGATTTTTACGGCAGGATTTGTAAATAAAATTTGTTTTTATGATTTTACATGGGTTTACATATCAAAAAATTATTAAAAATTCTTTCAATTTTCAAAATGTGATTTTTCAAAAAGTACTTCAAATACAGGAAAATTGTGCCGTACAAATCTTATCTGTAACCTTGTTAATAGGCTGTAAAAATTCCATGTCCATATCTCATTTCAAAAATTATGTAGGAAAACTTATTCTGTCAAAAATGTTGAAAACAAGTCATATTTGCACCCCTCTTTTTAAGTCACAGAGCAGTCTTTTTGGTTAATCTCACTTTTGACACCTCTTTGACACTAAAAGAAGCTAAAAATGCATTTACAGTAGCAGTCACGCATTCTGAATGCAAGCACTGCCTTGTCAAACTTTCCTGAAAAACAGTAAAATATGACTTTCCCTTTTCAAACATTTTTTTAAAAGCTAGGGGACCTCTACCATAGTTAATATACTAAGGACTCCCCAACTTCCTCTTATTTGGTCAGTTTTTCAGAAGTTTCAACGGGCTATAACTCTGCAATGCCTATGACCCCAAATGTCTAGTTTTTTTTATTCCACAGAGAATGTTGACTACTTTTATGTTTTAATAGTTTTATTGAAGTTTATAACTGACGCTCTAGCCTTTACCGCTACCTTAACCAGCAACCACCGAAGGATTGTATATTGATGTGCCAACATTATGATACAAGCAAAGACAACATTACTGAATCAAACTAATGGTCTGAGATACAAATATGTAAACAAAGTTCAACATTTTGGTAGTATCATCGATGAAGTCGTTAAAGTGACAACAACTTTCAAAATTATAAATGTTATCAATGACTATAGCACACGGCTCTTCACATTTTAAATTCTTAAATCTCAAGATAAAACGCCTAAATGCCAAAAAAGTATGTAATTTCATGTTATCAAAAGAAAACAAAAAATACCGTCCCTATTTTGGAGCTTTTGTCTTCTCATTCGATTCAACAGCCGTCCCACTAGCTCACTTTTCAGTGCCACTTTTCGTTTTGCATTACAACTTGCGTATACTTTATAGTGCGCAGGCTGCAAAGAAACGCAATGAAGATGGCCACGCCCTGTAAAGTGCCCGATGCGATGAATACGTAATCAGATTCAGATTATCAGATTGCGCGAATCCATCAACCGATAAAATGATCCGAGTGAAATCAATTGCATTTGACAATATCACTGTAAATGCACAGCGGCGAGACCTGTAGGTTTGTTGGTGAGCCACTTTCATTTGCTTTTCTCTGATGAGAATGAAGAACAAGACAAAGTTGAACAGAATTATGCTGCTCAGAGATGTTGTAAAGATAATTAGCGAGATAAAATACTTTGAAGATTTCGAGTACCTCTTAGCAGGCAAAGAAGATGTAACGATTAATTCATCCATAAACACGTGAAAACGAATGATAATAAGCGATGGAGAATCCGGGTACAAATCAAACTGCGCGAAGATGAAGAGTCAGTATTTAACTGACATCGATGCTTACAGAAGAGCAAGCTGGTGATAAAAGGCTGTTTTACCAAAACTACTACCTAACTTCATGCCTGTCTAGCTTAATCATAATTGCATATTCGATTTAACTACTTATAATAACTCAGGGTGACACTTAAATAAAACGAAAAACTCTACAAACAATAAGCGGCAATAATTTACATATCTTAAAGTTGCAATATGGATTAGAATTGACCTACATATTTCGGCGATTTAACTATATATAAAATTCCAAGCGACTACAATACCACGTCAAGGAGGAAGACTGTGTCTACAATTTCTCGCGAAAACACCAACGTTGCCACTGTGTATTATGCTTTTCCCCACCGAGCCACTGGTAGAATGCTCGAGGGCGGGTGCGAAAGCACGAGGTAATTTTTTTAGATGCACTGACAACAGTTGCAGGTAGTTCGCGTCGATTTAGGGCCCATGATGACTTTGAGTAACATCCCCTCTCTAACACAGAAGTTTTGACCGACCCCCCCCCCCTCGCTTAGAAAAGTTAAATATCAATACAGTTATTTGTAAGATTTACTAAAATGCAGCAGTAGTAAAGACCTTTCAAATCCTGGTGTACCCTGCTAGACACCCCATTCATTCTGATTCATTCTGATTCTTGCCAATGAACGGCGAATCTTGATGATTCTCGCCATTGAATTTCTATTCTCACTGTAAGCTTACTTGGTGAGAAATTCCATTCTCACCGGTGAGAATTTGTTCTCACACTTGATTCTCACCAAGGAGTGCATTTCTCACCAATCTCAAGTGAAGATTAAAGTTTTCTCACCGACAGCGGCGAGAATAAGAACAGATTCTCACTGATTGCGAGAAAGCGTCATTTTCTTGCTCTAGTCTCGCAATTTTTCCCTATAGTGCGTGGCCAGGGCGTGTGAAGGTTGGTTCAAGATCGTACGACAAGGAGATAGCGTCACACCTTTGAGATTAATTACTGGTAAAAACTTGAATGAGAACAATCGAGAGCGAGATTTCCATGGTGTGATCTTGTTTAATCTTAAGAAGCGATCAAAGACTGACGGAAATTTCCATGTGGTGACCATTGTCTAACGATGATACTTCTGTAGTTATGTAAGTTTAGAAAAGCATACAACTTGACAGAGAATGTATACTGCACAATTCGAGACCTGGCACGTCACGCTTGCCTAGTGGGGGCCCTATTTTTGTGACCAGCGCAGCCAGCGGCAGAAATGGGGCAGAAGACAAGGCTAGCGTTTGCCATCTTGCAATAAAGATCTAGAGTGGTGGTTATAACCAACATCTTGGTGTGTCAGCTTCAGTGACTGAAAGCATTACGATCCAGACTAGTACCTCAACTCATATTCCCCTAACTACGAGCGCAACGATATTATTTGTCAGGGTAGAATGTGCCTCGGGAACAGATGTTCGGACTCTCAAATTTTTACAGTTCCTTTCTGAACTAGCACTTGTAGGGGCTCACTTTATAGCTCTTTGAATAAAAAAACATTTTTACCGTCTCAGTTTTTCTAAAATCCAAAACGTTATTTTCCCAACATAGTTCAAACATGGATGAAGGCCATCGTGGATATCAAATATTGGTTAGCTAATATAGGCCTACAGGTCACCGTCTCCCTCCGGGGAATAGCTAGCAGAAGCAAAGTAGTGTATCAAAGTCTGCAAAGATAACACAATTTAATATTTAAAAATGTATCTTATATTGCTAGATGTTGTCCCGTCTTCCTTCAACCTTCTGTTTGCTATATTCGTATTCGTAAATACACCTAACAATCGTTACAGTTGGTATTGCATATAGTGAAAATGTAAACTCGCCATCTCATCCATTGTACACGTGGATATCATGCGTGATCAAAACCCTTTCACAGCGCTTTGTCAGTATCATTAAATTTTTTGGTGTTATCATTTCTCGACTTACTGCTCACTTGGCGAAAGGAATCAAGTGTAGGTATTACGTAATAATGGCAAAGTTAACGTCAGGTGACCTCTGTAAAACAAAACTTTGCACAATGCTCAAACTTTCCTCAATGAAACTTTCAACCATATGCTTACCCTTTATCCGATGAAGAATAAAAATCATTTGCAATATTTGCTACCAGAGACACAAATTACCTGATATTTACCGATATTTCAAAATTCAAAATGGCCGCCATCCAATTGTTAACTCTAGGGGAAAAGACAATTTTTGATTTTCGAAAAACTAAGAGGGTTAAAATGTTCCTTACTCCAAGAACTTTACTTCGGGTTGACCAAATCATAAAATGCTGCTGGAGATTGCTATCCTGAACTGCCACCTTTAGCTGTTGCAGAATGCGTCTTACAGTCATGAAACACTGAAGCAGCATATACGAACTGATCTGCGGAGGAATTTCCGACGAGGTTTGGTGATCATCAACTCGAAACTTTACAACGGTTGTGGCGCACCACACCGCAAAATGGAGCTGCTGCGACCAATAACGAGGGTTCGGGTCCCTCAGGCAGCCATCGGATTCCTCGGGCGCGGAGTGACTCATTTATGGTTTTATCGTTTCTCGACTTATTGCTCACTTGGTGAAAGTGATTCATGACTTCCGTCACGTAGATGTCCCTCGGATGCGCCACGATTTGTACCCATTTCTTACACAAATTGCAAGATCCGTGATGAGCTTCTTCAAAGTTAGTAGTCCGCCAAGCCGAACTGGGTCACTGATTGCAGTAGCATTCAATTTCACACTCGGCACACGACTTTTATTCAACATAAAGCTACACGGAAATATTGTCATGCTCATGTACTCTATGCGTTTGTCGTAAATACGTGTGTGTACGCCCGACATGTAAAATAAAGCTATAGTTGTATAGGCTACGTTAGGGACAAGTGACTATAGTGGGCTGGTTTACAAATGTGTAATTATTCTAATTTTGTTAAAGTAAATGTTCTCTTTACTGTCGAATGCTGTTGTGTCCTCGCCCAAACATGCCCTTTAACAAACAAAATAGGTCATGAAAACAGATACCAGTGCCAGTGTAGCAGCAATTATCTTAGTCTTCTGGTATTTAGAGAACCACCCAATGCAATCCAATGACGAGCTCCGATTTTATTGGTGTTTGTATTTCAAACCCAGCTACTATGTTGAGATCGTAGCATATATCTCTCGGCAGACGAATGTCACGCTCAGCCAATCAATGTATTGAGTAATTTCTCCGCCCTTAGTTACTTCTTCAAAACTACTCCGCCTGTGTTCTAACGCAAACCTATTACACTTTAACACACAAAGTTATGAAAACAGAAACTAATTATCGAAGTCGTCTGGCATTTGGGGAACCACCAAATGCCATCCACTGACGGGTGAGCTCTGATTTTTATCGATGTCTACCCTGTTATTATGTTGACATCGCACTTTGCAGCATATATCTCTCAGCGGACAGTACAGTGCCTTACGCCAAAGTTTTTTTTTATTGTTGGAGAAGTCATTTATTTGAAATTCCCTGGTGTTGCACAATAACAACGACGGACTACAAAACATGGGCTTTGTGTGATCGAAAACAGTGAATCCTTTGTATTTTGTTCGAGTGTGGGGGTTCGAATACCATCCATAGAAATTTGATCATCATCGTCATATAAATTCTGTACCACACACTACTTAAAGTCTTCCCCCGATATGGCAGGTTATAGCTTGAAATTGTGCCCCTTTTATGCCTTTTTAACAATGAAAGTGACTAAAATAGTTAAACCACGATGGTGACGTCACTCTATTGAAATATGAGGTAATTATCCGGACAAATTCCCTTCTATCTGAAAAGATCCAGTCGAAGGTGATACCGAGAGGTGATTCTAAAGTCACTTCAGGGTAAATTTACATTCAACAAGATCACTCCGGTAATAAAATTAAAGACAGCAGACACATTTTGCAGGTCATATATGTAACGCCCTCCCTTGTAGAGATATCATCAGGAAGCGTCCCTCACATGGCCAAGGAGTGTGAAGGTTGACTCAAGATATTACGAGGAGATAGAAGATAGCGTTATACTTTTAATTAATTATTTGTAGACGTTGAATGAGAACAATCGAGACGGGGTATTTCATGGTGTGATCTTATTTAATCTTAAGAAACAATCAAAGACTGGCGGGAAAATTACCACGTGATAACCACAGTAATTATGTAAGTTTAGAAGAGATATATAACTTTGTTGGTGAACGATACTGATGCCATCTCGTTATAAAGTTGAAGGGTTTGCTACAATCTATATCTTGGTGTGTCAGCTTCAGTTACTGAGAGCATTACGATGCAGACTGGTACCTCAACTTGAAATTCCCCAACTACGAGCGTGACAAATTGGTGAGGAATCCGGGTAGCCGAAGCAGCACGACTGTAGGATTCTGAAATCTGGTGGTAGAGTCAAAGAGCGATGTGTATGAGATGGTAGACACGGTTGAAGGACCACTGAACTAGCAGCAAGATTGACGGTATGGTTTATAGAAACGGTTTATCGAAGATGCACTTCAGCGGATGGAGGTGAACCATGACAGAGAGAAAGGGCTAGTTGCAGACATAGGCGTCAGAGGTAGGCAATGTGACATTTTTTGTGTTGTTGCAAACGTCATGCCTTGAAGATACACAGGACGAGAGAATGGGTTGTCTACAGAAATGGCTGAAGAAGTTTGAAATATGTGTAAACCTAGAACAAGAACGACACGCCAATGTCAACGATGCTACTGGTTAACCTTCCAGTCGGCTCTGTAATACATGGACTGATGAACTGACAATGATAAGAAGCAGTAATTGGGAATACAACAACTCATAAGGTCCGACAGCAACGGAAATAAGGATGCATGACATTTTTTTGCCTTTGGTGAATTTTATGGTATTTCGAAAATCACCCCTTTTTTTATATGTTAATTCTCTGGACTTGTATGCAAACGAGACTTCTTTCTTTCTTTGAAGTGTTGTTGTACTTTGTCGTTGATGAGGTACGCGTACTGAAGTTTTATTTTGTTGTTTTTCTTCTCAGTTGGCTAGGAATGCCAGTGCTAGTGATCCCTAACTGATACAATGGTCTTTGGATTTGACCGAATAGCCAGGGGAATTGAGTTTTGGATATAAAGAGATATTGATGTTTATCGCGTTAATTTTTCGTGTTTTTGAAGTTGCTCGATGTTTTAGTGTTGTTTTGCTTATTATATTTTCATGAAGATTTCGGAGAAAGAGCCTCGTATTTTGGCACAGAAGTTGCTATTTGCTGCAGTCTAGTGATGCCCATCACTATAGAATTATTGATTGCAGTTCAAGTTCAGCGTCCCCATACCTTGATGATCACGTCAATTGTCTACAGGTATAACATCCAACAAAATTTGAATTTCTATTTTATGTGGATATATAAGAATATCACCATATTTTTGACATTTATTAGTAGGCCTATATAGTATTGTACACTTCTCAGTAATATTTATTGATGAAGGCATTATATCTGATAAATATCTAATTGTACTGACAAGCATTTGGCAGTGTCAAGTTAACAAATAGCTCATTTGCATATTATGAAGTTATGTAATTAGTCATATAACGCCGAAATAACTGCACCAAATGTGATGAAATCTGCTGCAGATACTGATCCGACAGATATCTAATCGTGGTATAAAGCATTTAGATGTGTTGAGTTAATTAAGGACTCATTTGCATATTTAATGAACTTTGTAAATAGTGATATTACTCAAAATTTACAGCATTGCCTTTGATGAAACTTGCTACAGATATTGACCTGATAAATATTGAATTGTACTGAGAAGCATTGGATGTGTCAAGTTAATAATTAGCTCATTTACATATTCAATAAAGTTTTGTAATTAGTGATTTAACTATGAGAGTACTGTGCGAAAGTTGATGAAACCTGCTACATATAATGTTATAACAGATGTCTGATTGTTCTTATTACACGCCTCACACGAGTGTCGATTATATTAGTATGAATTTGGTTTATTGACAGGAATATTGAAAGACATAATACAATAAATTCTCGTCAGAGATGCTTACTCTGGCAGTAGACCGTATACACGTCTAGTATTATCAGAAATCTGTCTTCTACTCCGCGTCGTGTGCTCAATTGAACTGCTGTCAGAATGTCTGTCTTTGTTCTTGTGTTTTGGTTAGTGATTATCCTGAGGTGTGCAAATGTTGTGTAACATTTCCTTGCTCGATGTTTGTCAGTCACTTTATATGAGACAGGTCAAAGGTACAATTGTTTTACACAACTTCATAGCAGTCAAAAAGTATGCAGTAATTCATGTCATACTGTATTATTTCATGCGTCCAGTAGTGTCTGATAAATGTCAATACATGTCGAGTCATCAGCAGTCAATTTCAATGCTTGATAACTAAGTTTGTAATTTTGTCAAACTCAAAGTCATTTCTTCCATTCAGGGGTCATATTAGTAGGTCAAGTTGTTCTGTCGAGTACTGTTGAGTCTGTTTACTGGATATTCAACATTCTGTGAAGCGAACTACTATTAATGAACCCGTTGTGAAACACGTGAGCACCTTCAGTTCATATCTGGTTTTAATCTTGTATTCAATTGTCTTCAAAGGTTTCTCCGGTACATTGCATTCATTTCGGCTTTACTGTTAGCCCTTTCGCTCATGGTTCTCCTGATTTCAGAGTAAGTTGCGGATTAAATTTAAGTGAAAGAAAATTTCGGACTAATGATTAATTTTATTGAACGGAAATGAATACGAAATAATACAAAGAAGAAAATTATTCGTCCTTTAATAACACAACTTATTCTTAAGACTTATTTTCAATACGGTCCAAAGTTGATGTCGCACAGCAGAATCTTACTGTAACGACTAAAGTATAGCGCTTTCGCGATTTTTTATGTTCGGCTCACTCGAATGTTCAACTTTATACTGAGATCAACCTTTAAATTTGTAGTTTGTAAAAGTTGTGAGGATCAGTTCAACTATAGTCAGTAGACACAGAAGATAAAGCAGCCGGACTTGAAGAATATCAAACTTGGGTTTGGTAGAACAACTCAAGACCTCATGCATGGTAAAAGGTTGGCTTTTTATCGCTAAATTGGGCTTTTCTTTTATTGCTATTGGGATTTTAGCGATAAAATCCAACTTTTTTCCATGCATGTGGACCTGAGTTGTTTTACCAAACCAAAGTTTTGAATTTGGTTTCATATATTTTAGTCACACAAATAAGACAGTTAAAGACGATTGTCTTCATAGATATAGGCTGTACCAGGCGTTACATTCTGTTAGCTCGTTCAAAACGGTGCAAAGGAGATACTATTCCAACATCGCTACTCAAAGACGGAATCTGAAAATGACTTGCCTCGCGATGACATTCCTTTTGCACTGACGTATTTGTTAACCTTTAGAAGGCAGCAACAGCGTTAGATTTTATAAAAACCAAGAGATTGGGAGAGATTCATAAGTTTTATTATTGGCTGAAGGTATTGCTGAGGATCAATTTAAAGCTAGTATGTATAAAACTGTCTTCCAATCCAGATTTACCGGTCACACACAACCTACCTTCCAATCCAGATTTACCGGTCACACACACAACCTATCAATTTCTTATGGTGTTTTCGAAGTGTTCGTTACTTAATATAATAATCAAAAGATAATGAAACGCATTTGTAGAGAAACAACGGATCTAGAATTGGAGATCAAATACTACTTCGCACCGTCGAAAATGTGTTATACTCTTAAGTTTCCCTGCAGATTTCAGTTAGAAGATGAAAAACAAGGTTTTATAGAGTTTGGGACAGTAGAACAAATCACTAGAACTAAATAAATTCATTGACAATGATAAGATTTAGCAAACACATGGAATGTACTAAAACAAGTTAATCATACTTTCAACAGTACACTAAGATCAGTGAATATCTAAATGGAAGTGCAATTGATGCTTCACCTGATTGTCCAATCGCAATGCTGATGATCCAAATTCAATATTTTGTGTTTTGCATCTGTTTTGTTTGCAAATTACAATGTTTTATCAAACGTAAAGACCTTAACAACATTTGCCATTGGATCACTGACATTTGCCATTGGATCACTGACATTTGCCATTGGATCACTGACATTTGCCATTGGATCACTGACATTTGCCATTGGATCACTGACATTTGCCATTGGATCACTACCAATGTTTAGGCTGTAAAGTCGCTCTGTTAAAATAGAACAGGTTGTAATAATGCTACTTTTAAAGATATTGCAAAGCAGACGACAGTACATATAACAGATATGATTAAAAACTATAAAAGCAAAGTAATGTTTTATGAAAAAAAATAAAATCATAGTGGTTTCGTCATGGTTTTTTTCGATAAAAGTATTGTAAGGATTTGGCCTTTCAAATGACATTGTTAATTAAGAAAAGGTTCAACAGGCCGAAAAACTCAGGCGTAAACTTTTATATACAGGACGCCTTTATTGATCCTTTAAAATGTTATATTGTTACCGAAAATGAACATCTTTTGTTATCTTATATAACATGTGTACGGTTCAGAAGCTGCTTGAACGATACGGATGGAGGGGTTTCACAAAATTAATGAATTAATCAATGAATGTTAAAGCTTTGAATATTCTCAAGACTGCTGACCATTATCACTTAGTTTATAAGCCTTTCTAAAGTTCGCATCTTTATAAAAGATTGAGAATGTATTGAGCGACCAGCCTCCACATTTTTCTTCGAGTTTGGAACCATTGATCAAATCCACCAAAGCCATAGATGATAGACAACCTGCCGCGATAATAAATGAATCTGAATGAGTATCGGAACAGTTGCACAGGAGGATACAACAACAGTCATAGACGAGGAGTTCCATGAATAAAGATGGACAATAATATATACCTACCGCGAGTTTTCCATGATATATATTGTTGGATTAGAGGTAAAGAAAGAAAGAAAGAACTAAAGGCATGGCTGTGAGGATGGAAATTTCCTGTAAAGAACCGACCAACTTGCAATTCATAGGTTTTGATTTATTGAAAATACAACTCCCTCGTTCGGTATTGTGCCAGTCTCTAGACACAATCCGAAAACATGACTTAAAATCAGAGCAGATGACGTCATGAAATCGAATGATATACCTCTTGACATGGTCTAATGATCACGCGAAGATACGAACGGATGTAAAACCTACTGAATAATCATCAACAGTCTGTCAAGTCAGCGAAAATAATTATTTTACGTGTTAGTGTCTAGATTGCAAAATCCAAAAACAAAAATGTTCTCTATAACTCTTATAAAAGTTTACCGAATGAGTTCTTTTTCTTTCAAGAACAACCGTATTTGGTTGTTTACTTTTAACATATTCCTACTTCAAACCACATCAATTTCATCTGTCCAGTTTGTATTTGGTTCTCCCATTACTTATGATTTACTTTGCAATCAGTGCATTGTGCTATAGACCGTAAAAAACTTCCTTCACGGTGACAGTTCGAGTCACAGTGCGATGTATTGATTGGTAAGTAGAACAGTTACAAACTAATAAAATTGAATAGTTTTTACTGGCATCGCCAAGAATGAAAGTTGCTAGACTTCGACTGACAGACACCAAACATATCTGCTAAATTAATGAACGCCCTCGATATTTGCTGTTTGCGTCCGAGTCATCTGTATGTCTCAAAGATTTGTCAAAGTTGAGCGACACAGCCATAGGCTGACAATCTGGTTGCAGGTTAAAACTCTCCTTTGGAACATCAGGAAAGATTGACGAACAATTGATCGATGCATTTATCAATGTTGTATTGACCGTGACAAACGAATGCTAGTACTTTAAGTTTCCTGTTTTATGTTGTCACCATTTAGGCCGCAATGAAGGTTACCGTTGAGGAGGCATGGTTGTAAAGGCAGAGCGGTATAAATAAAGTGAAGGGGAGGAACTATCCTGGGGTAGTGCCGTACTAATCCCCACTTGGTCACGTGACACGTCTTAAAATATGTAGTGCGTGAAAGTGAACACCATTTCCTCAGGTAGACGTCGTCTATATCTACATGTAGCTCCCGGGTCTACTGCTGTATTTGTAAAATCTGGGGAACAAGAAAGCAGGTAAGAGCTTATTTTGCTATGAACAACTCAAAGCCTCTGATTCTGTGAAATTTGGGCAACCAATAAAGACCAACATAACTGACGAAGCACTGAAGAAATTAGCCGTTGTTCTTTATCTAAACTTTACGGCAGCAATTGACAACAATGTCTTCTAAGAGCGACTAAGTGAAGCAATTATGTTCGTAGAGTTCATACTGCCGTCTAGATGACCAGTGACGACTACACAAATACAGTCTAATGACATTTTAATAAACAACGTTTGGTCAGTGTAGGCGGTTAGACATGGTAACTGTTGCTTAAATTCATGCAGGGAAGTTAACTACGACTAACCTGTCAGGTATTTACGTGTTGAATTCAGATATTTTGATTTAAATACTCCTTCAACAAATTCATCTTTACAAATACATTATAATACGGTTAACTTTTTGCGAATTCCTGACCTTGAATATCTGCAAGAAACAAAGTGAGAGATAATTTCTGATTGTTTTAATTGAATTATTAACAAAACATGGATAATTTTGTTCAGGTTAAATATCAAATATATATTGTAGTTTGACGTGTGCGCACAAGGGAGCAACGTATATCACCGCATTACTCACAAAATAATGTACCTATTTAAAGGTAATAATGACATATACACTTTTAAATCTTGGAAGGTTTGTTTAAGAGACTAATCTCTACAATACTTAGAAGGTGACATTCGTTTTAGTTCGGTCTTCATGGAATTAATATTGCGTAGCTTCTAACTAGCCATTAAGATATTTTACGACTGAAAGTGAAATTTGTCAGCAATTGTTGCCCGAAGTTTGTTAAAAGTTGCAGTCATTAAATTCGTGCACAGAAGTAGCATAGTATTCAGAGGATTTCATAGTTGTGCTGTTGTAGGATAAGAGTGACAAAATCAAATGTTAATGAATTTGCGTTTTACGCAAACTTACGCTTGTGTTACTCATGCTAACAATATAAGCGCTAATAATCAAGTTAAGCCATGATGTCAATTTGTCTGTTTAAAAAGTAACGGTTTCAAAAATGATGAAGTTTCACATAATTTCCCATCAACAAGGTTAGCGAGAAAGTGTCCTTGACACTACTTTTACTAACAGGAAAGGCTATGGAACTTCTAGGGCTAAGTTACTTTGTCATTCATAAAGTCATCGCTAATCACTTACAATACTGTTTCCGCTGCAAACGAATTTGAAAGGTGTGCCTTGTTACGAAAATCTTATGAAGCATGAATTTCACTCTATACGAAAGACGGATAGTGTAAGACCGTCTCCGACAATGATTTTAACTGACACAATCGTGACAACAAAGTTATCGCTCTTCTGATCATTACATTACATCGACATAATAACACTTTCAATTGTCAAAATGAGTCGTCTTTATCCACTTCTTTCCAGAATTGTACCGCATAGTTTACAGTTGATTCAAGATGGAAAGATTCCAGCAGATCTTTCAACTCGTCCTGATGCTGCTTGTCATACCCTGGCAGGAATCCCAAGGAGCTGGTGAAGTTTGCGAAGTCGCTCTGACAAAGGACATTTCTGTCGTGTCATGTCGTGTCGTGTCTAATGAAATTCAAAGCCTCCAGTATTTTTCCAATTTACAACTACATGATTTGCAATTATCAGAGAACAAGTTTTCTGTCGTAGAGGTGGGAATAGTTCATGAACTTCTTCAGGGTCTTAAGAGATTCAGCCTTTCCTCAAATCCTTTTCGATGCAGTTGTGAAAACGAAGGCCTAAGGAGCTGGCTAGTTAATGCCAATGAAAGAGGAATTCTGATAGACAGTTTATCAGACTAAAGATGTCATTCGCCTTTTTCGTTCCAGGGAGTAAAATTAGAGAGTGCCGATATTTGTAAAACAAAATTAAATGAAAATATTACCACTCCAGGTATATCTACGCATGTGCCAGACCATGCTACCACGTCAAGTATACCTGCAGACAGGCAAATATTGGATGAATGGGGGCTATTCTTAATAGTATCTATTGCAATTTTGATAATCGTGTTGGTAATAATATTATCATTAATACGCTTGAAGGCCCGTAGAGAAGCATCGTAAGTTCGATCACATGACAGTGCATTCTGCAAGGCCGGTGTTTGATTCTAAACTTCGATCCAAACGTAAACATATGACAGATTTTGCTGAAAAAGTGGAAATCGGCATCTACAGCATTGAAGATCATGGAGGTCGAATTGCCCCGGAAGAAGTAAATAAATGGTTTCCAAACTTTGAGCTTGAAGAGTTTAGCAGCGAGAAAAGAACAATTGGCTCCAAAGATGTTCGAAGTACGATATCGTCAAGAGCGACTACTTCTACAGAGAGAAATTATAAAGGTGAAAAGTGTCTAAACGTTGGCACAAATGTCAATATCGAATGTCAAATGTCAATTGATGAAAACATCGAAATGGAGAATGACGAGTCATTTCTCCCAACTCCTACTTCCATAACCACCCAAATGTTGAAGGTAAGTTACATTATCCGCTTGGATTTTAGCTACTATAGACCAGTCTATAGAAGTTACTATAAACAAAAATGGGAAACAAAAAATGTTTTTCATCTTATGAAAACAAAAGCAGGAACATTTTTTTTTAAGTTTTTCTCAATGAAAGTACCAAAAATTAAATCAAAATTAAGATTACATTAAAGTTTAAAAAGTTAAAGTTAAATTAAAAATGAACATTACATTAAAGGAAAATAAAAAATAAGAAGCAATGAACATAAAATTAAATTGTATATAAAAATGAAAACGAAGTGAAATGCATTTTGACTATGGCAGACAGCTGCCACAGTATACCAGCATGCTTTTCGAATCCCATAGCACTCGGTCGCTGTGTCTCAATGGAAAATATGAAAGAAAAGATCAGAATTTGGTTGATGCTAGCTCTGCATGGCAGGGCTGTGTGTTACCGGCGTTACAAGGCCTCCCACC
>LD345342.1:23642-50462 GCA_001465055.1 Ptychodera flava | reverse complement strand
GCAGAGCTAGGTTGATGCCTGTAAGTGTATGTTTTTTCAACAATAAAAGACACAAAAATGTGTTTTTTCCTGTAGAATCAATTTATTTATTAAAATATCCCTTCAAATGCCCCATACCCTTGATATCATCAAACCCCCCTCGTCAATTCTCCCACCCTGCCGCCTCCTGAGGTGTTTGTAAATGCAGCCTAAGCTTCGGAATCTTAGTGTTGACCGCAACTTTTGTCAGATGACTGATCACGTCACATTTAGTGTCAATACAAAGGAAAGCTAAAATAATGATGTAATGTGCTTTGATCATCCAGGATACAAAAAGAGATGGATACACAACCTGCTTGGCTGATGAAAACTCGAAATGTTCGACATCAGACACGGCTCGAGAACTTTGAGTTGGTCTGATTGAACATGATGACAACAAAGAAAATATGATCTTACCTGTGCAAGTGAACGAAAAATTCAAAGAGGCAATATTCGATCACAACGGAGGCCATCTTACACTCGAAAACTACGGTATCAGCTTGTTTGTTCCTCCTGGAGCAATCGAGAATGGTGACAGCCAAGCGGTCAGCATTGAACTTAGTTACGATAAGAAACACATGCCAGATTTACTAGGTGGAGAAGCGGTCATCAGCCCTGTTGTCATTTGCAGGCCAAAGGGTCTCATTTTCAAGGAATCGCTAGTATTAAGATATCCTCACTGTGGCAGTGGTCAACACAAAATCAAGCATCTCACTTCAGACACTGATCACATGGCACCTGTCTACTACAGAAACAGTACCGCAGAGGACAAGAAAAGCATCGGTTTGGTAATGGGCGGTGTGTGTCTTCGGTTAATTGATCACTTCACCCTTTACACTACTGTATCAGACGGCGAAGTGATCAAGGCCTTCATGATTTTTGCAGACTTACAGGACAAAGATGTTGTCATACTGAGGATTTGGATCGTAAATAACACTAAGGATGCGTTAGAGGTAGGTCAGCCATTAAGATGCAATGATGCCAGCATTTTGCCGATTGCTATCATAATACTTCATGAAAGTTTGCCACGTTTTGTATTTGTTTTACCAATATTTCTGCAAGTGGTTCACAATACTTCCTTGCAATGGTCAATAAATGTAACACAATTGTGATCAAGGTATTAGACCACACGCTGACAAAGGTGGCACCCTCTAGTTCGGGACTCTGGAGACAATCTCATCTTGCATACCTATAATTTACAAATTTGTGAAGATCATCCGACACAATGTCATGATTAATCATGTAGTTTGAGTGCCATCCAGGCTAGAGTGTTTTACAAAAGATGTTGCATTGTTTCGTGTTATGTATTATCAGTTACTAACACACCATTTTCAAAATTATTCCTGACAGTGCAAATATGTTCGAGTAAATGATTGTAGGGATATTGTTAATCAACCCAGCTGACTGCTGGCTTTGTTCTTTGTCAAATAGGAAGTACTAAGCCATGAGTCCAGAAAGCGGGGAACAGAGTTGTTTGGACCCAAACCGTATACTATTGATAGTACCGCAGGGGATGTACAGATTGAATTCAAGAAGATGACTGACAGGTGGTCAGTTCCAGATACAGTGACGGTATGTTCATCAAAAAGATATCTCAACTTCACAGAGAAGAACACATTCATCTATAAAAATGTTATACAGTGAGTCAAACGACAACACATGACGGAAAAAATTGCTCGCTGAGACACTTTCACCATACTCATAGCATCGAAGCATAATTATGGTCTCTCTTGTAGATTCCATTAAAGTCTACACTAACATATATGGTAAGTCATGAGCAGATAGTTATTGAAAGAATAGAAGGCTCATCAATGCACTGTGATAGAATTTCAATGGAAGTATGCATCTATCAGCTACGCAATGCCAATGCGGAATTAGTGAATGTGGCCATTTTAGAGAAAGTACCGCAGGTAACACATGTCACATTTCTTTAGTTAATACAATAAATTACAGTAAAGCGTGGCTTGCCCTTGAGCTCTACTTTCTTCAAAAACATGACGAGTAAGGAATACAGTAATTTCGACAACTGATCGTTCATTTTTACAATCCAAAGTAAGGTTCGAAAAATGAAGCAAGGTATATCTTAACCTATAACAAATATAGCATGTGTAACGTAAGGCTACTATTTTTCCAAAACAGGGTTCTCAAGCGGGTAAGGGACAAACATCACCTAAAAGCGACACTTGTCCTTCCAAACCAATACCAGCAGCTCTACCATATGGACTTTGCCAGAGGATATCCCTACTAATGGATTCAACACATCCAACAGGCAATGACTGGCGAATGCTGGCTGAAAAGACAGGACTAAATATGCCTGCTATACAAGTATTACAAGAAAATAAAGCGAAGAATAGTCCAACCGAAAAACTCCTTTCAATCTGGCAATCGGAAAGGAGCGGAATCAAGATGGAATATTTCGGTGAACTCAGAGATATCTTTGTCAACATTCATCGTGACGACGTGGCAACAGTTATTTCTGAATTCATTGAAGTTTTCGAGGAGAATTGCCTCGAGGCAGCAGATCAAGCTATTACACCAAGTTCCAAATCACAAAAGGTTCTATCTGACATCAACTACAATAACAAGGAGAAACATCTTTTGCAAGCAGAAGGGGAAGACAAGGCGAAAGAAAATATCACTAAGTCCAGATGTCAGCCACATAGTAATGATAGATTGTCTGACGATGACGACGAAAGCCTTGAAAAATCCACACGGGTCCGGAGGGAGAAAATCTGTCGTCAATTACAAAGTCAGGATTCTTTCCCTGACAAAATATCATCATTAAAACCATCAAAGGAAGCGGGTAATGAGGAAAATGCATCAGGACTGCACAGAAACAATAACGTCAAATCGGAAGGACCCAGGCCTATCAAATGGGACAGCGGCTGTTACTCTGGGTCTGAATTTAGTAAGCATGATGAACACGATTGGAACTAATTTGGGATAACTGGATGGTGAAGTAATGTCGATTTAATCTACAAATGTAATCTCATCTGCTTTTCTTCTTATTTTACACACTTTTTTCATGAGTAATTTGCAATATTGCAATATTCAGCTGTACGGCACGTAACAATTTTGAGAAATTTGAAAAATATGAAAATCCAATTATCCCAAATTAGTTCCAATCGTGTTGATGGCAAACTGTTTCGAAAGTAAAAGTTGAATGCAGACACAAAAACAAAATGACAACGAACAATAACATAAAGAATATTTTTTCTATAATCAGATATATAACTTTTTGTATTTTTGTGTTTTTGTAAAATTTGGTGTTTACCTGATATAATATGGTTACATAGTATTACTTATTACTACCATGTATCATGTCTATACCATGCTGCTTTTAGCGTTTGGACTTTGATTTCCCCCGAGAAGATAATTTTAGCTTCAGAGGATGAATGTAAGTGTGTGTCTGTGTGTTAGTCTTCGTGTGTGTCTAAGTGTTTCTGTATGTGTTCACCCTAAGACTTAAGATTAGTTACATGTACGCATTATACCATCAATTACTAAACTTACTTTTCAAATGCTTAGAGATAATGTTTTATAGAAATCTAAGATTATTATTTCACTTTTAACAAATTCAGTTTTGGTCATTTTAAGTCTGATGAGAATCCTTACATCGATTTGTTTCTTAAACTTGACTGTGTTCAAGTGAAACTAGAAATTGGCAATTACAAATTCTAGCTAACCAGAGCATGATTTCCGTTCTGCGGACCTACATGTACGCAGAAAGTCAAATCTTTACAGGTAGCACCAAACTGTTGCCGTAAAGGGCCGCGTATTTAACGACGATGCAATTACATAGAGTCGGGGCAAGTAACATAACACTATGTGGCAGGAAATGGATATCAGGGCTTAAGTTTATGCATTGTTTCTGTAATTCATGGCATCCTTACTTTTTGATATATTGTAATTATTGACTTTTTGCCTTGGATGTTTTGTTTGGTCGTTTGGTTTGTTTTACATTCATGAAAAATCATAATTCTGAGAACATGTATGGCACTTAGTGTTGTGAATTGTTGAGGGCTAGTTTAAGTGAACATGGGATGCTGGGTAGATATGAAGCCACAGAGTACAAATTTTGACAATTTTCCCTGTGTACCATTGAGTTACAGCATCCTGGTCTTCTAGCTAGAGAATGGTGCAATACCTCGCGAGTTAATGCCCTTTTTTAACAAAATAGTCCAGGGGTAGACCCGGCCGAAATGTCGGAAATGAAGCGAGACAAACAAAATATAAGAAAGCTGGAGAAGTTGCATCAAGTTTCTAAATACTCTAAGACAAATAGTAAATTAATCAAAAACAGTTGTACCACTTACACATATCAGAATTTTCAACTAATCGATATCCTGACAAATGTGTTATAATAGCACGAGGGGCTGACCCATCAGCACACCACGTACAAAAACTTACTAAAATGGGGGTCGCGGTGAAAATTCGAAATATTTACCGATATATATAAATCACAATGGGAATCATTCCTATGTTATCTCTATGGGGGATAAAATTCAAGATTTTCACAAAAGAAAGCTGGTGAAAAACTCTATTTACTCAATAAGCTTAAATACGGATAGTTTTCAATCGGATTCGAACCCACAACATACGGCATCAGTCGCCTAGCTGAGAGGCCACAGACAGAACCACTCGGCTAAATCTCCACTCCAAAAAAGAGTGGTTCAATAGCCGGCTAAGTTGTTACATTTTTCTGACTGAGACCGCTAAACACGTTGTAGAGTTCGTGAAGCACTCACGCACGCATGCTCACTATCATACATCGCACATACATACACTTTATCGAAGCGAAGAAACGAATTTCATCGCTTTAACTGGGCGAAACATGAGCCTAAACAAGCGGTAGGCCTAGAGAATATTGCAAACCTTGTACAGTACGATTTTCTGCCCTAGAGGTGCATTCTACCTTATCGGACAAGGGATCCGCTTTAAGATCTTGGAAAACTACACATAAGTAATAAGCGACCCTTCACATTTTGCTGAGTCGAACAATCATTATTTATCTCAAACATTCTACGTGCAATTTGCAATCTAAAGTAGTGTTACCAAAGTTACAGATCAACCACAGCATATGTTTCATAAAGGCAATTGTCATGATGCATTAACAGTGATGTTGCTCCTGCAATTCAAAAGGAATGATTTCAAGGAAAATGGTGACAATTGAAGTTTTAATGCAAAATATAAAAATATTTTGCAACTACAAGGGCTGTAGACTGCGAAGATACCCACAGTTGAGATAATTGAATATTCTGTGAACAGAAAAGAAAGAAAGGTTTTGTTCTAAAACGTCAGCAGATTTGCGTCTTTAACAATTTATATTTCGACGTTAGGAAAATTGCAATCTGAAGCGAGGAAGTTCATTTAGAAATTTACCGTGTGAAGTCAGTCCGCACACTTCTGCCAGCGGCCCTGCAGCGCTTGGATCCCTGCTTTGTAGGTTTCATCTTGGTGGTCAAAAAAGTCCTGACCGGCGGATATGACGTAATCATCATCCTCAAAATGCTTTCCAGCAAACTGTTTCTTCATGTTTGGGAAGAGATGAAAGTCTGAGGGTGCTAGGTCAGGAGAGTATGGTGGGTATGGAACGAGTTTGAAGCCGCAGTCACGCACTGTTGCCATGGCAATTACTGACTTGTGGGGTGGCGCATTGTCCTGATGGAACAAGACAGTTTTTTTCTCAACTTTCCTCGTCGGTTTTTATAGCCTCCCGTAAGTCTTAAATCAGCAGTCAAATACACAGCGAACAAAAAATAAACCAGTCAGTTAGTCATCTGAAGAGTTGATATAAATGCAAACCAAACTTTATTGATCTGGCATCGCTCCTTCATAGTTAGGCTCAAAACCTTCATCCAACCCTCGTATTTGTACTGCTTTGCAGCTGGAAGTAGAAAGTTTGATAATACAGTCAACATGGAGTTTCCCAATAGGATAGTTTCTGCATGTAAAGAAATCTGCATTTCAATTATTTACCCCACCTACAAGATATTACATGCCAGAAATGAATATTTTCCGCACAATACCAAAAAACGTGTAATAAAGTCTAATTTTCGACACCAGAAAATGTGTAGGCCGGGGACAACATTGTTGCGAGGAACATTTTGTGTAATTTTATATTTGTTGGTAAACTATTGTGCAAAAGTTTCCCCTGGAAGTCTCTAAGTTTTGTATCAAGTTTAAGTTTAAGAGGCAGTAGATAAAATGGTCCCCAGGCAAACACATTGGTATCAAGGATGTTGTTAAAGAAATGCTGAGTTTTAGGTGTTATAAAACACTTACCAATTAATTTTGGTGTGGTAATATTTGTCACACATTATATAAAACACCATCGAATGAAATATCGATCTCATCGTCATATTGTTGAAAGGCTGTAAAGTCTTTTGGATTCACATTTGTTTTCCAGTTTAGGGAGTGAGTGTACAATGTCATACCATTGTAAGAAAAGATGTTGTGGTACAGCAGTAGCAGTTATTATGATTTCCCATCTTGATGGCCTCTCCTGTCAAACATTGACCTATATACTTGAATTTAAAGTCTGCAATCCTATATTTACAGATTTTGATATATTGAATATACTGTGATCTTAATACAGTAAAAGTAGCATCTAGTTGTTACCAGTGTCTGCACCAATAAGCATTACAGTTACGATATGGTCTATCGATACCATTTTAACTTGTTCATACCAAATCTCTGCTTACCGGTGCTTTGAAGAGAGTTGGTCTGTCAAACACTCAGAACAGTGTCGGTGCTCTACAAAGATTAGTACCACTGTCACAACTTTCCAAAATGAGGTGATTTACCACACTATCGTATTTATAACAAAAGAGACTTAGAAGGTACAATAATTTAATTCCCTGTCTGAACTCGCTGGAATGGAAGTCTTGTCATTTTATTCGATACGAGAAGTCTTCTTAAAGTTGTTCACCTTGAAGAACATGATCTCTTAAATGCAGTTTAAACAGTCTTAATATGCGGAGAAATGAGTTTATCAATCTTGTAAATTACACAGCATTCTTGGAACCATGGTTTATTATATACTTATAAGTCATTATTTCAAGCACAGTGTGGGGCAAACAGTATGCCGCTCACTATTTATTTGAGCAAACTCTTTCCACTTAAAGTGGCACTCCCATTTGGTAACATTTTTAACACACATTTTTTTTAGTGCCAACGGTCGATATTTGACGTAGCGACTGCGCGCATATCGCGAGATATCGATAAAAACATGTCTTCAAAAAAGTAAAAGTTTGAATTCCGGTGGCCCACCTAAATTCAGCTTCCGAACATCGAACGTTCGGCACTGGGGCCATTGTCAACTAAGCTATGGAGTACGAGTCTACACTGACGCTGCTTTACGCCACAGTACCACTTGCCTCGGTGATCGGTCATGCCCCGTGGGAGAAAGCTGAGTCTTACTGACTTGGCGATAAAACAAAAATCAATTTTTGCTGATTCCACCAGAATTCGCATAGGTCATGTAGGTGACTAGCCCAGTTACGTGCGGTTGATACATAGCGGCCACCGCGTGGTATGCATAGAAGCATACCACGCGCGCGGCGAACCACACGTACTATGTGGCAGACGACAAAATGTAGTCATCGGAGGCGGCTAATATTTAACACGTAAAAACTTATGTGGTATTGGTTAAAAATATAATACAACTGATTTAGAATAATGACATTGACAAAGCTAAGAAGAAGTTTTCAAAAACTGACCTGTGGTAAAGGCATAATGCTGTATATAAAGTCTTCGCAGTGGGAGGTAAAATTGCGTCGTTCGAACTTATTATGGACTCCCTAGAATATCGTCAATCAGCACAACAACAAACCTTCGGAGGATTTCGCGTCATAATCGGAAACGATCCTAAAACTTCGGGATGTGAAAAATACGCTCGGGAAATGACATGTTTTAATCGATATCTCGCGATCCGCGCGCAGTCGCCACGTCAAATATCGACCGTTGGCATTAAAAAATGTGTTTTAAAAATGTTACCAAATGGGAGTGCCTCTTTAACATTGAAAATTTTGCCCATAGCCCCGCGTTAGAACCTAAGATAATGAAAAATTGTTATCCTATTCTGTCCAGGCGTTTAACAACTTTTAAGGCGATTTCATGTTCGTCCATTAGATAGCAGCCAGCAATTTTAGATAAAAAATCAAACTGAAATATAATAAAAATACGAAATAAACAGGAACCGATTTCTTTGTCCCAAATAAGAATACATTAAAGGTTCATCACTCCATGTACGTAACAGGCATTCTTTTTGGGTACTTAACTCACCAAAATAGTAACTCAGTCTGCATGATGTTCAATTTTATTTTGTTGAGCAGTCGAGTTACTACCCTTGATCTTTATTACCCCTGTTACACAAGGAATTCACCAGCAACCACCAAATGATTGTATATTGATATTTTGAACATTATGATACAAGAAAAGACAACATTGGCACATACTGAACCAGACTAATTATGTGTGATACAAATATGTAAACGAAGGTTAACATTTCGTCAGTGTCATCGATGAAGTCGTGCAAAGTGACAACTTTCAAAATTATGAGTAACAAGGAAACCGCTTGAACGACATCTGAATAAGTTTGTGAATGTTATCACTAACTGTCACACACGGCCCTTCACATTTTAAATTCTTATCTCTCAAGATAAAACGCCTGAATGCAATAAAAGTATGTACCGTATTCCTCCGATTCTGAAACCCCCTTTTCAGAACCAAAGGTGACGGAAAAGATGTTAGGGGTCGTATAAATGGATGTCACCGCGAAATCAAACGTCGTAGTTAATTTATGCTAATTAATGCAATATTATGCAAATCTTATGCCAATGGGTTTTTTTTATTCACGCGAGCGCTGCAGACAACTCATACTTTGTGATATCGACTAATGGCCATACTGCGTCGATACTGGCAGTAGAATCTGTACATTATAAATTAATGGAGATCGACAAGTTTTGAAATATAGCGTATTTGCCATGCCCTCTTTTGCTAAACAATACAATAGCAATAAATCTTCGTATTTCGTGTATAGATAATCACCACGATACTTCATTGAACCAAGTACGCTCCCCAGCAGCAGCTAGCTCCCCGTAGCATGGCCACAAAGGTCAGACAATGAGTAAAGGGAAAGTCCCTAAAGTTCCGTTGGCTGTGATTATCAATTCACGCAATCGGTCAAAGGTGTCGGTGCATGAGGTCAGGGTAAAATTCTGTTCAGCACATGCATGTGATGGTGTCCGTCCGATGTTTTCTATTTACGATTTTCAATTACCGTACTCCTTAAAATAAACGATCAATTGTGAGTTTTATTATTTTGCTTCTACGGTAGTTTCAAAAAGTATGTATCCCGAAACGAAATGTGATCTTACGAACAGGCAGGCTCGAACTGATAAAGTGTTGAAGCATCGGCTGGCCAATACGAAAGATTGCTACGTCAATCTGCTTACAATTTGATGAATTGAATTTTTGGCAATAATTCTTTGAAGTTTTTTTTTTATTACTTGTATCGATGAACGAAATGTCTCTTGATGTGGAATTCAGTCATCTATGATCAACTGTTCGCAATATGGTACGAACATGCGCGTTTTTGTTCTTACTGTAAGTGTATAGGGCCGTTTATGAAGTTGGGTATTTTTCCTTCGCAAGACTTCGAAAGTATGCATAATCTTGAAAATCTGTTACACTATCGCCTACTCATTGCTGGGACTAGTTCAGGAAAAGGACACACACAAGCAAGAAATGCCGTTCAAACAATAAATACCTTTATTACACGAGAAAAACCATGTACAAAATTAATAAAACACTAACGAAAGAAATTCAAAGAATTTTTCAGTTCATGCGCGGAAGAAACTTCGGATGTCGCGTTTGGCGATACAATTGCCCTCTTCATCGAAGTCAAACCCATCGAAGTCTATATCGTCATCTTCCCCCTCGTCATCAAACACGAGTCCTACGGCTTCATTTGATAAGTCATCATCGAGTACCGGAATCTCCTCGGAAATCATGTTGTCTTCAGTTCCGTTGAGCGCATTCGCGATACCCGTGGAAAGGAACGATTTTTTCACCACGTGAAATGAGCAAATTGTACTTGATCGACACGTTCAAACCCCGACTATCGTAATGTTCATGTTATGGTAGCCAAATGGCATAGAAATATGCGATTTGTACTTGATCAAGATGTTCAAACATCTGGTTATCATCGGTTATCTCATGACAGTTGAAAAAGGTGACCCAATGAAATGCAATTCAAGTTTACAACGAAATATAGAAATAAACTCATGCGATAACCAGTATCCAACCATATAGTATTGTTTAATTTGGATTGGTTTCATGACAGGGCTTTCACTAGGATATCTGAGTAGGCTGAATTTGAAAGTACAGGGGAGAGAACACGCGAGAGGCTGAGCGGGGAAAATGTCAGAGGGGAGTGTCCCCTATCTTGCATGGGAAAATTTGAGAAATTGATTTGTGCAATGGTACAGTCTGATACAATCTGCGAGGTGTTTTTGATTTGTTTTTGTTGTTGTTTTTGTTTTTCATTTCACTAAGTAAACTTTAAGAACACCCCAAAGGAGGAAGCATGAAAGGGGTCCTCCTCTCACATTGAAAATTTTGAGAAATTGATGTGTGTAATGGTGCAATCTGAGAGGTGTTTCAATTTATTTACACTTGCTAAAACTGTTTGAAAATGACATTGAACACTGATATTGTTATTACACTTTTTGCATGATCAGTGTTTGAGTCACAATATTGAACAAGCAAACAATGATATTACATTTTGTAAAAATAGTTCTCAGTTTGCCAGAGATTGAAGACCAAAGAATATGCAGGTACAGAAAATCTGCGACCTTCTTGCGTTATTTGCAAAAGTCTTATATTTCTGTAAACGATATTAGAGGACCATTAGTCTGAGTCAGTACTTTTTTCCATTCATTACTTGTTTGCAACATCGCCTGCCGTTAAATTTCTCCAGCTTCTAATGAAAAACCCGAATACGTTGAGTTAAATGTCAAAATGCCTATATAACTGAAGTCAATTAAAATATATGTTTCTGTGATAATAAAGGATGAATTCACAACTGTTCAGTTTTACCCTAGATCTTTTAAAAAATTTTAGAACTTGTGTGTGCAATGGTGCAGTCTGGTGCAATCTGAGAGGTATTTTTAATTAGTTGTTTTACTAGTAAAACTGATAGAACACTCCACAGGGGAGAGTGTAAAAGGGGATGTCCTCCCTCGCATCGATAATTTTGAGAAATTGTTGCGTGAAAGGGTCCAAACTGATAGGTGTTTCAATTTATTTCGAACCAAAATTTGAGTACCCCCTTTCGTTCTCTCCACATTTTGAGCAAACGCCCATGCGGCTTTCAATTTTTTGAGTGATTCCCCTCACATTCCTCCGACCCCAGGCCGTAAATAATGACGGCTCCCTAAGGGACCGTTCAGTTTTTACGGCCGGGGGGGCCGGCAAAATCCAGGGGGGTCATCGTAATTTTGGAATCCACAAAGGGGGGGTCATCGCTTTTTCACTGGTAGGAAAGGGGGGGTCACCACATTTTCAAAAACATAATACCAACAATAAAGTTCACTTTATGCCATGGCCATGAGCGACCCTCTTTACCGGCGGGCGGCCTTCGGCGGCCAACTACAATAAATATACATTATGTATTACCCATGACCCTCTTAATGGGCAGACGCCTTTGGCCCACTCCAATTAGGTTTAGTTCATGCAATGGCCATGATTGACCCTCTTTACCGGCGGGCCGCCTGCGGTGGCCCACTACAATAAATTGACTTTATGTAATACCCCACATCAATCTTACCGTAAAATTCCCAATTGAAGCCGCGGCTTGTATTAGAAACATTTTTGGGGGACCCCTGGGATCACGCACTGAATAATGGCCGCGCGCCTTCAGCGGCCCTGTCCAGTAAAGTCTACTTTATGCAATAGCCATGATCGACCCTCTTTACCGGCGTGCCTCCTTTGGTGGCCCACTATAATAAAGTTGACTTTACATAATGGCCCATGACCCTCTTAACCGGAGGGCTGCCTTTGGCGAACCACTCCAATAAAGTTTACTTTATACAATGTCCATGGACATGAGTTGTCTATGGAAATGAAGTTAAAAATTGCCTTACAGTCATCCTAATTAACAGACGTTTCAATGGATGTGGCTGAGAAGTTTGTGCACTGGCATCTCTGCTGCACGAATAAAGTGCGCCGCGTACCGGAGCTCAAATCCAAACCATGCGGGTAAATTTGACATATGGGTTTTGGTTATTTTTCAGGGGGGGGTCATCAATTTTTTTCGTCTGACAAAGGGGGGGTCATCTTTTTTTCACAAAAAATGCAGGGGGGTCTATATTTTCATGAACACCGGCGACAAGATTTTGCCGCCCCCCCCCCCAGCCGTAAAAACTGAACGCTCCCTAAGTACCGATCAAAAGCGAGTTGAAGGGTATGACGTATCAGGGCCAGAGTATATGTGAACCTTTTGGAGAAAGTCGCTGTTCTTTGGTGTTGTCCGTGCTGTTTTGCTGACAGAATACCGTTGTAAACCAGTATTGAGGTGACGATTCACTGCTTCGACTGTACAGAATAAAGGACGAATTCAGCCCCATAGTTTAGGGCAACAGCCCGGGCAACAGTTACCATTCAGCACATTTTCTCATAACAGCTTGCCGATGTCTCCAAGTAAGCGATATGGCCAAGATGGAGAACATTATACTGTAACGCCCTCCATTGTATAATGATCATAATTTTGTAGTTATTTAAGTTTAGAAAAGCATATAACTTGGTAGAGAATATATACTGCACAATTCGAGACCTGGCACGTCACGTTTGCCTAGTGGGGTCCCTATTTTTGTGACCAGCGCAGCCAGCGGCAGAAATGGGGCAGGGGACCAGCCTTACGTTTGTCATCTTGCAACAAAGATCTAGAGTGGTGCTTATAACCAACATTTTGATGTGTCAGCTTCAGTTATTGAAAGCATTACGATCCAGACTAGCACCTCAACTCATATTCCCCTGACTACGAGCGCAACAATAAAGATAGAATGTGCCTCGCGGACAGATGTTCGGACTCTCAAATTTTTACAGTTCCTTTCTGAACTAGCACTTGTGGGGGCTCATTGTAAAGCTCTTGGAGCAAGAAACCTTTTCACCGTCTGTTTTTCGAATCCAAAATGTTATTTTCCCGATAAAGTTCAAACATGGATGGCGGCCATTCTGAATTTCAAACATTAGTAAATATTAGGTCATTTGTTTCTCTAGTACCGATATTACAGGTCACCGTCTCGGGGAATAACTAGCGAGAAAACGTCGGGATGCAGAAGCAAAGTAGTGTCTCAAAGTCTACAAAGATAACACCATTTAATATTTAAAAATGAATCTTATATTGCCAGCAACGATAACACCATTTAATATTTAAAAATGTATCTTCTATTGCCAGGTGTTGTCCTTTCTTCCTTCAACCTTCTGTCTGCTATATTCGTATTCGTAAAGACACCTCACATTACAATCATTACAGTTGTTATTGCATACAGTGAAAATGTAAACTCGTCATCTCTTGTACACGTGGATATCATGCGTGATCAAAACCCTTTCACAGCGCTTTGTCAATATCATTATAATTTTATGGTTTTATCATTTCTCGACTTATTGCTCACTTGGCGAAAGGAATCGAGTGTAGGTATTACGTATTAGTGGCAAAGTTAACGTCAGGTGACCTAAAACCAAACTTTGCATAATGCTCAAACTTTCCTCAATGAAACTTTCAACCATAAGCTTACCCTTTACCAAAGGAGAATAAAAATCAGTGGCAATATTTGGTACTAGAGACACAAATTACCTGATATTTACCGATATTTAAAAATTCAAAATGGCCGCCATCCCATTGTTAACTCTATGAGGAAAAGACAATTTTGGGTTTTTGAAAAACTAAGAGGGTTAAAACGTTTCTTAATCCAAGAGCTTTACTTTGGTTTGACAAATTATACGAAATGCTGTTAGAGATTGCTATCCGGCACTGCCACCTCTAGCTGTTGCAGAATGCATCTTACAGTCATGAAACACTGAAGCATCATATACGAACTGATCTGCGGAGGAATTTCCGACGAAGTTTGGTGATCATCAACTCGAAACTTTACAACGGTTGTGGCGCACCACACCGCAAAATGGAGCTGCTGCGGCCAATAACGAAGGTTCGGGTCCCTCAGCCATCCATCGGATTCCTCAGGCGCGGAGTGATTCATTTATGGTTTTATCGTTTCTCGACTTATTGCTCACTTTGCGAACGTGACTCATGACTTCCGACACGTAAATGTCCCTCGGATGCGCCATGAATTTGTACCTATTTCTTACACAAATTGCAAGATCCCATGATGAGCTACTTCAAAGTTGGTAGTCCGCCAAGCCGAACTGGGTCACTGATTGCAGTAGCATTCAATTTAACACTCGGCACACGACTTTTATTCAGCATAAAGCTACATGGAAATGTTGTCATGCTCATGTAGTCTATGCGTATGTCGTAAATAAAAACCGCAGGGATTGTGTACGCCCGACATGTAAAATAAAAGCTATAGTTGTATAGGCTATGTTATGGAAAAATACCAAATGACTATAGTGGATTGGTTTACATATGTGTAATCATTCTAATTTTGTACAGAAAGTAGTAGCAGTACAGTGCTCTTCATAAAGTAAATGTTATCTTTACTGTCGAATGCTGTTGTGTCCTCTCGCAAACCTGCATTTTAACAAACAAAATAGGTCATAAAAACAGATACCAGTGCCAGGGTAGCAGCAATTTTATTTTTGTCTTCTGGTATTTAGAGAGCCACCCAATGCGATCCAATGACGGGTGAGCTCCGAATTTTATTTGTTTTTGTATTTCTACCCTGTTACTCTGTTGAGATCGTAGCATATGCCTCCCGGTAGAAGAACGTCACGCTCAGCCAATCAAAAGACTGGTATTGAGAAAATTCTCCGCCCTTAGTTACGTCTTTAAAACTACTCCTCCTGTGTCATAACGCGAACCTATTCACTTTAACAAACAAAGTCACGAACACAGAAACCAATTATCTAAGTCGTCTGGCATTAGGGGAACCACCAAATGCTATCCAATGACGGGTGAGCTCTGATTTTTATTGGTGTTTGTACCCTGTTACTATGTCGACATCACACTTTGCAGCATATATCTCTCAGCGGATGGAACGTTTTTTTCGACGCTCAGAAAAACAAGTTCTGATCAGACGTAATTTCTTCAAACGCAGTTATTTCTTGAAAAGAATTCCGCCGGTGCTACTCCATCGGAGCCATATTTCATTTCACTTTCCAGGTAAGTAGCGTTCCAAAGGCCCTTTTCATGAAGTATGGTCACAGTCGCTTGTGGTTAGTTGTATATGGGAGAAAAATGAAATTCATTAAACCAAGTGAACACGCACGTGTATCACCAAGTTCGTAGGCCGTTTTCACTCACAAAATGGCTATTTTTCTTCACTCTTTTCTGTGTCACACGGCGATCTACTGGATGTCTACAGATAAACCGAGCGACTGTGAACAGAGTGTTGTACATAAGGGAATGTTCATTTTTTATTGCAGGGGCTATCAGTTTCACAAATATTTCAGGAGACTATGAAATGTCTGCAGAACTTCAGAGGCCATCAAACGATATATAAAAAGCTGAGAGTGAAGTAGATAAGACTAAACACCATTATTTGCACTCCAGTTAAGTCCATTTTGTCGTCATTTGACGATAGAAAGAGAACAAAAAATCCCTATATATCTACTATCAAAAACAATTGATGTTGGCGTATGCTGAAACAACCACAATGCCGTTCAGTAATATTGACCGTTTTCAGGAGCTTCAATTTTATTAAGCCCTACATGCCTTTGTCTTTGAAAATCAGTGTAAACTGTCAATAACAAAATATTAAACATCAAACCATACTAAAAAAGGAAGTTAGATTGTCATCATATGTTGTGTTGAAAAAATATATTAGAACATAAATTTGTACATAAAGTAATGCACATTACACATTCTCTGGTACAATACATAATAATTTAAGGTGAGTTTGAATCAAAATAAATTTGTATATACATATATATCATTTACATACACAGACACACAGACACAGACACAGACATATAGATATATATATATATATATATATATATAATGCACATAGTTTTCATTATTTGTGTGTGTCAAGGACAGTTTCCTTTACCTATAGAACATTGACAAACTCCAGTATTTCGCTCGCTAAACATGGCCTTACGTCGTTAGATGTGCATCGTTATTCATTAGTGTATTATGGATGCAAATTCCCTTTTTCATATATTCTGGTATGGAATAGACTTGTTTCCAGTCACTTGGCTTGTCTCTCTATTGTTTGGCAAGGCGTTCACCCTCGATCTAAGCTCCAGCCTGCCACCAAGCATGACAGTCTGCTGAAGTTCATTCCTTCAATTTATTCCGTTTTGATATTTATATGCCAACAGTCGTGGAGTAAGTCTAGGTGTGGCAGGGATGAATTCAAATGTAACTTTCAATTTCAAGGGAAATAAAAAAAATAGTTCCCATGTTGCAAACATAATGTGTTCACAAATAAAGTGTTCATATACATACATTTAGACTATTTTGATGTCGGTTGGTATTACAGAAAACAGAAGAATCTTTATCGGAATTCTGGGACACCCTCCCCAACGTCTTTATAAACGTACCCTAACGCCAAAGTTTATGTGATTGTTTGAGAAGTCGTTCATGTGAAATCCCCTGGTGTTGCCCAATCACAATAACATGACTACACAAAAATTGGCTTGATATGCAATAACTTTTATGGCATCGGACAAAATGAATCCTTTGTTTTTCGTTAGAGTGTGGGTCTTAGAATATCATCAATCAAAATTGGATTATTTGATATAAATTCTGAGCCACACACTACTTAACGAATGTACCGACATGGCAGGTCATGTACCTTGGACTTTTGCCCCTTTTATGCCTTTTAAACCATGAGAGTGACTAAGAATAGGTATTCGTGATTTAATTGATGTGGTGCCGTTCACTGACGTCCTCAGGCCCACTAGTACAGGTACAAGTTGTAGCGGGCATTGTTATATACCTCACTGGGGAACATATGTTTAAGACATAATAGACTGAACATTTCTTGCCCGTGTATAAAGAACCGATCTACTTCAACTTAATGAATCGTCCCTATTTCTTTTTATAAAAAATAAAACGAACAAAGTGGTCAGAGGATTATCATAATATTAGCACCCTGACAACCTCAAACCGTTAAAGTAATGGCAGTGAACAGATCTACTCCAAGTCGGGTGATTTATAAATATCATAACAGAGTAAATTGAAGGAACAATTTCAGCAGACTTTCACACTGATGATTAGATGATCGCAAAATTAATATACTTTTGCAGACCGTAAATAACTGCCGTAGGCTAAAACGCAAGCGAAGGGGAGATGGGTTAGTCTCGGAAGACAACTGAAACAATGCCTTGAGAGATGTATCCCATTAATAAATTACGTAAAAAACGTTTCTACACCACAAAAATTTGATATGTCGAATCGACATAAAGGCATTTTACAGAGAAATAATCGATTCGCTAGAATAAGCCAAAGTCGTCTGCTAATACTCGCGATCGTAGTGACCCTAGCCGAACATTTTCGAGCAAGAAAAATGGAGTCTGGTCAGCACGGCTTGGTATAGGTCAGCGTAATATAGTATTTCGAGGGAGGATCTCTGCCCGGAGAAACCCCCTTGGCGAGCGAACATGCAAGAAAGCTTGCTTATAAGTTACTCAGTGTCATATGCTGTATCACTTCTGACGGGTGTAGCATGCTAGCAGGGTACGTTTACCCATTCCGGACACCTGGTACCACCACTAACTATCATTGGTTCAGGATGGTCCTACTTAAATTTGTAAATCTAAAATGTCCCATGGACCTGGTAATGTATTACCTTGAATGGAAATGATTATTGAACCAGTTTAATGTCATAATGCTACAAAGTCAATGGCAACGGACTCGAGGTGAGTTTTGACTGTTGCCATGAACAGGGACCAGGCCTCTGACAAACTGCATTTTCGGACCTTTTCGGACTTTTCACAACATTTGGAGAGCGATAGTTTCACAAGCAGACAATTACGAAAGGCCAAACAAGGCAGATTTGATGGCCAGCTTATCAACCATCAGCAATGCAGAGTAGATAGAGCGATTTAAACGGTAGGAGCGAGTAAAATTGACAGTTTTCAAAGCCGTGTAGACTGTGTAAGCTGGCCACCTTCCCTTTTTACATACTCCTAGTATATTGGACGGCCTGGCCGGGCATGCGCGCCGGCCGGCCGCTTATGTCATACACAACTCATATACATACAGCATTTTTATCAAATTCTCCTAATCATAAAGGAAGCGTAACCCGAATGAAATACGAACTCGGTTATTTGATATAAATATTTCATAATTACGATTTATTGTTTTCAATAATTATGAAAAAAGTATCATATTTTAGACTAATATTATATAGGGCTCAGCCCTTGGTGTCGCGCCAGGGGTTAAGATTGGCAATGTTATTTGTATTGATTCATGGTAAAATGTAATTGTTACTTCATCAACGTTTATATGACAACTATGCCCAGTTTCCCTCTGATGAAAGCAGTTCACGTACGTACACGACGTCAAACCCTGCAGCAGGGCAGGTATAGATTTTCTGTAGCGTGTAAAAATTTTGGCAAAAATTGGCAATTTTTACAATGATAACAGCCTATTGCGTTAAACAGGGGACGTATTATGCAATCATTATCATTGCAATGGTAACCGCACTGCCCACCTTCCACTTGCAAGCTGAAAACTATAGCGTTCCGTCTAAAAACTGGCAATTTTTGAATCTAATTATTGACACAGGGGGCGCTCTTCTATAATTCAATCCCAGCATTCTTTGCGCATGCCCCCGTTCATATGCACGACAGTTTTCTCCCTTTATCTATATTAACGATATTTTGTATCAGCGACAAGGTGCATAATAACATTTACTGGCTAATAAAAGAGGTATATTTTATAAAAGGCATGTTATATAATAGTAATTTGTTTCGTATTTGTTTATTTACGAGTACTCAAAAAAAAACATGGCGGCGCCCAAGAAAGAAGGGTACACTTCCGGTTACTCGCATAGTATATTATGAATAAGCGCATGCGTAGTCAGTAAGCCGCTGGCGCGACTATTAATTTCCAGTTGGCTTGTGCGTATTTATACTGAAAAGAAACTATCAAGATTATAAAGTTAGAACAAACAGGTGAAGTCAGCGACTTTCTTGAAAATAAGATTTATTACAAAAAAATAAAACTAATCACTCAATTCACTAAATCAAATAGAGTACAATCTGTAAAAGTTAACAGGCTACTTATCTCAGCTGGGACGGCACAAAGCTCCAGGGTTGAATCTGACAGTGAGACAGATTGATGAGTGAGCAGTCCCTTGGCTTGCAGGCTTGAGATTGGTCCGTCCAAAGTCTAGAGCATAAATCCAGTGCTGCTGTGAAGGTCTTGAAATTAACACTGCCGGACTGATCCCAAGGTCTTGAAGTAGCGTCAGTGAAACATTTCCCAAAGTCTGACTGAAAACTGTGCCGTCCTTTATATTTAAACTTATATGGTTATACAAGAGAACAGTCTAATACCTCTATTGATATGCTAATTACTAATCTAAAAATATCTCTACTTGTAGTAAACACGACTAACTGAATTTCCAGAAAGTTCTAAACTTGACTAATAGAATTCAAGGTCATGGAGGCGAATGACCTTAAAAATGTTCTGGAATAATTAAACTAAGGTCATGAGTGGGGGGAAATGACCTACATAAGATACCCCTCTTCAAGAAAAAGACAAATGTTTCAAAAAAATATTTTTTTTTTACACAAGTGATATTAAAATTGTGAACAACAATAAACTCTAAATACGGGAGAGATAGTCTGCGATCAAATTTTCTCTGCCCTTGATATGTCTAATGTCAAGGTTAAACTCTGTAACATCAAACTCCCTCTTAACAATCTCTGATTTTTGCCTTTTAATTTAAGCAGAAAAACAACAAGTTCTGACCAAACAAACTTGACTTTCTTTTTAAGCAAGTTAGTCAAAGGCTCGGCATTTGTGGAGTAAATTGGACAGAAATATCTGTAGTAACCAGCCATACTGAGAAAGCGCATCAGTTGTCTCTTGTAATTTGGTAGGTGAAAAGTTGAAATGGCACTGATTTTGGCATCATCAGGTTTTACCTCATCCTGTCCTACATTATGTCAAAGGTAAGTCACCTTGCCCAAACAAACTCAGATTTGGCGAGGTTGACAGTCAACATTGCTTTGCTCAGTCTCTCAATGAATTTCCACATGGGTTTGGTGTGTTCCTTCCAGGTGTCGCTTATAGGACAACATCGTCGACATAAGCTTCGCATCCTTTTAATTCGGATATGACGTCGTTACTCATCCATTGGAATGTGCCCGGCAAGTTCTTCATTCCAAATGGCATTACCTTGTAGTGGATAAAATTTAGTAGAAAGTTTTCAATTAGGAAAAACAATGCTCATTTAAAACAATGAAACGGTCCCTAAAGAAATGAAAACATTTCCTTTTTGAAAATAAGAGACTTCCATGCAATATAAAAAAAAATTATCCCGAAAACAAACAGATTTCTTTAGAGTAGTAAAAAAATATTTTGGGAAGAAAAAAGATTCATGCAAAATATTGAAATTTAAGTCTTGGAAAAACCTGAAGTTGGCTTGTGAAAATTAACTTTTACTTCTCCGAATTGAATATTTTCAAAGTATTAGGAATGTATTCTCAATAAATAACACAGCTATTAATACATCTATTAAAAATTTATTCTGCTGAAAACAAAACAAAACATCTTGTCACGGCTTAAATGGTCAGTTTTCAGAAATAAATTTTGGTTTTAAGTATTTAAAACTTACTGTTGTGGAATGCAAAAGCAAAGATAACTTTAATTGTTAAACATTAACCTTTGTAAATCATAGCTTCTAATAAAATATTAAAATTATACTCACAAAAAATAGAGTTAAAACTGCTTACCTTGAAAATAAAATAAGGCAAAGTCTAATAGAGTTGTATAACCGCAAAAATTAGAGAGTTGTGTATGCCAAAGTTGCAGTTGCGCCAACCAAAATTAGAGTGTTGTTTCTCGTAATAAGAGTTATGCCCACTAAAATTAAAGTTTTACTGTCAAATTTTAAAAGTTGAATCCTTCATAAATAGACTTTTTTCCCTCATAATTACAGTTGCAACAAACAAATTTAAGTTTGTTTTGGGGATATAAAATCTGAAAAATATGAAAGATATTGTCTAGAAAAATAAGAGTTCATCTTTCACAGTAATATTCTTCCATGTGACGTGTAGATGCCACCGTACGCAACTTAGTCTATTAGTTATGCAAAGTTTACTTTACTACTTTAATCGGAGGCGCACTTGACACCTTTTGATCGTCTCAGCAAACGATCGGCTGTTCCAGTTATACGGTAACCATCCGACTAACGACTTAACAAGTGCAGCGCCACTGCCAGTCGCGACGCGTCGACGGCCACTTTCACCTAATTACATATTCATGACATCATCAGCAGATTTCATCAGTCGCTAGATGCTCACGCTTGTCTGTATAAAGTGTGAAAGAGGCTCCCCACCTAACTATCCAAAATATTTTTGTGTCGAGTTTGTGTTTGGTTCGTTTCAAAAATGTGTTCCTACATTCTTATCCGATTGTTTGTGTTAATAATAAATGTTTGTTTCGCCTCGGATATTTGTAGGGAAGTTTGGATTAGTGTGTACGGTAATGTTTTGTTTGTGTGGGGAAAGCTTATGGCGAGACGCAGCCGGACCTATGGTGTTACAAAGTTGATAGAGTGGCCCTTTGACGCTTGCGTTTCGAAACCAGAGTGTGGTTTCTCATCAGTCGCAATGTAGATTCTTTCCTTAGTTTGTGTTTGTGAATATAATTATTTTAATGTGTTTTAGTGATCTTGCTCATCGAATAGCGAGGCAAGAATATCAATGTTTGGGTCTCGTTGTGAGTCCATTTGGTGGTCTGGTTTGTTTGTTTTTTGTTTCTTTACTTCTGTGAATTTTGTTTTGACTAGTGTATCTTTTAGGTTTTTGTTTCTCTCGAGTGTTACAAGAAATGCATGTTGGGGGACATTTGTTTTTTCAATTTCTTGTATGAAGTTTGTTGTGTCTTTAAATACGTTGGTTGTTGCTGGACCAATGGTTTTATGAAGTAATCCAAGAATTCTGAGATTCTGTTAGTGCATGGAGGTAGTAGAGACTACCTCCATGGTTAGTGGGACTAGAGCAGCCGCTAATTATTGGTCTCCCTGCAAACGTTTATTTTTCGGGCGGCGGTTTGTGAATTTTAGGTAGTAAGTACCACTGCGGGGTACGGATTTTTATGTTTTTTGGATCGAGATACTTATAAGTATCGTGGTCGATATTTTTTTTTCTCGTACATTTGTTCTGTTTGTTCTGTGTCGTCATTGTCTAGTTGTGTATAATACTGGGTGTTGCGTAATTGTCTTTCGCATTCGTGTACGTAATCTTTTGTGTTTACGATGACGATGCCTCGACCCTTGTCGAAGGGTTTTATTGTAATTAGCCTATGTTTGCAAGCTTGTTTATCGCGATTCTTTGAGCACGCGACATGTTCTGTTTCCTTGTTTGAAAGGGTATCTCTAGAAGTGCGAGTTTTGTCGCTTCTAGATAGCTTTCGAGTTTTGTGTTTTCTGTTGTAATACTGATCACTTGTGTATAGCTGAGACTATACTACTGTTAAAAAGAAGTTAACACCTAACCAGCACGAGGGGTCATAAATAATTATCGGAAGAGCCCTTTAGACCAACCAGGTACAAGTTTCCCGAAAGGTGTCAAGTACATAGGACTAACCAAACATTTAAGGAAAAACAGCAGGAACAATGAAACTGGTTGATAAGCCATAATCCCAAATTGGTCAATTTTTGTGTGGGCGCGGGGCTGGAATGAAAGCTGTCACACTCAAACAAAATAGGTCCTGAAAACAGAAACAAACTATCTAGGTGTTCTAGTACTTTGGGTACCACCAAATGCAATCCTATAACCTCTTAGATCCGAATTTTATCGGTATTTTTACATTTCTACCCTGCGACTATGTTGATATCGCACTTTGCAGCATATACCTCTCGGCGGATTGAACGTTTTTGACGCCCAGACAAATATAAGTTCTGATCACATGTAATTTCTTCGCACGTAGTATTACTTGAAAACAGCTAACACAAATTTAAGGCCCACTTTGTGAAATAGGATCACAGTCGCTTGTGATTAGCTGTATAAGGTACAAAAATGAAATTCATGAAACCAAGTGAACGCGATACATGTATATCGTAAAGTTTGGAAAAGAGTGTTGTATATATGGGAACGTTCCATATTTTACTTGAGTGGGGATGTGTTTCATAATTATTTTAGGAGACTATAAAAATCCTGCTGACCTTCAGGGGTCATCAACAATTTAAAAAATAACAGTGTAGTAGATAAGACAAAACACCGGTATTGGGACACCAAGTACTTCATTTTGTAGTCATTTGACGACAGAAAAGAACAGAAAAGTACTATACATCTACCATCAAAATCAAAGGAATGTCTTTTAACAAATGGAAAAAAATTGTAGAAATCATGATTGCCCATGCTCTTGTCTTCACTATCTGTTACCCAGCCGACAGTGAAACGTATACGTATTTGCGTTAAACTAAGGGACAGACTTTAGCTAAAATCTGCACCGACATTGGAAGGTCTAAGTTTTGCAGATAACACAGTAAAAGTAGCTTTAGGTGTCGGTGAAAGTGAGTTGCACAACCTCTCTTGCACCCTCTCTGTTTTAATCTCCTGTGTATGCTCGTTTTTCACCAAAAGGAAAAAGTTGTAGAAATAATGACTGCCCATGCTCTTGTCTCCACTAACTGTTAACAAGACAGGTGCAGCCAACGGAGCTATTCATCGAAAAAGCTATTCCGGAAGCATTTTTTGAAGGCAGGGAAAATTTTAATTCTACTAGGGCAGGGGACATTTTTTTAGGTGGCAGGGGAGCAAATTTTACTTTTTTTTGTCGGGCAGGGTAGATATTGGTTTATTGTCCTGGGGAAAGGGTTGGCGAAAAAACGAGGAGAGGGGAAGCTACTTTTAAAACGGGGACAGGGAAATTTCAGCCATGATGTTTCCGGGGAGGGGACACAGGACAAGTAATTATACCTTTTAAAGGTTACCCAGACTGCTTAACCTATCGATTGACCCCACATCTCACTCTATATACTGCGAGATAGAAACCAAATAGAAGGCCACTGCAGTATGTTTCTGCGTGGGAACGTTAATTTTCAGGGGAATTTTTTTCTCAGGGCAGGGGAAAATCGACAGTTTTTTTTCATCACAGGGTAGGGTAGCTTCATGTCTGCAGGGGAAATGGAATGACAAAATTTCGAGGGAATTTTTTCCAGGGCAGGGGAAACTGGCAAGTTTTTTTTTTCGCTACAGGGCAGGGGAGCTCCAAACATTCACAGTGGGGAGGGGAAACAGGCAAAAATATGTGGGGAGCAGGTAAAAATGAAGTTTGAGTGCGGCAGGGTAAGTCGAAAAATTTTCAGTGGGAGGGCAAATTATGAACAGCTAATTAATTACCCTCTTGACTTAAAATTAGTCAGTTCACATTACTTGTCATGTACAATATATCTTATCAAAGTAAGGACCCCTTTAAAAGTGCATTGTTCATTGGCTGCACCTGACAAGACAACAGTGAAATGTATACGTATTTGCGTTAGTTGTGTTTGCTTGTTATAGTACCATTAATAAACTACCAACAGTACCGACCCTTATTTCTGGTGAAAATGTGACGCTTGCTGTATTGTTGAATATTAACATGCAGCTGTCAGAAAAATCTTGAATAGATAAAACCTGATTTGTACATAAAGATGAATCATCCTCACTACTTAGATAAAAATATGCCCCTTAACAATATTTAGAAGTCAAACAACGTTTGTAGAACAATAAGATGAAAAATAAAATATCAAGTTATAACTGTTCCAAATCTTGCATATTCCATTTTCGCAGAATTTTTTTTTATCAGCATGTAAACTACAGAATATAATAACCACGGCACAAAACGGTTTTGGTTGATATAGGTAAATATATGGGCCAAAACTTTTTCCAACATGTTTAATGACCTACTTTCGCAAGCTCAGCGTGTACATCTGTGGATCTCACACAACCTAGAGTCGTTCATTTGAAGTCTACTTTGCTAGATGTGCATGTCATTATATACAAATTAATGCGCTAGTAATGTTTCTGTTTGGTGAAGGTAACTATTGGAAACAACATTTGGCAAAGATTGGGGTGTACACTTTGACCCGTCCCATATCACAGCATATTAATGTGCAGAGACCTGGTGTTAAGATGTATTTCTCACAATACGGAACAAAAATTTCTGCCTGCTCTTACACCAACCTAAATATAAAATGGTCATTAAGCCAACGAAATTCAGACCTAAAATTGCTGCTTGCAGTTATATTGGTTTATGTATTTACCACTTGTAGTTTGATGTATATTAATGCTGAGATAAAACCAAAAAATGAACACAGGGAAAATTTTAAAGAAAAGCTAATTCCTCTATAACTACTATTTCGTTGGACATATTAATGGAAGGTTTAATATCCAGACTATAAAAGAAAACTTATTACGAATAGAGATACTTTTTATGGACAGAAGAACACTTTCTGTTGTTTAAATGAATCGTCTTCGCTTCCTTTCAGAATTGTACTGCATAGGCTACGGTTCTATCAAGATGAAAAGATTACGGCAATTTTTCCAACTCACCCTGTTGCTGCTTGTTATACCCTGTGTGGAATCCCAAGAAGGTGATGAAATTTGCTAAGTTACTCTAACAAAAGACATTAATGTTGTGTCATGTAATCGGAGAAATCCGACTGAAATACAATTTTTTCCGATGTTGACTTCCCCATACCATCTGAACATGAGTTTCAACCCTCTGAACACTATGAGCAATATTTCACTCAGTTTTGAAAATGCCTAGTTCAAGGAGATTTTAGATTTGTCTCATAATTTGATTTATGATGTATACACCAAAGCGTATAATTTTTTGCAGAATTTGAAAGTTCTCAATATGAGTCATAATTACTTGGAAGTGTTGCCAAACTGATTTTCTATGAACTTCGAAAACTGCAGTTTTTGAATTTGGCTGACAATCAAATCGTCTCGAAATTTCAAGTCGTTTTCATGAAACACTATTTCCTAAAGTAATGGATTTGTCAAATAATGAGTGAAGTGGAATGATGCTATCTAGGTCACAAGGAGTGCCTACTGGAAGGAGCAGGAAAGTGATTACACTGCCCTCGTCAAGTTAATCCTCTCTAGTAATTCATTGAAGACTATATCAGAAGGCACCTTCCAAAATCTTATCACCGAGGCGTTCCTTTAAATGAGCTCCTGTCAGATACATCTAGTTTAGATGGATCTCCATTCAGAAATCAGTCAACGGTAATCGATTATATTGGATGTACGCAATAATTCCTTAACCTATATAGACATGACGACAGTTGAAGGACTAACATCATTTCTTAACCTAAAATTACTCATGCATACATAGTATACATACATACATACATACATACATACATACATACATACATACATACATACATACATACATACATGCATGCATGCATGCATGCATGCATGCATACATACATACAT
>LD345342.1:8966-22321 GCA_001465055.1 Ptychodera flava | reverse complement strand
AAGGTTACAGATAAGATTTGTACGGCACAATTTTCCTGTATTTGAAGTACTTTTTGAAAAATCACATTTTGAAATTTGAAAGAATTTTTAATAATTTTTTGATATAGTAAACCCATGTAAAATCATAAAAACAAATTTTATTTACAAATCCTGCCGTACAAATCTTACAATAAATAGTGTCAACATATTTATAACTAATTTGGTAATATTAATACTATCAAATTATTATTAAATTCAAATATGTAAAAAAATATGAAAATTAAATTTTAATATTTACTGGTGTCATATTTCAAAATCATGGCTGCAAATATACAATTTTTATATTCTATGGAGAAAATATTAACTAAGGGAGTTATCCTGAAAATTTGAACTAAATATCTTGATTCTGACACTTGAAACTTGACATTAACTCTGAGAAAAGAATTTGTGCAAAAATAGCCTTTCCAACCACCTTAAAATACAAATTTGCATATATTTCTGTACAATTAGAACTGAAATCTGAAAAAGTTCATCCTTAGAGACCTATATGCTAAATATCAAAGCTGTCAGACCTGCAGTTTTGAAAAAGATTTTTAAAGATTTTTGGACCAAAAATGATTAATATTGCCTCCAAAATACAAATTTTCATATTCGTCACACTTTCAATATATCTAAATAAGGTTATCCCCAGGGACCTGTATACCAAATATAAAAGCTGTTTGAGCAGCCGTTAAGGAGAATGGGATTCTTGTCCAAAAAAGAAAATTCAGGCTAAAAATACAAATTTCTATATTTCATCACAATTTGTTCAAATTTGATTGAGGTCATCCCTGGTGACCCGTACTCCTAATATTAAGAGAATCCGACCGGCCATTTTGAAGAAGAAGTTTGGAATGAAAAAAGTTGACAGACACCATATGACAGACGACGGACGATGGAACACATCCACCTATTAGATAAGCTTCGCGTCATTGACAGCGAAGCTAATAAAATACTACACCAACTTTACTTTCAGGAAAGCAAGAAAAGACTGCTTCAACATCTTTACCTGCAGAAGAACAAGGAAATAGCACTTCAACAACTTTACCTACAGATGAAGACCCATCTCATTCTAATATATCAACCTTTTTTATAATCATTTTCATATTTATACCAGTGAGCCTAGTATGTACAAGTCTAACGATTTTATTGAAGAAATCTCGAAAATGTGCACATAAAGTCAATGCTGCAGAAACGGGACATGATGCAAACAATACCACCGACGTTGAAAGAAATATAAATGAACAGCGTGTCCCTATAGAAGGAAACAATTGTTCTGTAAACATTCACCGCGGAAAGTTAACACAACAAAAGGGAACGATTTTCTCCACGTGCGCTGGAAGTCCAATTTCACCAGGAACGCATACTTCCGGAGAAAGAACCGATGAAGTTGAAGAGTGTGTACAGCTTTGCGCTGCAGCAAATGTTGTGTCGGACATGAGTATTGTAACTAGTCCCACTGGCGATAAAACTGAAAAAGGGGATCAAGAATCTTTACATGCAAGTAATAATTCCATGACCACCCCTAAATTGAAGGTAAGTTACAGTGCCCGGTTTGTTATCTTAGGCATATACAATACATATTTAGGGGCTACACAGAAATTACAGGGGGTAGGCCGCTGATTTATGGGGTGGGTCCTTTTTTTCCCCACATGCATTTTGAAGGGCCATAAAATTCCACGCATACCTTTGGATAGGGTCACTATTTTTTGAGCAATTATGAGAATGGCAATTATGAGATATGGCCTATATTGAGCTTCGTCAAAAATATCCAATGATGATACATGGGAGTCTATTGGGCAAACCATTGACGATTTTCTCTACAAAACAAGTTATTTTTGTGAAGGGTTACTGTCATAGGCCTGAATAGGGGGTACCCCGTAACACGTTACCCGATGTGCGTTGGGATCCCGTGAGGGATCCCATACCGCGCCTCCCAGGCAGCTACGATGCCTCGATATCCCCGCTGTGGTAGTGCATGATTGTGATAATATGTGTTTGCTAATTTATATAAATGTAGTTTGCTGGAAGTGGAAGTTACAAAACGCATGTGGGTGCAAGAAATTTGAGTTTTTGGCACTAAACTTGGTAGTATATGAGAAAAATATGAACAGATTTTTCCAATATAAAACCGGTAATACTTGTGCATCTAAATACTTTTGATAATTGACATAAATGTACTAACAAGAATAGGGAGTTACAAATCCACTCATGTTCAAGAAATTTGATTTCGGAATTAAAATCATACGCTGTCGATCCACCGTACATGGTAGTCTATGAGAAAACTATGAACATTTTAAAAGTTTCCAATATAAAGCTAGCAACATGTGGATGGACTTTTGACGATTGATATAAAACTCTACTTGATTAGAAAAGGGTGGTTACAAGTGCATATATGTACAAGAAATTCGATTTTAGAATTGCACAGAAATCGATTCATTATACATGGCAGTCTGTGAGAAAACTGTGGATGTTCCTTTACACCATAAAGAAGATAAATCTTTGCTTTTATGTGTTTGTTCATTAATACAAATGTACTTGATTATAATTTGGCGTTTGAGAGTGTAGATATGAACAACAAATATAACATTGGAATATTACCCAAAAATATTGATTCACTTCTCATGGTAGTCTATGGGTAAACTATTAAACATTTTCCCCTATAAAACTTGCTATATCTCTTCGTTTATATGTAAATGTTGTTATATATTGTCTTTTAGGCTGCAGTAAGTTTCTTGACAAGCAACAATAGTGCTCTCTTTACAATTACAAGTCAAACTACCGGTATAACTGAAGGTGAACATTACGGTTATCATCCTTTCAAGTAGTCGATAGAAATATTTATCATGAAATGTGATCTTTTTCGCTGAATTACATAAAACCTTGCTTAAAAGTGATGATTTGTGAAGGTTGAAACGTAATCGCTTAAAGTTCAAAGGTCAAATGAGAAATTTTTTGTCAATTGAAATATTACTGATACGGACTGTGACACGCAGGGGAGAGTCACTGTTGAAGAGTCACTACTTTTTGCGCAGCGTCATTTTGAAAAACACCGGCCCTCCCCGTGTAAATTCAGTCCAATCCCATGATATAAGTAAACTTGGTCCACGAAGGTCAGCCAGTATTTCTGTGACAACTTCGCATTTTCCTTCTGGTGTGGAACAGAAAATGAACAAAGTTTTCTGAAAGGTTTAACTACAGATGATTGTTAAAATACTGACATTTCACTGAGGCTTACAAACAAACAATGGTCGAAGGTAATGCCAAGTGTTGTCTCTCTTGGTAAAGTGCTGATAAAGTATTTTGCAATTTTCCAACATATTCATTGATTTCTCATCAACCGAAGAATCTTAAGACTTTTAATGCACACAACCAGGTTTCTAGGTGTCAGAAAGGGAAAGTAAATTTATCATTCTTCAATAATTGTCAAATTTTCCACCATTTTAATGGGGTCATATGACAAAAGAAGTGGAGGACGTTCAATTCCAAATGTTTCAATGGATTACGAGGTTCTTTTATCACGTGGCAAAAGGCAAACCCAGAATACACGGTCCCGGCCGTTCAACTCGGCGAATCTCTTGAATATTTCAGATGTCGTCAGCTCTCTTTTTTCTGCCTTGTACCTTTCAAGAATAGGATTAAAGGTCACCGCAGGCACACTCCAAACAAAGTATTACCGATTAGAATGATCTAGTGAGGTCGTAGAGGTCACTGCTCCCGTGCCTGTTCTAAGGTGACCTCGAAGAACTTCGTCCGACAGTTTACGGTAGAAAAACGCAGTTTCAGGGTAGTCATGTTGGTAAAGGTTACAAAAACTGTTGAATGTAGGGGAATTTTGGTAATGATAAGTTAGGAAGCATTCAGTTATTACTGTCGGGGGTGTGCCGGCAAAATCCGGGGGGAGTTCACCTTAAATTCGAAAAATGCAAGGGGTGTCATGTATTTTTCAAACAGCACAGAGTGGAGCACTTAACTTTCATAAATATTTGTCCCGTCAAAAAGCAGTTTCGGTGTTCAAAACATTCTGGGAAATAAAAATGATTCACTGAATGATTTCATTCCCTGAATTCATTTCACTGTAAATCTGAATAAAACTATAATAATTTTGCCTTGTCAACTCTGAGGCTTGTCTTCTCGTAAATTGAGCTCGCTGAGGGTAATGAACAATTCCTATTACTTACATATTAGAGATATAGCAAGTTTTGTCAGGGAAAATATTTAACGGTTACCTATGAAAAATGAAATAACAAGGTGAAATTTCAACATCATAATTGTTGTCCACATCTGAACTTTCAAACACCCAATTTGAACCAAGTACATTAGTATCAATTGTTAAACACCTATAAAAGCACAGATTTAGTTAGTTTAGTATTGTAAAAAGATTATTCATAGTTTTCTCATAAACTCCAAAGTATAGTGAATCAACATTTCGGTGAAATTCCAAAATCACATTTCTTGCACACACATCTACTTGTAACCACCCTAGTCTAATCGAGTACTTTAAAACACATTTAGCTAGTTTTTGTTTTGGAAAAAATTATTCACAGTTTCCTCATAGACTACCATGTGGAGTGAATAAACATTTCGGTGAAATTCCGATATCTAATTTCTTGTAACTATCCAAGTGAAATCAAGAACTTTGAAACGAATTATCAGACATCAATAAATACACATATTTAGGTAGTTTTGTATTGAAAAAAAAAATTATTCATAGTTTCTTCATAGACTACCATACATAGTGAATCTACATTTTTCTGTGAAATTCCAAAATCGAATTTCTTGTACACACATCCACTTGTAACCACCATAGACTAATTAAGTTCATTCATATCAATTGTAAATGTTGGTAGTTTTATATTTAAAAACAAAATGTTTATAGTTCTCTATTAGACTACCATGTATGGTGAATCAACATTTTTGGTGAAGTTCCAAAATCAAATTTTTGTACACATACGAGATGTAACCACCCAATTCCAAACAAGTACATTTATGTCAATTATCACACATCTGTAAATGCATAGATATTGCTAGTTTGGTACTGAAATTGTATTACATAGTTTTCTCATAGACTACCATGTATAGTGAATCAACATTATCAATTAAATTCTAATATCAAATTTTTGTAAACAAGCACACTTTTTGCCTGCCACTGCAAGCAAAGCAAATTTATGTAAATCATCAAACATATGTGTACAAATGTAGATTGTTTTTTTTGGGGGGGGCGGGAGTGTTAAAAGTTTGCCTAATAGACTCCCATGTATTATAATTTGATCAAATCAAATTATGATATAATATTTTAGGATGAAGTACTATATAAGCTACCTTTTGCCTTTCTAATAGTTGTGCAAAAAATGGTACCCTCTCCAAAAGGCATGCGTGAAATTTCATGACCCTTCAAAAATTATATGCGCAAAAAAATGTGACCACCCTGTACTTTCTGTCCGATCGCTTAGACGGGGATTTCAAAATTATAGGAAGTCAGAAGTTGACATTTTAACGCATTGTGAGTTTGTAAGGGGTCATATGAAAAAATCTGAGAATATTTTTTTTGGATTCTATCACCCCATCGCCGAGGTGTTTGTGTGTGCAGCTTAACTCAAGAAAATGGAGGAGAGGGGGGGGGGGTCATCAAATTTTTGTCATCTTAATAGGGTTGGGTCATCTATTTTTTTAGTGTAACGGGTAGGGGGTTCACTTATTTTTATTGATGCACAGGAAGAATTTGCAGGCCAAGTCCGGCCATAATACGTGAACGCTCCCTACTGATGACCAGGCTATCGATGAGCGATCCATTGCATTGGATGCGGAGTAGTCTGAGGGAGCCGTCATTATAGGGTTTGATCAGAAGAATTAAAGGGGGTCACCAAAAACAAGTCATCGTCGATGACACAGTCCCCACTTGTTTATGGGTACTTCGACTACAAATTCTGACCGGTGCACTTTCTTCAATGACCGAAGATAGAGCACTGTCGTATGCGTTCAAAAGATCGGTCGGGGAATTGTCCATATCAGAAAGCACCGATTGTAGTGATAATGCGATCTTCTGTTGAAATTCACTAATGTTGATGTTTGTAAGTTTTCTAGAAGACCTAATGACTTTCAAAGGGCATTGCTTTGTAAAACATACATATGTTGAAATATGTCTGAGTTATGGTTCCGGACATTAAAAACTTGTAATAAAATGTATGTTTGATCACAGGGCGGCGACAAACTGACAAATAAATAAATAAACAAAACAAATAAACAAACAAAATACATACATACATACAAACAAGCATACAAATATATAAATAAATAATAAACACAGACAAACATGAACAGATAAACAAACAAACATACAATATCACAGAACGTTGAAACATACAAATAAACACAAATGTATACACAAATGTATATATATATATATATATATATATATATATATATATATATATATATATATATAATGTATGTGTGTGAATGTAAGAGACAACAGCATATTGAAAAAGATTGAAATGATTGACTGAACAGCTCATGCAACATATCAACATGCGACGGCAGTACCACTTCTCCTACAGTCCTATACTTTCCCAAGGGATGTGACTCAATTGCCGCCAACGCCATGATATGGCCGGTGATATAATTATTCCAACCGCACATAAAATGATCGTCTCACTGCAAATGAGCGAAAATCCATACCAGTTGGGAAGGACATGAATGGGGATCTCAAGTTCAACTTGTAAATTGAATGTGCTATCGAAAAGAAAGCAATTTTCCGGCGATTTCTGAAGTTTTGTCGATACCATTTCTTCCGGTTTCTGCTCTTCTGCATGAGGAGTTTAAAACGCCCAGGTCGCTGTGTTGTCCGTTGAGCTACGCAAGTCCTTTGAAATCGTATATGGGCCAATTACGTAACCCGTATTAGCAGAATCGATCGACTCATTTGTATACATATGCTCGTTTGTGTACATTTGTATATTTATTTATTTGTTTATATGTTTATTTATTCAACGTTCTATGATATTGTATGTTTGTTTGTTTATCTATTTGTTTGTTTGTCTGTGTGTTTAGTATTTATTTATGTATTTGTATGCTTGTTTGTATGTTTGTTTATATTTTGTTTGTTTGTTTGTTTGTTTGTCTGTTTGTTTGTTTGTTTGTTTGTTTGTTTGTTGGTTGGTTGGTTGGTTGGTTGTTTGTTTGTTCCTGCCACCCTTTGGTTTGATACCCAGCTTTAATCCTTATCTTTCCGGTATACAGTAGTATACTTCCCAACCTGCCAAATCAGGAAATAGCATCAATATTGGGTCAAAACTTAGCGTGTTTCCACTAATTTGTGCTATCGTTTTGTCAATAAAACTATGTTTATAGTATCTATTGTGTGTTTCAGATGCCTTCCAATGTTCAAGTCCTTGTTGAATCGCAGCAAATGGGACATGTTATGCCTCACTAATTTTAATCAACCTGATGGTGATGAACGTGTGAGGATAAGGGTTAAAGGTGTGACTGTTAGTTGAGGTCAAGATGTAAATAAACATGGAATCGAAAGGTTACATAAACCATTTGGCGTCTAAACAAAGGAAATCTAAAACAACTACATATTGTGTTGTATTATTCTAGAATACTACAGAAGATGGGTACACGAGAAACTTGGCCCTAGCAGTACCGATTGCGACTGACAGATCGTGTTTTACAAGTCAAAAGTTCAAAGAGGCAATTTTTTGTCATAAGGGAGGCCATCTTACACTCGAAAACTATGGTATCAGCTTGTTCGTACCTCCTGGGGCAATCGAGAAGGGTGTCAGCCAAGCAGTCAGCATTGAGCTTACCTACGATAAGAAACACATGCCAGATTTACTAGGTGGAGAAGCGGTCATCAGCCCTGTTGTCATTTGCCGACCAAAGGGTCTCATTTTCAAGGAATCGGTAGTATTACGATATCCTCACTGTGGCAGTGGTCAACACAAAATCAAGCATCTCACTTCAGACACTGATCACATGGCACCTGTCTACTACAGAAACAGTACCGCAGAGGACAAGAATAGCATCGGTTTGGTAATGGGCGGTGTGTGTCTTCGGTTAATTGATCACTTCACCCTATACACTACTGTATCAGACGGCCCAGTTATCAAAGACTTCATGATTTTTGCAGATTTCAGAGATTTACAGAACAAAGATGTTGTCATACTGAGGATTTGGATCTTAAATAACACTAAGGATGCGTTAGAGGTAGGTCAGCCATTAAGATGCGATGATGCAAGCATTGTGTCGATTGCTATCGTAATACTTGATGAAAGTTCGTCACATTATGTATTGTTTTACCAATATTTCTGCAAGTGGTTCACAATACTTACTTGCAGTGGTCAATAGATGCAAACACAATTGTGATCTAGGTACTGACAAAGGTTGCATCCTCTAGTTCGGGACTATGAAGACTATCTTGCAAGCCTGCAAATTACAAATTTGTAAGTCCACCCGACATATGATCAATCATGTAGTTTGAGTGCCATCTAGGCCTGTTTTACAAAAGATGTTACATTGTTGCATGTAACGTATTATCAATTAGTAACACACTATTTTCAAAATTATTCCTGACAGGGCGAATATGGTTCGAGTAAATGATTGTAGGGATATTGTTAATCAACCCAGCTAACTGCTGTCACTGTTCTTTGTCAAATTTATAGGAAGTAATAAGCCATGAGTCCAGAAAGCGGGGAACAGAGTTGTTTGGACCCAAACCGTATACTATTGATAGTACCGCAGGGGATGTACAGATTGAATTCAAGAAGATGACTGACAGGTGGTCAGTTCCAGATACAGTGAAGGTATGTTCATCAAAAAGATATATCAACCTCACAGAGAGGAATACATTCAGCTAAAAAATGTTATACAGTGAGTCAAACGACAACAGGTGACGGAAAAATTGCTCGCTGAGACACTTTCACCATACTCATAGCATCAAAGCATAATTATGGTCTCTCTTGCAGATTCCTCTAAAGTCGACACTAACATATGTGGTAAATCATGAGCAGATAGTTATTAAAAGAATAGATGGCTCATCGATGCACTGCGATAGAGTCTCAATGGAAGTGTGCATCTATCAGCTACGCAATGCCAATGCGGAAAAGGTGAATGTGGCTATCTCAGAGAAAATACCGCAGGTAACACTTGTCACATTTCTTTAGTTGATACAATAAATTACAGCAAAGTGTGATTTGCACTTGAGCTCTGTCTTCTTCAAAAACATGAAGAGTAAGGAATACAGTAATTTCGACAAGTGATCGTTCATTATTACAATCCAAAGTAAGGTTTGAAAAATGAAGCAAGGTATATGTTAACCTAAATCAAATATAGCATGAGCTACGTAAGGCTACTATTTCCTTATTAAGTTATTTTTCCAAAATAGGGTTCTCAAGCGGGTAAGGGACCAACATCACCTAAAAGCGACACTTGTCCTTCCGAACCAATACCAGCAGCTCTACCATTTGGACTCTGCCAGAAGATATGTCTACTAATGGATTCGAAACATCCAACAGGCAATGACTGGCGAATGCTGGCTGAAAAGATAGGACTAGATATGCCTGCTACACAAGTATTAGAGGAAAATAAAGCGGAGAATAGTCCAACCGGAAAACTTCTATCAATCTGGCAATCGGAGAGGAGCGGAATCAAGATGAAACATTTCCGTGAACTCAGATATCTCTTCATCGACATTCATCGTGACGACGTGGCAACAGTTATTTCTGAATTCATTAAAGTTTTCGAGAAGAATGGCCTCGAGGCCGCAGATCAAGCTATTGCACCAAGTTCCAATTCACAAAAGGTTCTTGCTTACATCGAATACAATCACACGAAGAAACCTATTATGCAAGCACAGGGGGAAGATCAGTCGAAAGACAAAATCACTCAGTCCAGATCTCAGCTACATAGTAATGACAAATTGACTGGCGATGACGACGAAAGCCTTGAAAATTCCGAACAGGTCCGGAAGGAGAAAAACTGTCGTCAATTACAAAGTCAGGATTCTTTTCCTGAAGAAAAGTCAGCATTAAAATCATCAAAGGAAGCAGGTAATGAGGAAAATGCAACAGGACTGTACAGGAATAATGACGTCGAATCGGCAGGACTCGGGGTTATCAAATGGGATAGCGGCTTTTACAGTGAACCTAACTAGAATGTCATTTTTTGGGTATGAATTTTGTGTGCATGGTGGCAAACTGTTGCGAAAGTAAAAGTTGAATGCAAACACAAAAACAAATTGACAACGAACAATAACATATAGAATATTTTTTATCCCTATTATTTTTTGCATTTTTGTATTGTTTTTGTAAAAAAATTGTGTTTGCCTGATATAATATGGTTACATAATATTACTTATTACTTTCATGTACCATTCTGCTTTTAACGTTTGGACTTTGATTTCCCCAAGAAGATATGTTTTAGCTTCAGAGGATGAATGTAAGTGTGTATGTGTGTTAGTTTGTGTGTGTGTGTCTAAGTGTTTCTGTGTGTGTTCATCCTAAGACTTAAGATTAATTACATGTACGCATTATACCATCAATTACTAAACTTACTTTTCAAATGTTAAGAGATAATGTTTTATAGAAATCTAAGATTCACGTTTAACAACGTCAGTTTCGGTCATTGTAAGTCTGCTGAGAATCCTTACATCAATTTGTTTCTTAAACTTGACTGTGTTCAAGTAAAACTAGAAATTGGCAATTACACATTCTCGCTAGCCACAGCATGATTTCCGTTCTGCGGACCTACGCAGAAAATCAAATCTTTACAGATGGCGCCAAACTGTTGCCGTAAAGGGGCACGTGTTTTACGACGATGCAATTACATACAGTCGGGGCAAGTAACATAACACTACATATGGCAGGAAATTGATATCAGAGGTTAAGTTTAATGCAGTGTTTCCGTAATTCATGGCACCCTTAGTTTTTGATATGTTGTAAGTATTGACTTTTTGCCTTGGATTTTGTGTGTGTTTGTTTTTCATTAAAAATCACAATTCCGAGAACATGTATGGCACTCACTGTTGTGAAATTGTTGATGGCTGGTTTAAGTGAACGTGGAATGCTGGTGAGATATGAAGCCGCAGAGTACACATTTTTGACAATTTTCCCTGTGTACCGTTGAGTTACAGCATCCTGGTCTTCTAGCTAGAGAACGGTGCAATACCTCGCGATACCTTTGTGCAATACCTTTGTCACAAGATAGCCCAGGGATAGACCCGGCCAAAATGTTGGAAATGAAGCGAGTCAAACAAAAAATAAGAAAGCTGAAGAACTTGCATTAAGTTTCTAAATGCTCTAAGACAAATAGAATATTAAACAGTGTACCACTGACAAATATCAGAATTTTCAACTGGGTGTTGACCAATCTAGACACCAGGTACCAAAACTTTCTATTACCTTGACCTGGTTATGGTTTACCTTTTCGCGCGCCTAGTTCCAATATTCCCTGTTCAGTTGTTTTTCCCTACATGACACGACATGACAAAAGCGAATTCATCGGGAAAGAAATGAACAGCAGCTCAAAGTTGACATTGTAGGCATACAGCCTGTACAGCATCTGCTTAAGGAAACTGGAAAGTTGGAAAGGAGAATAGACGCAAACTATACTGCTGTAAGATTACTTATGGAAGACTGAAAAGAAGCCCCAGTCTGTAAAATAATCATTACCGTTGTAGGCTAAAGCAACACTGGAAATAAACTTACGAAGGTTTTGAAAGACTGCGCAATGCATATAGAGGGCGCGCCATAATGGAAAGTAATGACTGAAAGAAACTCTGTGCATAGTCACCTGTGGTCTATTCCGCTCTGCGTCTATGTGCATACATAGACGTGTGTACATATGCCTGAGAAGTAGATAATAAGATGCATATGTACACACGTCTAAGGAGCGCATAGAAGCAGAGCGTAACAGACCACAGGTGACTGTGGTCTGTTCATTATTTGTTTTTTTCACTTCATGTCTGCTGGCAACCTATTTTTGATTTTCCTGCCGTCCTTGACTGGATTTTTGTCGAACAACCCCCAGAATATGAAATGGTCAACTCCAAACTAAGTGCTTGCACAGTCACCTGTGGTCTATTCCGCTCTGCGTCTGTGCGCCCAATAGACGTGTGTACATATGCCTGAGAAGTGGGCATACGTACACACGTCTATGGGGCGAATAGACGCAGAGCGGAACAGACCACAGGTGACTGTGGTCAGATATAATATACGCTTGGTAGCTCCTTCCTCCTTCTGCTCCTTGCCATAGGGGCTGTCTGGCGTGTACATAATCGCAAGGGACTTGCTCCCTAACTCTCACTGCTTTCTTAGTTTTCTTCAGGAAGGCCCTGGTCAGGAGCTCCAGGGTCTATGCGATTGCTAGCTGCAGTACAGTCGCTCGAGGTTTTGCCTGGGTATTTTGGACCCAAATACCCAGGCAAAACCTCGAGCGACTGTACTGCAGCTAGGCGATCGCTTGAAAAGGATGGGCAGGCTGCGTTCCTACAGCTTTGGAGGGGCTCGGGATAATTCAAAATTTTCCTATATTTTTGTCAGTATCCCACAAACAACATCAAAATCATTTAAGTACTTTCCTTTCAACTATTAATAATTCTGGGAAAAAATAAATAAAATATTCAGTCAGCATAGGTGGTGGCACATTACAAAACAGCCGACTGCATATTTAATATGGATCACACGATTCATTACTTTTTATCATATGTAATTCTCATCAATTAATCGGTGTTGTGATTTTTCCCGTTTCATATGGCCGCAAGGTGATGTAGCGTTTTTGTTAAACCACAAATACACATATACATAGATAGGTTTGTAATGATTACCATTGCCAACAGTTTGGAATAACTCATTTAAGTTTCATAGTGGTATCTATGCATCCGTAGAGTCGAAGTATGTCAGTGCCATATATGGCCGAGTTCGTGAGAAATTATCCAAATTAGCCAAATTATCCCTCATCAATCTTGTGAATAATTTAATACAGCAAATTGATCAAGGAAATTCAACCATTGGTATTTTTATTGATTTTACGAAGGCATTTGATACTATTGATCACAATGTACTTCTATCGAAACTCCAGCATTATGGTGTGAGGGGAAACCCACTCCTCCGGTTTACTGATTATTTGAACAATAGATCCCAATGTGTGTACAAACGAATTTATGTCTGAAAAACTACCAGTGAATTGTGGTGTTCCTCAGGGATCTGTACTTGGACCGACTTTATTTTTAGTGTATATTATAGAAATAACGGGCGACGCGCTGACCATTAACGTTTATTTATGGGCAAGGGCGAGAGGAAAGCCAAAAATTAACGGGCGAGGCTTGCCGAGCCCGTTAA
>LD345341.1:261086-277702 GCA_001465055.1 Ptychodera flava | reverse complement strand
GTACATTTTGAACGCGTAAAGACGCGTCTAGCGTCCGCTATTTTTACAGTGTGCGACAGAGGCCTTTAAACTGAACGTATAACAGGCAGTAAGTCATGACCTATCACATTGCAAGGCATGCCATGAAATCTGCCAGTGTATTTCTTGCTATGTACACTATTATTTTCAATTAGAAGTCAACGTCTGCCTGCAGAACAGAAGCTAGAAGCTCGTTAAATCATTGCAATTAGTGTGGTTTCAAAGAATGTACAATTTCTTTTCCGATTCAGGAGCAATTTACAAAGACCAATGTCCGGCTGAACCATACATACCAATTTTTCTGATCGTCAGTGGCACTTTCACGATTATATCCATCTTCCTGTCAATGTTTGCCGGTAACAAGTACAGGCGTGAGATGAACAGTGGTGATGACGACGAGGGCGCTGTTCTTCGTAGCTGTGCGAGGTGTCTGTATGGATTGATCAGTATTTTCATGCTGGCCTGGTTTATCGCAGGTAATTACAGAGGGAGGAGAGGTGTTCTATTACCTTCCTTGAGCTGCTCTAAAATGTACACACATTCTTAGAACCGTCTGGAGGTCGTATCACTCCTGGTTCTTGACCTCCTCTTTTGCACTCAGTTCGATGCGTCCTGATCCCCTGAACAGAACAAAATCAAAACAAAAAGAACAAACAATATCATAACAAATAGCAAAGCCACATCATATAACCATAAAGAGTCTGACGTGGTCAAATACCAATTCGGTCGGAAATTGTCAGTAAAGTAACCTTGTAACCAGTTTCTTTCTTGTATTTTCAACCATAATTGTCGACGAATACTGATAACATCAGTTCAGAAACGTTCTTTCTTTGGATCAAATAAATATAACAAAATAAGTCTCAAATACGTATTTCATTCTATAAGACTGGGATCTGAATGATTTGTATAAATTTGTACAACAATCTTCACCATTTCTCTTCCTGTCATTTCCAGTAGTTTCACAAACAAATTGTAAAAGTGTGTTTGGCAAAATGTATAATCACTAATCAGTGATCTGTGATGGAGAAATGGCCAGAGTACCCTTGCAAGAATGCAGTAACATAGTTAACGTAAAGCATATTGAATAGTTAGATTAATATGTAAAAGCAAACGTAATGCTACGTGAAGTTTAACATATTTGAGGCCATCGCGCCCTCTGTAATGTTTTCCAGCCATCCAATCCCCACATGCGTCTTTCATCAAAAGTAAAAGTTTATTCTCTCGATCAAGACATCGATGAATTCGGTGAATTGTCTTATGACGAATTTATATTTCTTTCCCGACGCTGCCCTGTGGATTGCTAATGGAGGCACGATCATATAGACCTACGGTTGTTGATGGGTCTTGGTGTGCTTCTTGCAGGTAACGTGTGGATCTACAGAACACATGAGCCCAACTACAACGATGTGGGAGCGGATGACTACTGCCACAAGACTCTGTATCTGTTCTCGTTCTGGCTGCTGAACGTGACTTACATACTGATGGGGCTGAGCTGCTGTCTTGGCTGTTGCGGCTGCTTCTCTAGCCGTTCTGATGGTTAAGAATCAAAGAGACCTGGACGACACATTTTGAAAGTTTCGTCTAGCGGCGCCGTACTTGTCAACTATAACGGCTCGATCATATATTTTTGTTTGTCCTCAGCGTAAACATTTTAATCGTTTTTAGTTGCATAGAGAGAAGATACCACAGTCAAATTGATATTTATCAAAGGCTGTCATTATAATTCGACTTAGCGTTACATCAAAATTTTTTTGTAATTGTTATTCATGAAGATCGATGATAATCTTTGAAACAATTGCTGAACATCGTCTGCAGTCGATTTTTCACATTAAAATAGATAGATACATTGCTGTCTTTGTTGTTTTTTAGTTCATTGGCTTGGTACTTGTGCTTGTCTGAGTTGAAAAGTACTAATTCTTAGGTATCGATTCCTTTGAAATATATGGTGAGAATTTCCTTAACTTAGATGTATACTCGTATCTTATATCTGTACTTGGTAAATACAAAGAAAAGTGACCAGGTATAATCATTGATTTTATAACACACGTAAGGTATATATTTTGTCATAATCTTTCATTTTCACTAGAATGCATGCAAAAGTTTTCGTTACATAGAGTATCTTTCAAGTTTCATATTATACCGTTGTACCCGCCTTAGCTTACAATATTCATTACTACATTCAGGAATTCAGGATCATAGTACAATGGTTAAGGTCAGCTGTCTTCTCTCTGTCTCTGCCTGACCTCCCCTCTTCTGATAGGAAATGCCAGAAGGTATTTCAGAGAGACAGAGACAGAGACAGACAGACAGACAGAGAGACAGGCAGACAGACATACAGAGACAGAGAGAGACAGAGAAACACGGAGAGAGATGTAATTAGAGCAATACACGGAAACAGACAGACAAATAGTGAGACACATTTACAGATGGAGTCGATGGTAATTGGCTCAAGAAAGGGAAGAAGATCACACTAAATCACAGGAAACATGTTAGTCATACTTTGTCTAACAGTTAGAGTACGAAAATTGAGATTATTGTACACATACACCTGTGTTACATGTACATTGTTATTGCTAGATACAAGGATGGGTTGTACATTCATGTAACACAGCGTATTATACTCCAAATTACTTTTCTGCAAAGAGTCATTTAATTTTCATGTTTTGTAAATGATTAATGTTTGTTAGGTTCACCTTCCCTTCTAGCGTGATAATCAGCTGTATATCGGGTGAGAAAGAAGTTTTAAATTATGTAAAGGTATGCTAATCCCTCGATTTTCTGGCTTCTTTTTTGTCCAAATTTCAACATTCAAAAACAATTACCCACCCCTCTTTGTCAAATTTTGTTAACTTTCCATATTGTATTTTTAATTACATTGTAACAATAAAAATATTTAGTTTGGCGATATAGTTGTGATATTATCACCGTAGGTCACCCTCTCTGAGATGTCTAGTAACTTTAATCAGGGGATCCAATTGAAATAGTACCGCTTGAGTCCACAAATCTTAATATTGCATACCTATACTTAAGCTTGGTTTCTTGGAGTCTATGGTATTTGGCATTACAGGGGTTGGAGGGGGATCTACATCAACTTTTCCCCAAACTGAAATTGCGCCAGATTCTAATCTCTGCTCTAAGGCTGTGGATATAAATTTTCCAAATTGCGCACAACTTTGATTATTTTGAAAGACCTTCGGTTGTGGGATTTCGTGGTCATAACTCAGCCCTTTAAATTGACCCTTGGAGTGGGTAAAATACCGAGTACCGAGATATGCTCACACCATTTGTACGCCAGTTCATGATCATATGTCCATTAGAAAGTCATGTTTCGCCATAAATGTAGGTGTTGTGAATTTCCCAAGCTCTAAAATGTTCGGGGTTTGTGAAGCTTAAAGTGTCGAGGGGGTCATTTTCATAAGTTTCCATTAGCCACTTCCTGGACATCCGGGGTTATGACAGGCCCAGGTCTTGGGACGCCCTTAGCGTAACCAATGCGAAAGTATATCAGGGCTTCAACTTTAAAAATTTTCGACTGCTTAATTTTGTGGCGGGGGAAACACAGTGGGAGAGAAGGCCTGGAATTCGGGTTAGCTAACCAAATTGTCGGAGTTCGGTCAGCTAACCCCAATTCCTGGCTCCCACAGTGCTTCATCCGTCACAAAATCAAGCAAATGAAGTTTAGGGTTAGGGCTAGTTAGTTCATGTCATCACGGCAATAATTCCGTGTCATTCCGGGTATAATATCACCTATCTCATATTTTATTCATCAAACATGTTATCATGTACAAACTGACTCCGACAGCGATGGCCATATTGACCTCTTTTCAATAAAGCAGTTGCCAAAGACGGCACAGTGTTACGTAACATAAGTTAGGGTATATTCCAAAGAAAATAGCAATCAATATAAATATACAATTCCAACTAATTTAAATAACCAACATTTTGGAGGGGAAAGTAACAGCCAGTGAGCTGCTTGCATACTGTAGTCTCACTCCGATTCGAAAAATGTCCTACCAATAGACCTATTCCCCGACACCCGTTCCTTATCAGGAAACCAATATCCCATTTCCTCTGTCAAAGCTAGTTATAAGACACCCTCCATTGCTATCCTAGAAAAGTTCCCAATTTCTCTCTCTCTCTCTCTCTCTCTCTCTCTCTCTCTCTCTCTCTCTCTCTCTCTCTGCGCCACATGTTTTAGCCCTCCCTATCGGCAAACCCTAGAAGACACCTATATTTTATTTGCTCCCCATCCACTTAATCTTTTGAATCGTCAACATGTTAAAAGGAGAATCTGTAGAACCTCAACAGTAATAAAGAACTTCCTCATAATCTCGGCTGCAACAAACCATTTCAGAAGTGAAATATCCAAGGTGACTTCTCTCTTGTCTTGAGTGCGTATGAATTACCTTGACAAGTATGGTTGTCAGCAGACAGTTCATAACCGTCAACACAGGATCATCTGTAGCTTCCGATCGTGTTTGTACAAATCTGTGTACAGCCATCGCATCCTTTATCACAGTCACTGATATCTGAGAGTAAATACAGAAATTACAACACGTTCAATAAGTTCAAAGCAGTGTTTGATAACCACATCGGGTCATTAGGATAGAATGCTCCTCGGAACAGCTATTTGAACTCTCAATTTGTTCAATACTGTTTTGGCCTTCTGTGTTAGAAGTTTCAGTTTAGGGCTCTTGGGATAAGAATATATTCCACCGTCTTAGTTTTTCATAAATGGATAATTTTATTTTTACCGATAGATTAATACGGGAATGACGGCCATTCTGCATCGGAAATATCTGTAAATGTTTGGTAAATTGTTTCTTCAGAACCAAACTGTCCAACGTGACATCTGATTCGTAGTTTTGATTTATTAAGAGAGTGCTTTAATTTTACATTAATGAAAGTTTGAGCAAAAAGTCTAAGTCTTTCACTTTCGAGGAGCATACTACCTTAAGATGTCAACTGTTTGTACCAGTGTTATGAATTGTTCTGGTAAAATGATTTTTCGATGAATAAGATGATATTGCATAAACAAGTATGTTATATTGTCCTGGTGGGTGTAATGATATTTCCCGTGTGGAAATTTCGTCTCAGGCACATATCATTTCTGCTCATAGTGAATCGTAATCGACATTCTTTGCAATAACGATGGACATGAAGATTAAAGTCACCGATGGGAATTGTGTCAACGTTTCCATAGCTACAATTGCAGAAAGAGTTCTTCAAAATTCAAAATGCAAAATTTTAAACTCAAAACTGAATACTTGAAAACGAGGCTTGACAGGCGCCATCTTGGTCGAATATTTATGATGGCTAGTTTTTCAGAACTGTTTTGAGTTCTTCATCAAAGATTGCTTTCTCATTTCATAGTTTCGATCTCAATCATTTGTTTGTGATCTGGGCCGTGAAAGGTATTAATCAGGCGACCACATAATTACAGCGGCATTGCTTATTTTGTGATGATATGATAACAAGAGCATAGGGTTTTTTTGCTTGCCTATTATGGGTAAAATCCTTCCTTGTAGTCAATATTACAATCTTTTAAGAATACAATAGGAATATGACAAGCAATCGTAACCCTAACAGAAAAAAATTCCGTTTGACCATATATATATATACATATATATATATATATATATATATATATATATATATATATATATATATATATATATATATATATATATATACACAACTGAGTTGATCAGGATAATCTAAAATATTACATTTCCACTACAAATTTGTTTCGTATAGGCTGCAGAGCCGCCCACACTCATCGGGTGGCTGTGATCATCACAAAATAAGCATTGCCGCTGTAATTATGTGGTCGATCACAGCCACCCGATGAGTGTAGGCGGCTCTGCAGCCAATACGAAACAAATTTGTAGTGGAAATGTAATATTTTAGATTATCCTGATCAACTCAGTTGTGTATTTAGCTCTACTCTAGTATTGAGCACTCTACTCCAGCTGATCTTGAACTAAACAAGTATATATATATATATATATATATATATATATATATATATATATATATATATATATATATATATATATATATATATATATATATATGACCATTCTCTCTGCGCCCTAGCAGAGAGGGAAATAGAGAGAATTATTGGAGAGAAGAGGGAGCGCTCTATGTACACATTGTGTTTTTATATATATGTATATATATATATATATATATATATATATATATATATATATATATATATATATATATATATATATATATATATAATTGTATATGTAAACCTAATATTGAGGGAACAAGGGATTCATATAAATTGTAATTAAACAAGCAATACTATAACAAGTCATTTATACTGCCCGCATTCTTTTAATCTCTTCTAAATTGTGACTGGTCGAGAGTTGAAAGTTAACTCTAATGATGAATGCAGCAAAATTCATGACAAATAATAATGCCTGGAGTTGGAAAGTTAATGTAACAGCACATTCAATTTGCATCTCCAAAAATCAAAGAATATTGAATGGTTCAGCCCGATATCTTTTTATTGGGTTTATAACATGTAACGAAGAGGATGTTTTCACGCCATGCCTAGTCGAATATTTTATTTCTTGTGTTGTGTGCACGTGGTCACAGTATACACTACCAAAGTTTAAAAAAGACTATGCTTATACCCCATGGCAGCACGGAATAATTTACGTTTTGAACAATGCAGTTGCAGATAATAATAATAATAATGGGTTCTTATATAGCGCACATATCCACAAGTTGTGCTCAAGGCGCTTTAAAATTATTATTACCCCTGGTCACTGGGCCTTATTCGCTACCACTCCACTCCCTGGGGAGCAAACAACAGCTCACATGAGTAGCCAATAAGCGCAGAAGAGCTAAGCCCACAACTTAAATCCACTGTCCTACCAGGTACCCATCACTCCTGGGTAGGCAGAAAAAATGAGGATTAAAGTGCCTTGCTCAAGGACATAACACCACAGCCACGCCGGAGCTCAAACTTACTATCCTGAAATCGTGCGTCCACTGCTCTAGCTACTTGCCCATGATGCCTAATGAAAGTCCCAGTATGTCAAACTTTGGGCTCTATTTTTCAGCATTTCTTTCCTTGAAGCTTGTTCTATTTACTAAAGAATAATGAATGACAAGAAATTGGCTTCTCAACACACCTGTTAAGTGTACAATCAGCAGTATCATTGTTGCATATAAATTCTAGTCCTGACTTGGAGGGCATAAACTGGCTATGTTGAGATTCTTGTTGCTGGGCATGCATTCATACTATAGGGAGAAGAATGGGAATGTTGAATTCATACGCAGAACAAAATTACGACCTTTCAGAGCACTTCTAACGACCCTCGCTTTAAATAGCAATAATAATTATCGCTTGACCTGCTCATTTTTCTCGCTGGAATCAGGAGCCAAGAGAGTGCAATTGCTCTTTCACATATTTACACTTATAGCTGCCCCTCGTTGGCTCCGATACTTGGCCGTCTGATGCCCTCAATTGAGCTTTAACGCGGTTTCTCAGTACGTTTGGCTGGGGATTGCCTTACCAGACCGTTGAGGGCAACCATTGTGCGATAAGAGTCTTATCGCATACCAACGAAGGGTGTTATTGGGAATAAGATGTCCTTTTTGGCGATCGTATTCTCACGTCAATTCAAGTGAATGGCTGTACACATAGCTAACTTTTTGCTACTATCTTCTGTGTTTCTATCCAGAAAAGCTGACAAACCGTTAAACACTAAATTTCGTTGTAAATCACGTGTTGCACAGTGATCTAGTTATTTTCATTCTTAGTTGGCGGTCGGCAAAAAGAACAAGAGAAGGCGAGGCTATAGTTATGTTTAGCAGGTAGGCAGGTCACTGACTCTTTTGAAGGTCAATTTTAGTACTTTATTACGTGAAGGAGTGTACTTTCTATGACAACGCACTTGAAAACTTTCCAGACAGCGTGAGGACAATCGACTTTTATATTGTCAAATAACGTCACTTATCAGAGGAAGTGGGTTTTATTGACACATGACACCTGGACGTAAGAAAACAGTGAACAGTTGTGTTGCAAAAACGTCAAAGTAGACCAGAATACTTTTGGATCGTGTTTTGTCTATGGTGCGACCTTTGCTTATAAACGAGTAGAGCTGTGTCACTAAAAAGTCTCGTATGAACACATTCATTTCTTGCATTAAGCAATGAATTGTGGGTTGGAATGAAACGGGTTGGTAGCTTTGGAATGCAATAAAGCACTGCAACTAGTAGCGGATTTATGGGCTTTGGTCATGACTCCGTGCAGGTACGGGAGTTTTCCTAAAATTCGAATGAATGTGACCTGAAAATTTAACACAAGTATGTAAACGCTAAAAACTGTTGAATGATTCATAATATTCATGCTTATTTGTCCGGTGTTGTTAATGAAAAAAAAGGGTGAGACATGCAAGCGCTTTAGTAATTGTAAATTAAATCGATCTTGCAAACTTGGCCCATTCCCTCAAGCTATCTAGACCTACATGTATTCCCTAATGCGTAAGCTTGTCATAAATAAGCTAATCATCTGATGCACACATCTCCATGCAGGTTCACCCTGCAGGACATCGAAAATATCTTTATCTTAGGCCAAGAAAAATAAATAGATTGTTTCTCATCCTCGCGCCTGTCAATTCAGACCCGCCGCATCAACCTTTTTTCTGCTCATAAGGAAATAAAATACAAAAAATACGCGACGATAGTGTATAACACAGTGCTGTATAAAACAGAAGTGTAAAAAAAATAACTGACAACTTACATTCCATTCAGAACTGTACACATATGTTGCTGTTATATTAAGTTGTCAAAAGTGTACATTGCTGCACTAAAAGTCAAACCGCAGAACTGTTGCTATACAAAAATGCTAAAGCAACACTGCTGTGCATTTTATCTCTGCATGCATTCCTATGTTGTATTTAACGTTATTGCGCGTTCTTGTTCATTGAAGAATAAAAAAAAAATTGAGAAGAAAAAACCCGCATCACCGCATCATTTTTGCAATATATCTAGGATGAGAAGCAAACTTTTTATTGGCCATATTCAGGATTTTCCCCTTGAAATGACAGTCTAGAAAAACCATCACACAGAATGAAACGACTATGGTTGAATGTAGTAAGTAGAAAAGAGGAAGTCACTGCCACACCTGAAGTTCGTCACATCGAGCATGTCGAAAAACGAAAGTTGTTTAAACCTTAACATGGTATATTTACAAGGAGAGCATTTCTGTACAATATTCTAACAGGCATGTTAGTGTCGTTTAATTATAAAAGCAAAATCATTTACGTTCTTCATTTGACATAGACGTGCTAGAAGCAATAAGAAAGGTGACATTAAAAAACACGCCCTTGACCGCACCTTCTATTATTTCGGTAAATGTTGTAGTTTAGTTCGATACTTCATGACCTCATATGTACAGGCACTGGATTATGGCATTAACTAGAGAAAGATACATCTCCGTCGTACATGAATAAATAAATATGTAGATAAGCATCGTCAAATTTCAATGGTACAAATTTCGTTGAAACTTACACTGTAACCAATTCTGTGAACAGACAACAGGCAAAGGCCAAACTAATATCACCTCACATAAATTACCTTCGACGTTAAGCACAATAAAAAAAATGAAATTTGTCGTCAGTAATCCTAAAGGTCGAAATAGGACAAAAGTGAAATGATATTCGATTGGGAAAATCGACAGCTCAGTACCGTGCCATCAAGAAAGACAATGTCACGGCAACATCCTAGTTTTTGATGTCGCTTTCGATTCAGACTGTTTTCACTGTAACTGAAGTCTGAATTTGTCCGCTATTGTAAATGCACTGGGTCAAAGTTCGGGACTGACAATGGCGAGCAAACAAAGTCGCCCAACTATTATGATGCGCTTGAAAAATATCAAATTGTTTAAAATCAGACTAAGCTAGCAATTTATAACACAGTAAGTACCTCGTGGGCAAGAAGGAACATGTCATGACCACATCATAATTGTTAATGTCGCTTTCGATTTAGACTTTTCTGCTCTAACTGAAGCCTATTGTCCTTGCTGTTATGTGAGCATACAGATTTCTAATGTGGGAACAGGTAAAACAGAAATAAAAAAGAAAGGGGTGACCTTGAGCCCGACCCTTTTCGTTTGTCGCTCTGTGCACTATTGTGTTGCTTTTCATTTGAAAGGTACAAAATTATACGAAAAACAATGCAACTAAAATCACCTGACCATTTCAGCTCACTGGGATATGTTGACAAGACATGCTGACATGAATGTAGTCACTGACGTCACTGGTCCACTGAATCGTGAAACTGTGGAGGAACAGTAGTGGCGGACGTGGAAAATCAAAAAGTGAGTGGCTTCTCAGTTTTCATTTTATTTCGATATAAAATTATAAACTGCCGCCCATTTGCCCCAATGTTGTTAACAATGACTCATGCCCATTGTTTGTAATCACAGTTATGTGGATAATTACTTTTTTATCCACTTTGCTGAAGCCGACGAGCTTTCTCCCATATTGAAAGAATGCGACATGGTACATGTTAATTTCAGACCATTTTTAAACTTCTAAACCTATTCATGTAATAAAGCAATGATGCAGAGCTTTTGAAATTCGTCTCTCTGCCTGTCTTATAGTCTCCTCTTTAAGCTTGAAATCATCTCTTATTAATGTCTTTTTAACGGAAAGTCGGTCAAAATTACGTAACTTGAAAAAATATCACCTCCTATTCTGGTTGGAAGTTAAATAAACGAAGAAGATATATAAATGCGGTTCGTGTTTTTGAATATTTTTTATGAATATCAGCACAGCACCGGCAAACACAGGGCGACACATGGGAAGTATATTTTCAATGATTATATCAAAAGCTTGTCAATAGCAGTGAATTTCGTGACGTCATTCTCCAGATTATGACTGATATGTCCGATTATCCAGTATTGTTGCTCCAACTGTTTCCTATATCTACAACTTCCCTGTATATAGTGTAAAGACAGCCTTTACCGCACCTTCTGTTATATCAGTAACTGTTGTAGTTTAGTTTCATACTCCATGACGTCATATGTACAGGCACTGTGTTGTGGCACTAAACAGAGAAATATACCCCTTCCATAAACAATCACCAAATTTCAATGGTACAAATTTCGTTGAAACTTACACTGTGACCAATTCTGTGGACAGAAAACAGGCAAAGGCAAAACTAATATCACCTCACATGAATTACCTTCGACGCTCAGCGCAAAAAAAAAAGTGGAATTTGTCGTTCGTAATCCGAAAGGTCGAAATAGGACAAAAGCGAAATGATAACAGATTAGGAAAATCCACGGCTAAGTAACATGCCGTCAAGAAAGACAATGTCGCGGCAACATCCTAGTTTTTGATGTTGCTTTCGATTCAGACTGTTAACTGAAGTCTGAATTTCTCCGCTATTGTAAATGCACTGGGTCAATATTGGGGACTAACAATAGCGAGCAAACAAAGTCACCCAACTTTTATGATGCGCATGAATAATACCAGACTGTTTGGAATCAGAGTAAACTAGCAATTTATACCACAATAAGTATCTCGTGGGCAAGAATGCACATGTCATGACCACAATTGTTAATGTCGCTTTCGATTTAGACTTTTTCTACTCTAACTGAAGCTTATTGCCCTTGCTGTCATGTAAGCGTATAGATTTTCAATGTGGGAACAGGTAAAACACAAATAAAAGAAAGGGGTGACCTTGAAGCAGACCCTTTTTGAATGTCGCTCTGTGCACTATTGTGTAGCTTTTCAGTTGAAAGGTACAAAATTATACAAAAAACAATGCAACTAAAATCACCAGACCATTTCAGCTCTCTCGGATATGTTGACAGCACATGTTGATATGAATGTTTCAGTGACGTCACTGGTCCACTGAATCGTGAAACTATGAAGGAACAGTGACGGCGGACGTGGAAGATCAAAAAGTGAGTGGCTTCTCAGTTTTCATTTTATTTTGATATAAATAATAAACTGTCGCCCATTTGCCCCAATGTTGTTAACAATGACTCATGCCCGTTGTTTGTAATCACAGTTATGTGGATAATTACGTTTTTATCCACTTTGCTGAAGCCGACGAGCCTTCTCCCATTTTGAAAGAATGCGACATGGTACATGTTAATTTCAGACCATTTTTAAACTTCTAAACCTATTTATGTAATAAAGCAATGATGCAGAGCTTTTGAAATTCGTCTCTCTGCCTGTCTTATAGTCTCCTCTTTAAGCTTGAAATCATCTCTTATTAGCGTCTTTTTAACGGAAATGACCAGATATGGCCCCTCAAAGGCCAACTGTAATTTGGGAGTATAGCCTTCCTCCTTCTCTCATCTTTTAACCAAACGAATTTTCCCATCTTATAGTTATAAGTAGTCGCAAAACGATCGTACAGACGTTTCTTCGGCGAGCAGCGATTTTCAATTGCTCTCTTGCATGTGCATGTGCTTGTTCTAGTTTATCCCTTAAATTGGCCACATACTCAGAGCTAACCTCCCCTTCAGGTATGTCTACAGGTACCAATGCCATATCCAATGGGTAGCGCAACTCTCTCCCAAACATCATCATGTTAGGAGTTTCTCCTGTAGATGGGTGTACACTACTGTGGTATGCAAAGGTGGCTAAACTGATGTTTTCGTCCCAGTCAGTTTGGTGTTGCAAGGGGTCAATATAAGCTCTAATATAGCGTACAAGAGTGTGGTTAAAACGCTCCACCTGCCCGTCACTCTGCAGGTGGCGTGGCGTGGTAAATGTCTTGTTAACCCCAAGCAAATCACACACTTCTTTGAATACATTGGAAACTAAGTTCTGCCAAGGTCACTGTGACATTCGAGAGGCATACCAAACCGACTGAGAAAGTTGTCAAGCAACACCTTTGCAACCGTAGGAGCCTCCTAATTGGGAATGGGGTAAGCTTCCATCCACTTGGTGAAGTAATCATCAAGTACCAAAATCTTTTTATTACCCCTGCTACTCTCGGGAAATGGTCCCACTTCATCGATTGCTATACGTTCAAGGGGTGCTCCGACAACATAGGTCTTAAGTGGCGCCCTCATTTTCCCTGTGATTAGTTTATTTTTAGCACATACATCACATTTTCGAGTATGACTCCGCATGTCCACAGACATCCCATACCAAAAGTACTTGAGCCTGATTTTCGCGAGAGTTAGGCCAATACCTGCATGTCCTCAAAACTTACTATCATGAAATGTCTCTAACACAAAGGGTATGAAGGCCTTTGGAAAGATGATATGCCACCTCACCAATCGTCCGTCAACTGCTTCCCAAAGCTTATATAGTATCCCATTATGTACCCTTAGTTGGGAGTATTTGGACCAATAGGTTTTGAGGGCTGGTGATCTATGGGAAATGTCCTCCCACGCTGGTCGAGTTTCACCACTTTCCACCATCCTCATTATCAAACCTATATTCGAGTCTCCCAATTGTTGCTCCCTTAACTCGGCCGTTGACCACAAAACCTCATGCTCAATGTTTCTTTCACTATCTAAGCTAAGTTCCACCTCCTGTTGCTCAGGCTGAGCAACAAGGGGCTTCGTGGTTACCTTATGAACATCACACCTATGTGGATGGAGGCGTCCCTCCATCCTAGGCCACCCATCAATCGAGTGATTGGGAGTTTTCTCCACCTCGGAAGACTTATGACTCTACTCAGCAATCTTGGCAGTAGAAGAGTCTTGCTGTGATGTTTGATATGACTCAAACTCTGACCGATTAGTTAACCTTGCATTAATATGTGTGTCTTTGTGATGCTCTCTACCACATTGCTTACAATACTCGACTGGTACACAACTCAGAGCATCCGCATTCAGATGCTTCTTACCAGGCCTATTTTCTATCTTTAATTTGTACTGACCTAAAATTTCTATCCAGCGGGCTAATTGCCCCTCGGGGTTCTTAAACCGCAATAACCAGACCAACGAGGCATGATCTGTCCGAATTGTAAACTCTCTACCGAACAAGTAGTGTCTAAAATATTTCACGTATTCCACAACCGCTAACAGTTATTTTCGTGTTACGCAATAATTTCTTTCGGTTTTACCTAGGACCTTGCTCGCATAACAGATGGGTTTTTCTACGCCCCCCATGCATTTGACTCAGTACAGCACCTATACTGACTTTGCTAGCATCCGTATCTAGGATGAAATCTCCTTCTGCAGACGGGAAGGCCAATACTGGCGAGGTTGTTAATAATTGTTTGAGTCGATCAAAAGAGTCTTGGCATTGACATGACCAGATAAAATGAGCATTTTTCTTGGTCAGCTCATTTAGTGGTTTTGCTATCTGAAGCAAAGTCTTTTATGAACCGTCTGTAGTAAGATGCCAATCCGTAAAAGCTGACCTCTGATACGGTGGTTGGCACCGGCCAGTTGCAAATAGATGCAATTTTCTTTGGGTCAGTAGAAACGCCCTCTTTTGAAACTCTGTGGCCCAAAAACTCGACCTGCTCGGCAAAAAGCACACATTTCTTTGCTTTCAATTTCAACCCAGCTCCCTTCAGTTTATCAAATACCAACTGCAGCCGCTTTAGCTCTTCCTCAAACAAACTAGCAAAAACAATCAAGTCATCCAGATACAATATACAAATTCCCATTGCAAACCGTAAAATACATTTTCCATTAATTTTTGAAATGTGCCTGGTGCCCCCGATAACCCCAATGGGCATAACTGTACATTCCAACAGTATACCAGATGGCGTCATGATTGCCGATTTCTTTCTGCTTGCCTCATCCAGAGCAACCTGATAAAAGCCGCTGCAAATGTCAAGGCAACTGAAAAAGCGTGCTCCACCCATACTTTACAAATTGTCTTGTATACGGGGCAAAGTGTAAGCGTTTACAAGGGTTACTGCATTCAAACGACGGAAATCACAAACCAGACGACATGAGGAATCTCTCTTAGCCACAAGTAGACATGGGCTACTCCACGGGGAATCACTTTCTACCAACAGCCCCTTGTCAACAAATGTTTGTATCTGTTTATCAATCTCGGCTTTCTTCCAAAATGGAGCACGATATGGCAGCGATTTTATAGGTTTCTCAGTTGTCTTCGGGATATGATGTTCCACTACGTGTGTCTTCCCCAAATCTGTCGGGTCTTTGCTGAAGACATCAGCGTTCTTAACCAACAAATCAAATACTGACTGCCTTTGTTTGTCTGAAGTTAAGTGTTGGACACTGCGTTCATATAGATCCCTTAGATGGTCAGGCATTATGCCACTTTTGCCAGCAGTTATTTTATTGACTGACGGAGGTATTATGTGCTCACTATGTTTACCCAAAGCCTGGGAGGACTCAATATCAAAATTAACAGTTTTGTCCATTCTCAACAAACCCAACCACTGTCCTTTTTTAACCTCAATGTCTTGGTTACTGAGATTTATAACCCGCACGGCATGTAATTTACTTCCCACTTGACTGAGGGACCCTGCCCCCATTAGTCATACTTTATTCAACTGCACTGGTGTCACCAAAGCTGTTATTTCCGAGAAGTTATTCTGGATATTATAACCTAACGTACCACCTGATTTTTCACTTTTACAAAACTGTCGATCCCCATACAAGTTGTAACCAATTTCAGCGTGGTGAGGGGTTCTACTCATACGAGACATGATAATGGCTTCATGCCCGGCCGGAACAGATTCAGCCCAGTTTGCCTGCAACCGACAACAAAAAGGTTTTACATCTTCGTGAACAGTTTCTACCATCACTGTACCTTTTTGGAGGTCTAAACAACAATCAAATTCCCTTAAAAGATTCATACCCAAAATGCCCTCAGATCCATTCAAAGATTCGGCTATTAAGATGGGTACGATACCTTGCCTGCCCCCTATTTCTGCTTTGATTAAAACAAGTCATTGACAATGACATTGTCCCCACTTGTAATAGGAGTATTAGTCTTGATGGGGCAGGGAAATGTGGTCATTAAACAGTATCACTTGAGTGTATATGTTCAGATCTATGGACACATAGGTCTATGTCATTGTTCCCAATTTGAAACAAGAGGCATGTCTAAGTTATGGTTCTAAATCGGGAAAAAAGATCAGACCTCTAGCTGTATTGGCCAGCCAAGAAATAGATATGTGCATAATAAATGAGGTACAAGATGTGACATCTTAAGGTCTATTATCCTATCAAAATTGAAGCGTAAAGAACTTGTGGTTACTGAGTTGTGCATATATATGCATATTCAAGGTCAAAGGTCATTAAGGTCACGTGACATTTCGAAAAAAACATTGTCTTGCTAATTTATCCATATATGCCAAAATTCAGACCTCTAGCTCTATTGGCTTGCCAACAATTATATATGGGCATAATTAACGAGGTAAGGCATGTGTTGTAATAAGGTCTCCAATCCTACTAAATATAAAGGACATAGCACTTGTGGTTACTTATTTATTGACATAATTGTGTATTTTAGGTAAAAGGTTATCGAGGTCACATGACATTTTGTCAAAAAATGTCTTTCCTATAGTCTATCCCTATATACTAAAAATCATACATTTACTTCTATTGGCTTGCTCAAAATTAGATATGCACATAATTAATGAGGTACAATATGTGGCGTCATAAG
>LD345341.1:229547-250386 GCA_001465055.1 Ptychodera flava | reverse complement strand
TTGAAGCATTAGGCAGTGTCAAGTTAATAAATAGCTCATTTGCATATTTTATGAAGGTTTGTAATTAGTCATATAACTCCGATATAACTTCACCAAATGTGATGAAAGCTGCTGGAGATACTGATCCGACTGATATCTAACTGTTGTGTAAAGCATTTAGTAGTGTGAAATTAATTGAGGGTTCATTTGCATTTTTAATGAACTTTGTTATTAGGTATATAACTCTGAAATTACAGCACCCAAGTCAGTGAAATTGAGTACAGATATTGGTTTGATAAATATCTAATTGTACTAAGAAGCATTTGGCAGTGTCAAGTTAATAAATAGCTCATTTGCATATTTTATGAAGTTTAGTAATTAGTGGTATAACTCCAAAATAACTGCACCAAATGTGCTGAAATCTGCTGCAGATACTGATCCGACAGATATCTAATTGTATTGTAGAGAATTTAGTTGTGTGAAGTTAATTAAGGGTTCATTTGCATATTTAATGAACTTTGTAATAAGTGATATTACTCCAAAATTAAAGCATTAAATTTGATGAAACTTGCTACAGATGTTGATCTGATAAATATCCAATTGTACTGAGAAGCATTGGGCAGTGTCAAGTTAATAATTATCTCATTTGCATATTCCATGAAGTCTTATAATTAGTCATATATCTCCGAAATAACTGCATCAAATGTGATGAAAACTGCTGCACATACTGATACGACATATATCTAACTGTGTTGTAAAGCATTTAGTAGTATAAATTTAATTAAGGGCTCATTTGCATATTTAATAAACTTTGTAATTAGGTATATAACTCTGAAATTTCGGCACTAAAATTTGGTGAAACGTGCTACAGATATTAATTTGATAAATATTTAATTGTGCTATTAATCTTTGAACAGTGTCAAGTTAATGTAGGGTTTATTTGCGTATTTAATGAACTTTGTAATAAGTGACATTACTCTCAAATTACAGCATTAAATTAAATAAAACGTGCTAAAAATGTTGATCTGATGGATATCTAATTGTCCTATAAAGCATTGAGCAGTGTCAAGTTAATTGACAGCTCATTTGCATATTAAATAAAGTTTTGTAATATTATTAGTGATTAAACTCTGAGAGTACTGTGCGAAGTTTAAAAAAACCTGCTACATATAGTGATAACATATATCTCATTATTCTGTGAAGCATACTTCTATTAATGAACCTGTTGTAAAACACGTGAGCATATTCAGTTCATATCTGGTTATCTTTTAGGTGGCGTATTACAGCACGTGAGACCAGTCACACAAGGATCAAGGGGAGAAAAAAATTCATTCAATTCACTGAGTGGCATGATATGCGGATCAGGTAAATACTACACCGACTTTGAATGCTGTGTCAGACACCAGTGTTTTACATATCCTTGTTCTGTGTGCCGAGCTATTCTTGTTACTCTGTTTTTTAAGATATTTCGAGATTGTTACCTAATATCACTGTACGTAGAACGCGGACCGCGGCAATCAGTTTGTTTGTTTACCTTAGAAGTGAATTGTACTTCGGGTGTACCCCGCAACCGATGACGTTTAATGTGCATATCTAAACCTTTACCGTAAATGTCAATAATCATATTTTACGGGAAACGTACGCGTCACCATGGCTTAGCTGTTGGCATAGATACATAATCAAATAAATTGTTACTCTTCAAATATTCTGTAAAGCCATGATAATGTGAGTCGAGTTTCTTCCATACCCCTCTACTGTCAGCGAAGATGTTTTATTGCATGCTGCACGTCCTAAATGTAATGACTGGGCAAGGTTGGGACTGCGAGTTTGCATGCGCTAAAATAAAGGGGGGGGGGGGATGGGGAAGAAGAGCAAAAAGCTCTTTCAGTTACCGTATGTGACGCAAACTCATAGCCTCACTTTGTGCGATAAAAAGACTTCACAGGTAATAATTGCATGGAATTATGACATTACATTGGTTATGCACACGTATTTTCCTCCTATGTGATATAGCAACTGAAAAGAAATGCAACATAAAACTTACAGTTTCAATTTGTATCTCCGCGTGACATTTTCAATAAGTGTAATCAATAACATAATTATTTTGTGTTCCAGCCTTGGTCCTCGTGATTTTCCTTGTGGTCGCCGGAATATCACTGTCTGTGCCGATTACGATGATTGTCCTCGGTAAGAAGCTATAGGGAACATCTATTACCTGGTCATAGGGGCAACAGCCCCCGCGTATTGCCGCGAGGGCCGTGGGTTACCAGAAATACATCGCATCTTGCTCAAGGCCTTAGGCAGACATAGAGGGATGACACGTGTTTCTGGTAACGCCCAGCCACGATGAATAAACGGGCGCTATAGCACGAATAAAGATTTGGTAGTAGGTCTTTTATTCTTTTATAACACTCAACATGCTTACGTTATGCCTTTACTATATATATATATATATATATATATATATATATATATATATATATATATATATATATATATATATATATATATATATGTAGTGGTGAAACACTCTGTTTGATGTTATCGTATACGAGTGTTTTTCGCGGAGCCGTACAACTTCGGGTCGCAGGCGAGAAGTTGTGCGGCGATACGAGAGATACGGGCCAGTTCATGTGATAAATATATATATATCACATCAACTGGCCCGTATCTCCACCTGTGTGACGTACACCAGCACAGATAAGAAATCCATATTACCCCTGTTGTACGTCATCAACCGGAACTTTTTTGCCTGCAATGATACCGTTCGTACGTGCACGACGCGACACAGACCGATTTATCGTGATCGATGTCGTGCTGTCATGGCATTTTGACGAAAACGTGACCCGATAAATAAAGATATGGAAACATAGAGGCATGTCCAACGAAATTTCGAGTCGCTAAAGCTTTAGCTATTCACAAGAATCGAATGAGGATACCGTCGATCGTTTTAATGGCTCAGTAACGTCACGGCTCTAGTCGTTAGGCTAAGGATTTGATATTTTTGGATGAAGCACTAAATCAGCCACATATTGCCTTCGTATAGTTGCACAAAATATGGTGACCCTCCCTCAAATGTATGAAATACCATATCTCTTCAAAAATTCTTGCGTGATAAATTGCAACTGTCCCTCAAAAAACACCAGCCCTCCCCTCTGTAATTTGTCTCTAACATAACAATTGAAGCAATTGTTATGTAAATTAGCTGATACTCTTTCAGTTATTCCTGGGGAGAATATCGCAGTGGTTCGGGAGGGGGATTAAATTTTAAAATGTCGGACAAGGGGGGTCACATTTTAGACAGGAGGATAGGGGAGGATCAAATTTTACGGTACAGGTGTGCGCGAAATTCCCCCGTAATTACTGAAGGCTCCCTTTTCCACCGCTCTGTAATTACTGAAGGCTCCCTTTTCCACCCCTCTGTAATTACTGAAGGCTCCTTTAATAAATGAGTACCGCATAATCTTCGGGAAAGCGATATAAAAGGCACAAGCATAAAGTCATTCGAGGAACAACGATAAATTTCCTTCATCACACAAATTATTCCGTTGTTTCTTGATCGGAATCAAACTTGCAGCGCTGCAGCGTAAGACTGTAGTGAAGACATAAGGGCGACATTTTTTATTTTTGTATTTCTCAGCTCCCGACCGGCCGTAAATTTTAGATCCGACATGAAAATAAAAAAAAGACTTTGTTGTCGCCGCTGAGGTGATCATCCTAGCAACAGCACCACCATCATCAAATTCTGATATTGCAGCAACTCAGACGGAAAGGACAAAGAGCACAGAACACTGAACTGAAAGACAAGAAATTGATGTGACTGAAAGGACAGAACATTGAACTGAAACACATACCGGTTTTGTTTTTTGGGGTTTTTTTGTACTTGTTTTTTTAATATTGCGACCGCTCGCCCTGCCCGAGTATTCCTCTGGAGATGAGAAACAAAAAAATAAAAGGATCTCCCTAAGCTGTCGACCAGTAGCGTGTGCAGCGCCTGTGCAGTGCAGCGCTGTAGAATCCGATGTATTTCGAAAGTTGACTCGGACAACACTCACAACAGAACAGAGTTCCCGTCAAGTAACAAAATTGGGAAGTACCTACGGGCGATATATGTGTCACAGAAAACATCAAAGTCCGTAAGACGAAAACATTGACGATCGAGATGGCAACCGGCGGATACCGGTGACGACAGTACTAGTGCCCACTACAAGCGTATAAGCACAGGGTACACGGGCTTGTTGTTTATTTGTGTCTGTTTGTTGGGGGTATGTTTGTGTTTGTTTATTTGTTATTTTTAATAAAATAACAGCCAAAAGCTGTTTTGTTAATATTTGTCAATAAAGAGCAGTTTATTTGTTTATTTGTTTGTTTATTTATTTATCTGTTTGTTTGTTTGTTTGTTGATACGTATTTCCGATGGTTAGGGTTAGGGTTAGGCTTAAGTTAGGGTTAGGGTTAGGGTTAGGCTTATTCACTCCAATATATAGAGGGAGTGAATAAGCCTAACCCTAACCCTAACCCTAACTTAAGCCTAACCCTAACCCTAACACTAACTTAAGCCTAACCCTAACCCTAACCATCGGAAATACGTATCAACAAACAAACAAACAAACAAATAAATAAATAAATAAATAAATAAAATAAATAAATAAACAAATAAACAAATAAATAAACAAATAAACTGCTCTTTATTGACAAATATTAACAAAACAGCTTTTCGCTGTTATTTTATTAAAAATAACAAATAAACAAACACAAACATACACACAAAAAAACAGACACAAATAAACAACAAGCCCGTGTACCCTGTGGTATAAGCTTACACTCTGTGTATCATTGATCTGAATCTTTCGGGCTCGCCAAGGTCGTAAACTTGTGATATTTCAAAAGCCTCGGCATCTCTAAGAATGATGACTACTGTTTCGATCGTGTCATTGCATTAACTTCAAAAATATAATTGTAAATATTCTAAATAACTCAAAATACTATGGTTATCCGTCGCTGGCGCGGTGAAAGCTATGTCCGCCGATGACAGACTTGCCTTGGCATCGGTCCAGCGCGAGACAATAATTGACACGCGCACGTGACCGAATCCGTATGTCTGATTGGTGGAGATACCATTCGGTGTAACAAAATAATGAATGAAAGTACATGTATATGTGTAAACATTTGCACATCTCCTGAGTGACGACGGGCTTTATTCATTAAATAATCCGCGTAAATAAAACTCAAAATCGCGATAAAATTCATGCACTTTTGTTACATTATTTTTATCCATCCACATCAAAGAAAAGTAAGAAAATAATGTGATAAATAATATAATCCCATGGAATTTTTCTCTGTTTGAGGTCATGGTATACGAGTGTTTTTCGCGGAGCTCCGCGAAAAACACTCAAAAACAAAAACAAAAATTCCATGGGATTATATATATCCCAAAGTATACAGACGTTCCCGTTGGAATTACAGTGCTCGATGCAGAAAGAAGAAAGCAGAGCACAATAACACAAATTTCTTTCAAGAACATTCATATCTCTGAGATCTCATATATTTGCACAATGGACGCCCTAAAATTCAACACTGGTCATCACTGCCCTTCTAGAGTGATATTTGAAATCTTTGCCCATAGCAACGGGTCGTCGATCATACAAGTTAACCCACATGCAACATAATTCCTTAATTTTCATAGAGTCAAACCCCATCCCCTCAAAACGAAACTCCTTAATGCGAAATTTGCTTCTCAAGAAAACTGTTGTTTATCATTGTTTGTGAAAATACCAACCAGTCTTTCACAAACACGTTGCGCACAATCTACACATGAATACATATAAACAAACTTTACGTTTACACTTTTTCAAGGACCCAAGTAGTCTGTTTCTTCTATCAGAGTTCAAAAAACGTTTCTTTTTTAGGTTGTCGTAATTGAAGTCCCAATTTGTTCAATGAACGCGGAGATAATACTGCGTCAGAACCATACGGTCACACTGAGTAATTTCTCTTGTGTGGCACTTATATTATATAAGTGCCAGAATTTATCTTCATTATTGCTTTTTGATGCGGTAATCATTAAATATCGTATTTATTATGGTTTCACTAATTGAATTTATTTTATTTTATATTTTGGGGGGCGTGGCAGAATCCTTGTGGCGCTTATATGACGCACGCAAAACAAATTGGGGTCGTATTGCGGCCCCAAACTGAGGAATCACGTTTCTAGTGCGACAGCTTTTATGATCGACGGCCCCTAATGGTACAGTGAAAAAGACCTGACTGCACAGATGTTTGCTGAAAAGCTTATGCAGGCGTGCGATCACAGCTCTTAAATTTGAGCAAAATGATAGACCTACCTGCGACAGAGTCCTTTAAACTTTACATATGACAGGCACTAAGTTACGATCTATAACACTAGGCATGTGCTGAAATCTGCCAGTGCATATTTTCGATTTTAAGCAGTCTACGTTTGTCTGCAGGACATGAAGCTCATGAAACCATTGCAATTACACTGGTTTCAAAGAATGTACAATTTCTTTCCCGATTCAGGATCTGTTTACAAAGACCAATGTCCGGCTGAACCATACATACCAATTTTTCTGATCGTCAGTGGCACTTTCACGATTATATCTATCTTCCTGTCAATATTTGCCGGTAACAAGCACAGGCGTCAGATAAACAGTAGTGATGACGACGAGGGCGCTGTTCTTCGTAGCTGTGCGAGGTGCCTGTATGGATTGATCAGTATTTTCATGCTGGCCTGGTTTATCGCAGGTAATTACCGAGGAAGGAGAGCTATTCTATTTCCTTCCTTGAGCTGCTCTAAAATGCACACGCATTATTAGAACCGTCTGGAGGTCGTATCGTTCCTGGTTCTTGACCTCCTCTTTTGCACTCAGTTCTGTGCGTCCTGATACCTTGAAAAGAATAACTTTCAAAACAAAAAGAACAAACAATATCATAACAAATAGCAAAGCCGCATCATATAACTATAAAATGCCTGACGTGGTCAAATACCTATTCGGTCGGAAACTGGTCAGTATAGTAACCTTGTAACCAGTTTCTTTCTTGTATATTCAACCATAATTGTCGACGAATACTGATAACATAAGTTCAGAAAAGTTCTTTCTTTGGATCAAATAAAGTTGATAAAATATGTTTCAAATACGTATTTCATTCTATTAGACTGTGATCTGAATGATTTGTATAAATTTATACCTCAATTTTCACCATTTCTCTTCCTGTCCAGTATTTTTAACAAACAATTTGTAAAAGTATGTTTGGAAAAATGTATAATCACTGATTAGTGATCTGTGATGGAGAAATGGCCAGAGTACCCTTGCAAGAATACAGTAACATATTCAACGTAAAGCATATTGAATAATTAAATTTTACATAAGTAAAAGCAGGCGTAATGCTACGTAAAGTTAAACAAAGTTGAGACCACCGAGTCCTCTTTAATCTTTTCCAGTCATCTGCACATGCGTCTTTCAACAAAAGTTAGTTTATTTTCTAGATCAAGACATCGATGAATGCGGTCAACTGTCCTATGACGGATTGATATTTCTTTCCCGACGCTCCCCTCTGGATTGCTAATGGAGTCACGATCATATATACTTCCTACGGTTGTTGATGGGTCTTGGTATGCTTTTTGCAGGTAACGTGTGGATCTACAGAACACATGAGCCCAACTACGACAATGTGGACGCAGATGACTACTGTCACAAGACACTGTACTTGTTCTCGTTCTGGCTGCTGAACGTGACTTACATACTGATGGGGCTGAGCTGCTGTCTTGGCTGCTGTGGCTGCTTCGCTATCCGTTCTGGAAATTAAGTAGCAAAGGGACCTGGAAGACACATTTTGAAAGTTTCGTCTAGCGGCGCCGTACTTGTCAGCTATAACGGCGCGATCATACATTTTTGTTTGTCCTCAGCGTAAACATTTTAATCAATTTTAGTTGCATAGAGAAGATACCGCAGTCAAATTGATAATTATCAAAGCCTGTCATTATAATTCGACTGAGCGTTACATCAAAATTTCTTTGTAATTATAATTCTTGTAGATAAATAAGAATCTTTGAAACAATTGCTGAACATCGTCTGCAGTCGATTTTTCACGTTAAAATAGGCAGCTACGTTGCCATCTTTATTGTTTTGAAGTTCACTGGCTTGGTACTTGTGCTTGTCTGATTTGAAAAGTACTATTCCTTTGAAGTATACGGTAACACTTTCCTTAACTTAGATGTATACTCGTATCTTATATCTGTACTTGGTAAATACAAAGAAATCTGAACAAGTATAATCATTGATTTTATAACACATGTAAGGTATATATTATGTCATAATCTTTCATTTTCACTAGAACGCATGCAAAATTTTTCGTTCTATAGAGTATCTTTCAATTATTGTTATTAGAGCAATACAGGGAAACAGACAGACAGATAGTGAGTCACATTTATAGATGAATTTATTGGTAATTGGCTCAAGAGAGGGAAGAGGATCATACTAAATCACAGGAAACATGTTAGCCATACTTTTTATAAAGGTTAGAGTACGAAAATTGAGATTAATTTACACATACCCAACTGTATTACATGTACATTGTAATTGCTAGGTACGAGGCGGGGTTGTACATTCATGTAGCACAGCGTATTTTACTCCTTATCACTTTTTTGCAAAGAGTCATTTAATTTTCATTTTTTGTAAATGATTAACATTTGTTTGGTTCACCTTCCCTTCTAGCGTGACAATCAGCTCTATATTAGGTGAAAAAGAACTTTTAAATTATGTAAATGTATGCAAATCCCTCGATTTCCTGGCTTTTTTTGGTCCCGATTTCAACATTCAAAAACAATTACCTACCCTCTTTGTCAAATTTTGTTAAATTTTCATATTGTATTTTTTATTACATCGTAATAATAAAATATTTAGTTTGGCGATTACGTTATGACTTTATCATCGTAGGTCACCCTCTCTGAGATATCTAGTGACTTCAATCAGGAGGTCAAATTGAAATGGTATTGATTGAGTCCACAAATCTAAACAGCGCATATTTATACATTAAGCGAGGTTTCTTGGAGTCCATGGTAATTGACATTACAGGGGTTGGAGGGGAATCTACACCAACTTTTCCCCTAATTATAATGCGCCAGATTCTAATCTCTGCTCCAAGGTTTTTGATATACATTTCCCGAATTGTGCACAACTTTGGTTATTTTTGGATTTCGTAGTCATAACTCAGCCCTTTAAATTGGCCCTTGAAGTGGCTAAAATACCGAGAGATGCTTATACCACTTGTAAGCCATATGTCCATTATCGAGGGAGAAAGTGATATTTCGCCATAAGTGTAGGTGTTGTGAATTTCCCCAAGCTCTAAGTTGTTCGGAGTTTCTGACGCTAAACTGTCGAGGGGATCATTTTTATAAGTTTCCATAAGCCACTTCCTTGACATCCGGGGTTTTGACCGGTCCAGGTCTATGAACGCCCTTTCCCGTTACCCATGCGAAAGTATGTCAAGGCTTCAACCTTAAAAATTTTCGACTGCTTAGTTTTTGTGTAGGGGGAGCACAGTGGGAGAGGGGGCAGGAATTCGGGTTAGCTGACCAAATTGTCGGAGTTTCAAGAATTTGGTCAGCTAGCCCCAGTTCCTGGCTCCCACAGTGCTTCATCCGTCTAAAAATCAGCAATAAATCCTAGTCTTCACTTGGAGGGCATAAACAGGCTACGTTTAGATTCTTAATGCTTGGCATGTCTTCCTACTTTAGGGAGTGGGATGGGAATGTTGAGGTTATACTCAGAACAATGCAATTTGCACCACAAAATTCAAAATGCAAAATTCTTTCGCATTTTCAAATCTGCTTACCGATAAAAGGGTCGTAATAGGCATTTTACAGATTGTATAATCGTATTCTCACGAACATCGCATCGACACGCCGTTCTTGATCGTCGTAAGGTCTTAGGATGGGCGGATACCTCCAAGTCTCTATCCTTTCATATATATATATATATATATATATATATATATATATATATATATATATATATATATATATATATATATATATATATATATAAAATGACTATGTTACATTTGCATATAACTATTTCATTTGTTTAGGGATTTAGGCCAGTAGTTTCATAAGGGCACAGTAGCGCATAAATGGGCTATAAATTTGATCATATACTAACACCGTAAGGCATTCAAGCATCAAAGTTAGTGTTTCCGAAGTTTCGTTTGAACACTAAGGACAAAACCTCAAATTGCACAGTGTCAAGCTGAAGGCGAAGTGTTCGAAGATGGATCTGTACTCGACGACTTTGGGACTTTCATTTCCTTATGTAAAACTGTTCCTCGTTTTTGAACAACGTTTTACCATTAAGAAATCAGTTTGTTACGTTTACTCTTCGTTTGGATTCTTTCCTTTTCGGAAGTACTGCCACATGGAAAGCCGAAGAGGTCGTCGACACTACGCCTTTGCAACGTTGTAGTTTACAAACAATGTATTCCATGCACGATATCGATAGATGCAACGCATCGGTATAGCTAAAAAATAAAATTTTATGATTTTCATTATTTTAATGTTCATCAATCGACCATACATGTACCTTCGATACAATGTTTACATCGGTGATTTGGTCACATACGACCTTTGACACCAGTTCAGACGACTCTCGCTTTAAACTGTACTGTTCTAATAATTATAGTTTGACCTGCTGATGATGTTTTAAGTGAGTATATAATTGAGCAATATATCTTTTCATTTTTCTCGCTGGATTGAGAAGCCCAGACAGTGTAATTGCTCTTCACATATTAGCATTAATGGCCCCTCGTTGGCTCTGATGCGTGGCCTTCTGCTGCCCTCAATTGAGTTTTAACGGCGTGTCTCAGTACTTTCGGCCGGGACTTGCCTTACCAGACCGTTGAGGGCAACCATTGTGCAATAAGAGTCCTATCGCGCACCAATGAAGGGTGTTTTGGGGAATTATAGGCGTACTTGTTGGCGATTACTGTTCGAAAGTCAAGAGAAAGGCTGTACACATAGCTAAAAATTTGCATTCACATTGACGCTATCTGCTGTGTATCTATCGAGAAAAGCTGATAAACTACAAGGTACCAAATTTCGTATTGAATTACAAAGTGTTGCACGGTGATCAATTTAGTTTCGTTTTTGGTTGCGGTTCGCAATCGGAACAAGGGAAGGCGAGAAATAGTTATGCTAAGCACACAGGCAGGTCACGAACTCTTTTGAAAGTTGATGTTAGCGCTTTATCATGTGAGGAAATACACTTTCCATGACAATGCACGTGAAAAATTTCCAGACAGCGTGGTGGCAATCAACTGTAGAGTATCAAATTACGTCATTGATCAGAAGAAGCAGGTTTGATTGACACATGACATCTGAACGCAAAAAACTGTCAACAAAGTACTAAAAGAAGTAAATGTTTATTCGCCAATCTCTGACCTCATTTTGACCATGTCCTTGTCTCAATCTCGGCAATTTGAGGTGTACGTATTTTCAGGGAAAATGCTACACCGTGACATGTGTCCATATTTCAGATCAAAAATCAACAGAAAGCACATTAGACAGCTAAGAGACCATTTTTCACAAAAGTTGTGAAAAAAATTTCGAGCTGTCCCTAGACCAGACTGATGATGAAAAATCTTCCTAGGTTGTATCGTTTGTCAATGAAAAATATATGGGCGGCATGCAAATTGATACACGTAAATTAAATGGATCTTACAAACTCGGTCCATTCTCTTAAGCCATCTAGATCTGTTCTGTCATGCGTTAGCTGGTGATAGTAAGCGGATGCACATATCTCGATTCAGCTTTACCACGCTGGACATTGAAATTGTTTTTATTCAGAATTTTCCCATTGAAATGATAGTCTTGGAAAAAACAGATCACACAAAATGAAACAACTTTGGTTGAATAAAGTAAGAAGACAAGAGGAATTCACTGCCATACCTGCAGTTCGCCACATCAAGTACGTCGAAAAAAAACGAAAATCTTTTTTAAACATTAACACGGTATAATCAACGAGGACAGTGTTTCTGTGTAGTATACTCACAGGCACGTTAGTGTCGTTTAGTTACAATTGTTTACATTCTTCATTGATCACAGACGTGCTAGAAGAATTAAGAAAGACATCGTGGACAGGAAAAGAAAACGCCTCTATTATTTCGGCATCTGTTGTAATTTAGTTCAATTGGCTATGACGTCATATTTACAATCATTGTGTCGTGACCAGACAGTCGACAAACAGACAGACGGAGACAGAGAGAAATAGGGAGACAGAGTGACAGGAAGATATCTCTTCCTCGTACATGAATAAACAAATAAGAACGTCATATTTCGATGGTGCAAATCCTGTTGAAATTTACATTGTAACCAATTCTGCGAAAAGAAACCAGGTATGGGTGGAACTAATGTCACCTCACATAAGTTACCTCCAGAACACTCAGCACAATCAGTAATGAAATTTTGTCATCATTAATTCTAATGGTCGAAACAGGACAAAAGTAAAGTGGTAATAGATCGGGAAAACTGACAGCTAAGTACCGTGCCGTCAACAATAGACATGTCACGGCAACATCCAAGGTTTTTTATGTTGCTTTCGATTCAGACTGTTTTCACTCTAACTGAAGTCTCTATTTCTCCGCTATTGTAAATGCACTGGGTCAAAGTTCGCGAATAACTCTGGCAAGCAGCCTAAAGTCCCCCGGCTATTATGATGCGCATGAACAATCTGTGTAAAATCAGACTAAACTGCAATATATTCGACTGTGAGTATCTCGAGGGTAAGAAGGAACATGTCATGACAACATCCTGATTATTGATGTCGCTTTCGATTTTTAAACTTTTTCCACTCTAGGTGAAAGTTGGCTTTCTCCCATAAAGTAAACGCACTGGGTGAATAAAGGGCTATAACAATGGAGTTGTCGCCGAAGCCTTTTCAAAAGGGACTGCTGACAGAAATGTAAAACCATCATTATGGTGCCGACAATTGTCTTAGCTGTAATGTGAGCGTACAGATTTTCAATGTGGAAACAGGTAAACACAGATAAAATAAAGGGGGCTACTTCGAACCCTACGCTTTCTGTTTATGGCTTTGTACACTATTGTGTCGCCGTTGAGCACACAGGTACACAATTCTACGAAACAAAGGTGCAGCTAATATGACCCGACTTACTTTAGGTCATTCGGATATGTTGACACTTGCTGATATGAAAGTGGTCACTGATGTTACTGGTCCTAAGGAGATTAGACAACAAAGGAACAGGATGGCGGACGAGGAAAGTCAAAATGTGAGTAGCTGTTCATTTTATTTTGATGTGATAAAATGCTGCTCATTTACATTGGCGTTGTTAATGCATGACTCACGCTCATTGTTTCTACTCATAGTTGTGTTGGAAAAAATTTCGAAATGAAAGCTTCGTCATTCAAACAGTGGATCATTGCCTTTTTATCCACTCTGCTGAAGCTAGGGACCTCTCTCTCATATTGAATGCGACGCGGACATTCATCTGGAACTTCCCGATCTTGCCAAAACTGTTAAAGAATTATAGCAATAATGCACCCAATCCTGGTCCATGATAGACCCAAGCAACTTTGTACTCCGTAAGTAATTCGCCTCGTACATTATGTTTTGCAAACTTTTCTTTCGTCTTAACGGTCCGGGAGGGGGATACGTCAGTGTAATTGATATAGATTATAAGATGTGTATGAGTCTGGCTGAATGGGTTCATTTGCATAAGGATGCATCATCCACCACTCCACCGGTACATCGGAATTCTCTTTAAACGTTTCAAGAAAAATACTGTAATACTATACCAGAAATAACAGAATGTATGAAACGAATATTGGAGAGTACAGCACGTGTAAGAAAGAGAACACAAGTATCATGATTAAAGTTATTGTCGTAATTTTTGATTTCGTTTTTTTCAAAAGGCAATGAAACCAGGAAGTCAGAATATACGTACAGATCCTCCTCTCGAGTCAGTAAAACGTTTTTTATTAAAATTAGAATCGAGTTCATGTTAAGCATTTTTCCCAGTGGCACCACCATATACCCATAATGCAACTATTGTCACAGAGTAATTTATGCAATGCATATTGATAATAATTATATCACCATGTATTTTAGAGCAGGTATATAACAGAGCCCAGAATTTAACATTCGGCCGCAAGAGACCATAGCACGGTGTTATCGCATGTCACTGTGGACGCCCGATAATTCTATGAAACTTAAGTGTACCTACCTGTTGTTATGCACGACACAAATGAACGCAAACCACTTTGGGCAGTGATATCATTATTTTTTGGCGCTACGATGCGCACGAACAATATTTAGACTGTTTCATATCTGCGTCCGAAGTGATCATGGCGGACGCGGGAAATCAAACAGTGAGAGGCTAATGCTTTTTTTATTATTTTTACATTACATTTTTATGTGTAAATGATACAGTACTGTCAGTTTGACTCGGTGTTGTTATTGCATGGTGTGTTATCGAGTAAGATAAGTCGAGTTTGATACAAATAGCTCTGAATACTGTTCTATTCGAGTTCCAGCCATTAAAGGAAAGTTTAATAGCTACTGCAGAGATAAACATTAGATAATAATTTAAGGACGTCTTTTCAAAACGTCTGTTGTTGTTTTGCTCATGGTATTCTACATATAGCTGTATTAAAAGTTCTGCTGAAATGAACACAATAACAACATTGTCATTTAAACGGCAGATAATACACCCGTGGCCACTTTAGTGTTGATCAAGCCCACAGACAGAAATTCTGCTTGTACAAAGAAAAAACTAGCTCTACTGCATGAGGTTGTAAATGAGAGTTTACGATTGGCACCCTGTTTTCACGATTGGCACCCTGTGTTCAAGACCAAGATACAATGTAACATTACCATGCACTGGTCCATGTACAAGTCTTGTTTCCCCCGACACTCTCTCTGCATAGGACATACAATTTTACTTGATGCTATCGCAGTGAGCGAATAAAAGTGTGTTGCCTCAATAAACTAATTATCGAGTAGAGGCTTTCATGAATCGAAGTGGTATCTTATGTCTCAATTTTCAACACAGAGTGCCAATCGTTTGCTCTCATTTACAACCCTTGGTAGGGTCTGTTTTGTCTTTGTACAAGCATAATTTCTGTCTGTATCAAGTAAGCTTGATCAACACTAAAGTGGCCACGGGTGTAATGTGTTTTTACTACTTTTGCCAAAGCAAAGGGAATTTCTCCCATATCGAATTAATGCGACGTAAACATTCAGAAAGTATAATATAATTCAGACCCTTTTCAAACTTTAAAAACTGATTATGTATAAAGAAATAATTCAGTGCTTCTAAAATTTTATTGTTCCTGGGATCAAAACGAGTAGGTTATTTTCGCATGTTGACGCTCTTCGATTAAAATGTAATCTGAAATTTTAGGGTTCTGTGTTCGCCTATTCACCATTCTCTGTCTGTCTGATACTCCATCTAGCCTCCCCTTGGAACCGTCACTTTTTAATGCAAGTGAACAAATCTTTTTGACGGAAATACTGCTGTTGGTATTTTATAATCTGAGAAAAACCAACCGATATCCTTTTCGGGGGCTCAAATGAAGTGAAGTCATATATAAGTAGATACCGGCGATTTCGTTTTGTTCACGTCTTAATACTCGCGCATGCGCACAGTAAATAGCTGAACAGAATCGGTTTTTATTGTTCATGAAAGACAAACATGAATGCCGGCTGCCCTGCACGAATTGCTAATTCTTTCTTTTCCAGCAGGGCAGCCGGCATCCAGATTCAGATTCAGATTTAATCACTTTATTTTAGTGTCAGTCTTTCACAGTCGAATAAATTGCTATTATAGTCCAATTTTAAACAGATTGTTCATTCGCATCATAATAGACGGGGGAATTTGGGTTGCTTATGAGAGTTATTCCCGAAATTTGACCTGGTGCATTTACAATAGCGGAGAAATTGAGACTTCAGTTAGGGTGAAAACAGTCTGAATCGAAAGCAAATAAAAAACCTTGGATGTTGTCATGACATGCCTTTTCTTGATGACACGGTACTTAGCCGTCAATTTCCCGATCTATTACCGCTTTACTATTGTCCTGTTTCGATCATTGGAATTAATGATGACCAAATTTCATTGCTGATTGTGCTGAGTGTTCTGAAGGTGACTTATGTCAGGTGACATTAGTTTCACCGATACTTGTTTTCTTCTCGCAGAATTGGTTACAGTGTAAGCTTAAATTTCAACTGGATTTGCACCATTGAAATTTGACGTTATTATTTGTTTATTCATGTACGAGGGAGAGGCATCTCTCTGTCGCTCTGTCTCTCTATTTCTCTCTGTCTCTGTCTGTCTGTCTGTCTGTTGACTGTCTGGTCTTAACACAATGCTTGTTAATATGATGTCATAGCCAATAGAACTAAATTTCATGAGTTACCTAAGTAATAGAAGGTGTAGTGAAGGGCGTTTCTTTTCTGCCCATGATTTCTTTTTTATCTCCTCTAGCACGTCTATGATCAATGAAGAACGTAATCAATTGTGACCAAACTACACTAACATGTCTGTGAGAACATTATACAGAAATACTTTTTTCGTTGATTAAACTGCGTTAAGGTTTAAACGAGTTTCGCTTTTTCGACGTACTTGACGTGGCGAACTTCATGTGTGGCAGTGACTTCCTCTTGCAACCCTTATATTTTTCATTGACAAAACCATACAATCTCGGAAGATTTTTCATCGTCGGTCTGGCGCAGGGAAAACTGGAACTCTTTTTCACAACTTTTGTAAAAATATGGTCTGTTTGCTATCTAATTTGCTTCCTTTGGTTTTTGATCTTAAAATGGACACATGTCACGGTGTAGCATTTTCCTTGAAAATACGTACACCTAAAATTACCGAGTTGAAGACAAGGACATGGTCAAAAGACGGTCAGAGATTGGCGTATAAACATGCATCGTTACATAAAGTCAAACTTAGAACCTAGCAATACAATGTTCATCAAACTCTTGTGATAAGTCAAAGCAAATTAACTTGGGCAGTCATTTTTGAAGCTTACAAATATTATGTTTTCTGGAAACGTCAAGAATAATATATATATATATATATATATATATATATATATATATATATATATATACATATATATATGTTTTCTTTCATTTATCAGAAGTAGCTTTTACAATGCATGTACTTTTGTTAAGTTTTCAGGTTACATTCATTCGATTAGAGAAACAGTCCTTTGGTTTTACTGAGTCGCGACCAAAGCCTATAACTCAGCACTACTATATATTATTGCCTGAGTACATGGGTTTAGGTGCCCGAGAGCAGGTGACAATTTGCCCGACGCCAGGAGGGCAAATTGTCTCCTGCTGCGAGGGCACATAAACCCATGTATTCAGGCAATAATATTGTTATTACATGCCTCTTCACAGTTAATGCTATATAACATTTAGTTACATGCAGGTAATTTTCAAACAATTTTACCATTATCGACCAGCATCAAACAGATTTTAACGAAAGTCCAAATAGCAGTGCGCGTATGGATATTTTACATCTAGCGTTAAACGTCTACTTTGAAGGCGAAAACATCGAAAGGCTTCACTGGCCCGGGTAACCACGGAAACCAGTCAGTACATCGTTTACCGGCCCGCGTACATCCCGGATGTTCCTATTCAAATCAATGCACTGACTTGCATTCCCCTCGAGGCATGTAATAAAGCGCTTTTTTGTATTACATTTCAAGGCCGCCAATCACGTGCCTTTTCTGTGACACAACTCTACGCTTACTTGTCCGCAGCGTGAGTACAATCGACAAATTGAGATCCAAAGTACTCTGGTAGACTTTTACTTTTTTTCAACACAACTGTTCACTGTTTTCTTACGATCTGATGTAATGTATCAAACCAACCCACTTCTTCTGATCAATGACGTAATTTGATAAAGTTGATTGCCATCACGTTGTCTGGAAATTTTCACATGCATTGTAATAGAAAGTGTATTTCCTCACATAATAAAGTGCTAACATAAACTTTCTAAAGAGTTGGTGACCTGCCTACCTACTAAGCATAACTATTCCAGGCCTTCCCTTGTTCTGATCGCTAACCGCCAACCAAGAACGAAAGTAAATTGATCACCGTCCAACACGTTGTAATTCAATACGAAATTTGGTACCTTGTGGTTCATCAGTTTTTCTCGATAGATACACAGCAGACAGCGTTAGTGTGAAATGCAAAACATTAGCTAGGTATACAGCCTTTCTCTTGACTTTCGAAAAGTAATCGCCAATAAGTACATCTAAATACCATTATTACACCTCACTCATTCAGCGTGCACTGTCATTGGTTAAACACGACTCACGTGACATGTAAAAGAACGTGATGATGCCCTCTGCGAATATGGTGATGCCCTCTGCGAACTTGATGATGCCCTCTGCATTTGATATTACATGGATGACGTCATTTTACTTACTGCGCATCCTTTCTGTGCAAAACAAATTGTCGTTTGTTGTACTTTGCAGTTGGCAACTTATGGTTGCGAAACGTCATGCAGAGCTGTCACGGGCACAGTTAGACGATATTTTGATGCAAGTAAAAAGCAAACGAACGAAAATGGCAACAAGGAATGCAATTTTTGTGTTCAGCAACTATGCAAGCAACAAATTTGGATAGGGCCTACGCCACCGAGGAGATCGGCAAACTTTAGCAGCAACCCTAGACTCGGCACTGACAACATTTTACGCTGAGGTCCGGACTCAGAAGGCGAACTGTACTCGAAGAAGTCTTTGTGTTTTTGTTTCTTTGCATGTTTGCTTGTTCGGTGTAATAAAAGTAATAACACATGAGAGCTTGGGTAATATCACGATTTTTTGCCTGCCCATGGGCTGGTGGTCATGATCGAAATACTGATGATGCCCTCGCCTACGGCTCGGGCATCATCAATATTTCGATCAGGACCACCATCCCTTGGGCAGGCAATAAATCGTGATATTGCCCTCGCTCTCATGTGTTATTATTTAAATAATACCCTTCGTTGGTATGCGATATCACTAGTACAGAAATTTGCGACAAATTTGCGAGAAATGGACACTTTCTCGCTTTTTGCGAGAAGTAAGCGAGAATACATATCTTTCTCGCAATAACTTAGCGAGAATTTAATTTTCTCGCAACCAGCTGAGCTGGCGAGAACTGTTTTCTTGCTCAACATCTGCGAGAAACTGAATTCTCGCAATCAATCAGCGAGAAATTTGTTTTCTCGCTCTGCATCTGCGAGAAATTGTATTCTTCTGTGTAAGTACTTCACAAAATTTCACAATTTCTCGCAGATGCAGAGCGAGAAAACATAGTTCTTGCTGATTGATTGCGAGAATTCAATTTTTCGCAGATGCATGCGAGAAAGCACAGTTCTCGCAGCATGAGCGCGAGAAAACTTTTGAATTATCGCTTACTTCTCGCAATACAAGAAAGTGTCCATTTCTCGCAAATTTCTCGCAAATTTCTGTACTAGTGTATGGTTCTTATTGCACAATTGTTGCCCTCAACGGTTTGGTAAGGCAAGCCCCTGCTAAACCAACTGAGAAACCGCGTTAAAACTCAATTGAGAGCAGCAGAGGGCCACACATCGGAGCCAACGAGGGGCTATAAGTGCTAATATTTGAAGAGCAATAACCCTGTATGGGATCCTGAATCCAGCGAAAAAAATGTAAAGTTACATTGCTCAATTGTATGCTCACTTAAAACATCATCAGCAGGTCAAACAATAACTACAAGTGCTGTACAGTTTATAGCGAGAGTCGTCGGAACTGCTGTCAAAGGTCGTATGTGACCAAATCACCGATGTAAACATTGTATCGAAGGTACATGTATGGTCGATTGATGAACATTAAAATAATGAAAATCATAAAATTACATATTGCACCTAAATCGATGCGTTGCATCTATAGATATCGTGCATAAAGTGCATTATTTGTAAACTACAACGTTGCAAAGGCGTAGTTGCGACGACCCCTTTGACTTTCTACGTCACAGTACTTCAACTAGGAAAAGATCCAAATAAAGAGTAAACGCAACCAACTGATTTCTTATTTGTTCAAACACGACATAACGAAATGGAAATCAAAAGTCGTTCAGTACAGATCCATCTCAGAACACTTCGCATTCAGGTTGACACTGTACAATTTGAGGTTTTGTCCTTAGTATTCAAACGGCAGCTTCGGAAACACATACTTTGATGATTGAATGCCATACGGTGTCAGTATATAAGCAAATGTGTAACCCATTTATGTGCTACCGTGTCCTTTTCAAACTACTGGCCGAAATCCCTAAACAAATGAAATAGTTATATGCAAATATAACATACTCATCCGCGAATCAAATGGTATTAATTTGTTATTTGTAATATTGGACTGTTTACGTCACAGTACTCCCTACACGAAGAGAATTCAAACCAAGAGTAAACTCAATGCACTGATTCCCTAAGGGTATAGACATTGTTTAGGGTATCGGACACTCCTTATCGGAGGTTAGTGAGTGTGAGACCCAAGTACGCTGTTGTAACCTTTCGCAAGGCATTTCACTCCTCATTTCTCCATCGGGTATTGTGTAGTGGGTACCTCATCCTGTAATTGGGCGTTGGTTCGTCCGTTGGATGATGGATTGAATTAAGTTAAATTAAATTAAATTTTGAAATGTGATAGATTGGAAGTACTCATCAGAGTTGTATTAAACACACCAAAGAATATCAAATTATGCGAAGTTGGCGATGTTGAATTTGAGTTGTACAGTAAGTCATTACTATCTCCATAGGGAAACCATTTTATGAAAAAATGATATTGCATTACTGCATAATGTGCAAGCCA
>LD345341.1:181644-222526 GCA_001465055.1 Ptychodera flava | reverse complement strand
TCTCTCTCTCTCGCTCGCTCTCTGAGCACCGATTTTATGATCTAGGTGGCGTATTACATCGCCTGAGATCAGTCAGGCAAGAATCGGGGGCCGATGGCTTATTCACTTCTTTTTGTGAGAGAATATGCGGATCAGGTAAATGCTACACCTACTTTGAATACAGTGGCATATTTCTGTATTTTAACATAATCTTTTTTTTCTGTGCGACAAGGCTATTGTATATTTGCAAGATATTTTGAGGTTGTTACCCAATACCACCTGACATATCAGCGTGAGTTTCGTATGCGCTCTGTCACACACAAGATGATGTCACCTCACAGATGACATAAACGCTGAGATAACACATGTGACATTGGGTCAATTTATAATGCAGTTACACAAAATAGAACGCGATGACCAGCAACCAATTTGTTTGTTTACCTTACAAGGGAAGTGTACTTCGGGTATATCCCACAACCAATGACATTTAATGTGAATACCTCGACCCTTGTTGAAAATATCAATAATGTTTTATGGGAAACGTACGTATGCGTCACCATGGTTAGATGTAGGCATGGATACATGATCAAATGAATCGTTACTCTTCGAATATTCTGTAAAGCATAACTTCAGTTTAGTTTATTATTTCACACCGTCTACTGCCCGCGAAGATTTTTTATTGTATGTGCTGCACGCTCTAAATGTAATGATTGGTCGAGATAGAGACTGCGAGTTCGAGCGCACAAAAAGGGAACACGATTGGAGCTAATTGGATATCATATTAATGTTGGTTTAATCAGCAAATTTGAGCTCATCTAATTTCCTTTCTGCAATTCATTTGTTTTTATGAGTAATTCGTAATATCTCTACTTTCAGCTTCAAGGAACGTATCACTTTTGATAAATTTCAACATTTAAAATTATCTCAAGTTAGATCCAATCGTATTAGGGGGTGATAAAAGGAAGTAAAACACCCATATTGTTCTACGCGAACTCAAAGCCTCCTTTGTGAGGTCGAGAGTGCGCTATAGAAGGACTGTACAGTCAGCATAAGGCTGTCATAGATTCAGGCGAATAATAATGATAATTGCATGACATTATGACATCACATTAGTTATGCACACATATTTTCCTCCTATGTGATACAAAAGATGAAAAGAAATGAAGCATAAAATTGAAAGTTTTCATTTATATCTCCGTGTTACATTTTCAAAAGTGTAATCGTCAACATTTTTCTTTTGTATTCCAGTCTTGCTCCTCCTGCTTTTTCTTCTGGTCGCCGGAATATCACTGTCTGTACCGATTACAATGATAGTCACTGGTGAGAAGCTACAATTAACACTTATTACCTTGTTATGAGGGCTAAAGTCCCAACATACTACCCCGAGGGCAGTGGGTTACATGAATACAGTGCTTCTTGCTTGAGGCCGTAGGCCGGGGGAAAGGGATGACTTTTTCTGGTAACGCCCGGCCATTATGGGTAATAAACGGGCGCTATATAGCACGAATAAAGTTCATGCAGAAGAAACTTTAGTTGGCACATGACCTGACACTTTTTCACCAATTTTTTCACCGAGAAATAGTATTCAAGTTTATATGTAGTGATCTTTTTATTTATCGAAGATGCCCACATCACTGCTGGTGATAAGAAATCATTGATATCGAACGAGTTTACACAATTCACGCCTTAAAGTTCAGCACTAGTTTTCACAGCCATTCTATACAGTGATGTTTCAAACCTGTGGCTATAGTAAGGGATCGTTGATCATAAAAGTAGACACATTAGAAACGTAATTCATTAATTTTGGTTTACAGACCTTCCCTTCAAAACGACGGCCATTAATAAGAAGTTAACTTCAAGGAAACTGTGTGGTTTATTATGTGTGGAAGCTACAAACCTATCTTTGATTGACACGTTGCGAAAAATCTACAAATGAATAGATAAACAGACTTTATATTTGCACTTTTTCAACATTCCGAGTAGTTTACTTTCTTCTGTCAGTGTTTATATAATGTTTGTTGTTAAAATTGCCTTAATTAGGGTCTAATTTTTTCTAAATGAATGCAGAGATAGTACTGCGCCGGAGCCGTGTCGTCACATTTTGTTGAGTCCACACTTTTAAAATCCACTCAGGAACAAGTGTCTATTATCTCTCTTGTCATTATTTCTCTTCTGTCGAGTTTCTCACTTTCGTTCTACTTTCATGTGTTACACTTACTGTATCAATTTTGTTATGATTTTACGTCCTGACTTTATTTGTTTTAGTTTGTTGTGAAATCCTGCCCAGCCGAATCCTTATAACGCTTTTGATGCACGTAAAACGAATTCCAAGTGGGGTCGTATCTCCCCAAACTAAGGAATCGCGTTCACAGTGCGTCAGCTTTTGTGATCGACAGCCCCTAATGGATGCGGTGAAAAAACCTGACTTTACACTACTTATTTGCTGAAAGAACTGATGCAGGCATGTGAATACAGCTCTAAAATTTGACCAAAAATTCAGACCCTACAATAGTTTTTTTCAGCTTAACACAGCACGGGTCATCGCCTGTCCTGTGGCACAGGGATGTCCTGAAATTTGCTAGTGAATTTCTTGCCATGTGAACTGTTATTTTCATTTTTAAGCCGTCTGTTTATCTGCAGACCATGGAAGCCCGTTAAATCATTGCAATTGCTATAGTTTCAGAAAATGTACAATTTCTATCCCGATTCAGGAGCAATTTACAAAGACCAATGTCTGGCTGAACCATACATACCAATTTTTCTGATCGTCAGTGGCTCTTTCACGATTATATCTATCTTCCTGTCAATATTTGCCGGTAACAAGTACAGGCGTGAGATGAACAGTGGTGATGACGATGACGATGGTGTTCTTCGTACCTGCGGCAGGTGTTTGTATGGACTGATCGGTATTTTCATGGTAGCCTGGTTTATCGCAGGTAATTTCTGAGGGGAGGGGGAGGAATTCCACTTCCTTCCTCGCCCCGCCCTAAAAATAAACGCGTCTTCTGAGAACCGTCCGTCGGGAGACCGTCACCGCATTTAGTTCAATGTGTCTTCGACCCTGTGCCCTAAAAATAACCAGCAGACAATTATAACAAATAAGGCCAAAAATGTTTCTGGCCTTGACTTTCAACAAAAGTGATGCGGGTTGTCTTTTTTATTCCTAACGATGCTGGTTTTGCATAGTGATACAACAGCAGTTGTCTTTTATCGCTGGGTGCATAATACTTCCGTTTTCTTTTAGCATATTTTGACATACAAACAGGGATCTCAAGGATAGCTGTACTGATGAGTATGTAACCCCCTCCCAGAAAAACACATGACGCGCGGTGACCAGAAACCTTTTTGGCCTAACAAAGCCATAAACAGTCACACCCAGTCAGATACCTACATTTGATTTCATTTGGTAGAAAATTGTCAGTAACCTTGTCATCTTAGTGTCTTATATTTGCAACCGTTATTGTTGACGAATACTGATGGCGTCAGTTCTGCAAAGTCCTTTCAGTGAATGGAAATACATGTGGCGAAATGAGTCTTAAGTATTTAGCTGCATACGTATTTCATTCCACGAGATTTGTGCAATAGTTTTCACCCTTTCTCTTCCTGTCACTTCCAGTATATTTTCACAGAAAATTTGTAAAATTGTGTTTAGCCACAGATGTAGAATAACTGAATAGTGATCTGTGATGGAGAAATGGCCAGAGTACACTAGCCATAATGCAGTAACATACTCAACGTAAAGCGTATTGAGCAATTAAATGGAGACTACTTGTAAAAGTACACGTTCTACCATATAAAGAGACAAAACTTGAGGCCACCAAGCCCTTTTTAGAGTTTCAAGGCATCCAATCCCAACAGGTGTCTTCCACTTGAAAGTAAAAGTGAATTTGCTAGAGACATCGATTAACGCTGTTAGTTGCCTTATGGCGAATTGATATTCTTTCTTCCCCGTTTCCGACACTCCCCAGTGGATGGCCGATAGAGTCACGAACACACAGACCTCATACGATTGCGTTTTGGGTGCCTTTTCAGGTAACGTGTGGATCTACAGAACACATGAGCCCAACTACGACAATGTGGAAGCGGGTGACTACTGCCACAAGACTCTGTATCTGTTCTCGTTCTGGCTGCTGAACGTGACCTACATACTTATGGGACTGAGCTGCTGTCTGAGTTGTTGTGGCTGCTGCTTAGCTTGCCGTTCCGGTGATTAAGGATCAAAGAGGACCGGAAGACATATTTTCAAAGCATTGCAATTGTCAACTATAACGGAGCGATCAGATATTTTGCTTGTCCTAATCGTTAACATTTTGAACTATTTTTAAATTGCATATAAAGATTTTTGATATTATCGGGTTACCGTGGGTTTTTATCAAAGCCTTTCATTATAATTCGAGCGTTACATCACGAATATACTTGGGCAGGATCTTTTTGTAATTGAAATTCTTGTAGATCGATGAGAGTCTTTGAAACAATTGCTGAACGTCGTTTGCACTCGATGTTTTACGGTGACATAGTCAGCTACATCTCCATCTTTGTTGTTTTTGAGTTCACTGGTTTTGTACTTATGCTTGTTTGGTTTGACCAATTCTTATGTATCGATTCCTTTGAAGTATACGTGAAAATTTTCTCAACTCTGATTTACACTTGAATCCTATATCTGTACTTGGTGAATACAAACAAAAATTAACAGGTATAAACATCGATCGTAAGATATATACATTGTCATTCATTTTCACTACCAAGCATGCAAAAGTTTCCGTTACATAGAGTATCTTTCAAGTTATATTTTAAACCGTTATACCCGACACAGCTTACAATATCCATTTCTCCATTCAGGAATTAAGGATTATATTAAAAATGGTTAATGTCAGCTGCCTACTCTCTGTCTGTCTCTGCCTGACCTCCTCTCCTCCCCTTCATCTGACTTCTGAATTAACAATAGGAAATGCCAGAGGGCATGTCAGAGAGAGAGAGAGAGAGAGAGAGAGAGAGAGAGAATTGCAAAATTTGAGGTAAAGTGGACATGCATTTAATAAAGCGTATTTTGCTCAAACGCTCTTTTGCAGAGATTCATACAAATTTATTTAATTTATAAACCCAAGATTAATGTGTGTTTAGTTCACATTCCCTCCTAGCATGTCAAACAGCTGTAAATTGTGTGAGAAAGAAGATTAAAATTGTGTAAATGTATTCAAATCCATTGATTTTCTGGCTTCCTTTTGGCCCGATTTCAACATTCAAAAACAATTAACTCGACTTTGACGGTGTCAAATTTTGTTTGATTTCAAATTGTGTTTCTTAATTACATTGTAACAATATAAATACTTTGTTTGGCAATAAGGTAGTGACATTTTGAACAAAAGTCCTTTTAATTTTGCTAAATCATGCTTTTAATCACATTTTGAATGTCGGTCTTTCAGCCCGTTAATTTACGAATATTGTGACGTAGCCACTCGATAGTTAATATTATATGATATTTTATGACTTGAATTTAGTTTGTATGACTGACAATGAATGACCGACAGTGACCTATAGTAACCTCTTCTGCACGTGGTGCATCGTGAGAACGACTCCCTTGTTTATTTTCGTGACCTTTGATGTAACCGTTCATCCGTCTTTAGTGAACGTATTGTTTTAACAACAGCTTAAGTCATTAACAGCGACCGGACACTTGAGCTGGACCTCCTGCGTTATGTTGACAGATGTACTGATCACAGCGACCTTCCTGTCCTTTGCACGTATGCCGACTGACTTTAGTTAATTCTTTAGATAATGATAGACGCATACCAAAGTCATGAGAAAACCAGATATTCACCCAATATAAACTCTGCATTTTAGTGTGTTAAGGTAGAAGCTGTAGAACCTGTTGAGAACCTGTTGCGACGCTCGAGACGACACTGACCGTGACCGACGCCTATTATTAGACTAGTGTGAGACATAGAAGTTTTACCGTGTAACTTGTGTTACTCAGCTGAATAAAGTGCTACAACTTGGAGTATTTCGGTGTACCGTTGCCGTCTCTTATACGTCTACTAGCCTGACGTCTCCCTGCCGCAGAGTGTACGCATTCGACAATAGCTATATCACAGCCACGCTACGTAACAATATCATTTGATGATGCAAAATTTTGCAGATTTCGAGTATGATGAGGTTTCCATGTTGTCTTTGATAATAACTATATCTTTAAAAAAACTTTGGTTGCAACGCCACCTTGAAAACAACAAACTACCAATCTGAGAGCAAATGAAAGACGAAGTATACCATATTTGAACACCTTTTGGATCAAAGTATCTTGAAATTTCTCATAAATAATACTTAGGACAAAGACTTGAAGTAAGACTTCCTTTAAGATACAGAGGCATTATCAATATAGACGTACCAGATGTCAGACATCTATGTTAACATGCATGTATATAGGTAGGGATTTAATCTTCTATGTCTGTTTGTTATCACATATCTATGTATATGTTCGCCATTGTAATTAAGAAGATCTCATTTACTGAAAGATAAAAAGAGAAAAGGACTCCGAGTTACAAATTAACTTCTACAACAGAGGCTACGGATACAGCCTACTCCTTCACAATGATCAAGGCAGGCAACTGGATACATCACAACAACAAGAATATGCACATCTGCAGAACATCACCCGCATTCTGAATCTATCGATCAAAAAGCCATTCGGACTTTGTGCCGATGTCACTTTACGCTTGCAACAATTACCCACTCTACAAATGGGGATTAAGCAATATAGGGTTTTTTGAAATCACTCACGGGTAAAAACAGTTTATACATGTAAACTAATAAAAATGATTAAAATGATGCGTTTCTATTTGGGGGCATTAATTACGTTGTTTCTGGGAACGTATACGCAGGAATTCCTTCAGAATTTTCTGTCTGTCTAACGTGTGAGTTCACGGTGAATAGTATCAGTACAGATATTTTACATTCACGTCATATCTATTATGGCACCAAATTTGATGAAACGTGCTACAGAGGTTGGTCTGATAGAGATCTATTTATCCGTTAAGCATTGAACAGTTTCAAGTTAACAAACAGCTCAGTTGCATATTGAATGGAAGTTTGTAATTAGTGATTTAACTTCGAGAGTACTGCGCGAAAGTTGATGAAACCTGCTACATATAATGATCTGACAGATATCTGATTGTTCTGTGAAGCGTACTACTGTGTAATAAACCTGTTGAAAACCACTTGAGCACATTCAGTTCACATCTTCTTTTGTTAGACATGCGATTAAGAAACAAAAGGCTATTTGAAGGTGGTTTACGTGGAATTCAGTATGAAAGGTTATTGAATGGTGATAGACACAAATACGCGTGATTTCTGTGTAACAGAGCATGAAAAGTCTGCGTAAACAAGTATTGCCTCCGGCAATCGCTGCCTTTCTTTCAAAGTGATATTACGTGCTATTTATTGATTTTTCTTCAATGACATTGTTTTGGACCATAGACGAGAAGTAGCACCAGGCCTGTGTTCATGTGCTGACGCCCAATACCTGTCTATTAAATCTGACTTGAATCCGTTCAGCCGTTTTTGAGTTATCGTGTAAACAGACAGACAGACAGACAGACACACGCACACACAAACACACACACACACACAAAGACGCACACGCACGGACATACAGGCAGACATGGGTAATCAGCTCACGTGTGTAAACACGCGAGCTAAAAGAAACATATAAAGGAGATCCCAGACAATGATTTGAAGGACATTACCAAGGCTTGTAAATGCACTAATTTCGAACTTAAGTCGAGCAGCGTGTTCGCTAAAGGGGGAAAACCGATTTTTGTAAAGTTTAGCAAAAGGCTTGTCACGTGACCATGCAAATGATGACTGTGTACAATGCACGGTCCGTTTTTCCTATATTAGGGCTTAATTTGATTGAGTTTTGGCAAAATACTTGCCCAATTTATTTGCCGTAACAAGTTCTATGCTTACATCTTGTTAGACATGTGAATACAAAACGAAAGGTTATTTGAAGGTGATTCAGAATGAAATGTTATCGAGCGGTGATACCAAGGCGCGTGATTTCTGTTTTTTACCTAAGTTGCTGAGCCTCAAATTTAAAAAATGTTTTATTTAATGCTGATGTTAAAAATATATATAAATACTTTTTCATTTTATCATTAGTACCAAAATTGATTTTTTTCTCTAAATATACCTTCCCTTCATCCTTCGAGGAAACTATTGCTACCATACTAAACTTAAGTAATTCAGAAGTTGGTGTTGTTGTGACAAAAATGTCTTAGGTTTGATTGTCATGTAAAACACTATTCTGTTTATTTTGTCATACATGAGAATAAGAAACGAAAGTTTATTTGAAAGTGGTTTACGTGGAATTCAGTATGAAAGGTTATTGAATGGTGATAGACACCAAGACGTGTGATTTCTTTGTTACAGGGCATGAAAAGTCTGCGTAAACAAGTATTGCCTCCGGCAATCGCTGCCTTGCTTTCAAAGTGATATCACATGCTATTTATTGAATTTTCTACAATGTGATTGCATTGTACCGTAGACGAGAAGTACCACATGTGTTCATGTGCTGACGCCCAATTGATAAACTTTCATTTTGTGTTGCATGTTCCTTATTTTTAAATATCTTTTCAAAATGTTGCTCAAACCTCATTTTGCGGAAACGTTTTATTTATTACTTATGACAAAAAATCTTTGCATACATGTTCATGAATTGTTTTGAATATGTTTGGTAGGTCGAGTAGCATAAATAAGACCATGAATTTTGCTGTTGGTCACCAGGACTAATACGACTAAATTAAGGTAGTAGGCGCAACGAAAGTGAAAGACTTAAATTTTTGCTCAAACTTTTCTCAAATAATATTTCAATCATTACCTTTCAAAATCAAGAATGAAAATTAGGGATCACTGTGCAAATTTCGGAACTAGAGAAACAAATAACTCAAGATTTACCGATATTTGAAATTCAAAATGTCCGCTATCCCTGTGTTAACTCTATTGGGAAAAAATAAAATTTTTGATTTTCGACAAACTAAGCCAATGACAATTTTTCTTATACCAAGAGCTTTAAAATGAACCCCCAAAAGAGCTCACATGAGAAAAGAACTGATAAAGTTTGAGAGTCCGAATATGTGTCCCCGAGGCGCGTTCCACCTTAAACCATAAACTTGTTGTTTCTTTGTAAAAAGGTTTCATGTTTGATTGCCATGACAAACGCTTCCTTGCTTACCTTGTTAGACATATAGATAATATATGAAAGGTCATTTAAAGGTGATTTACGTGGAATTCAGAATGAGAGGTTATTGAACAGCGAAAGGCACCAGGACGCGTGATTTTTGTGTAAGGATGCAAGAAAAGTCTTCGTATATAAGTACACCCTGGAAATGGCTGTCTGCCTTTCAAAATACCGTTACGTGTTTTTTTATTGAACTTTCTTCAATGTGACTGCCCAATGCCATTAAAGAAAAGTATGGCACGCGTTCGTGTGCGGCTCCTTTATCGACAAACTTTCATTTTGTGCTTCACATTCCTTTAAGTTATTTTCCAGATATCTTTTTAAACTTATTTTGCTCTAACTTCAACTTTCATTAACGTTTTTTTAATGTTCATGTAAATATTCTTTGAATACCTCTTCATCCCCTTTGGCTCACGTGTTCACACACGTGAGCTAATGTCAGCGATATCTGCCTGTCTGTCTGTGTATATGTCTGTCTTTCTGTTTACACCATAACTCAAAAACACCTGAACGGATTCAAGTGAGATTTGATAGACATGTACCATGTGCCAATTGCAAGAACTGATAAAATTTTGGTTAGCTATAGTGTGGCTTGCATAGTAACGAAATTATGAAATATCGTTTTTCCACATAATGGCTTCCTATGGAGACAGTAATGACAGTGCCGACATATATCAAGAAATACTGCGCAAAATTTTATGAAACTTTTCGCAGATGGCAATCTCAGAACATTATCTTGATACTATGAGTGTCATTTCAATTATCTGCTTATTTGAATATTTAATGAACATTTGTAATTACTGATATAACTCCGAAATTACTACACCAAATTTAATTATACCTGCTGCAAATATTGATCTGACAGATATCCAATTGTACTGAGAAGCATTGGGCATTTTCAAGTTCATAAACTGCTTATTTGCATATTTAATGAAATTTTGTAATTAGTCAGATAACACAGAAATAACACAGAAATTTAATGAAATCTGCCGCAGATGCTGAACCGATATATATCTGACTGTGTTGAGACGCATTTAGTAGTGTTAAGTTGATCAAGGGATCATTTGCATATTTCATGAATTTTGCAATAACTGATACATCTCTGAAATTATTGCGGCACATTTGATGAAACTGCTACAGACGTTGATCTGATAGATATCTTATTGTCCCATGAAGCATTGAGCAGTTTTAAGTTAATAAACAGCTCATTTGCATATTAAATGAAGATTTGTAATTAGTCATTTAACTCCGGGAGTAAGGTGCGAAAATTGATGATGATTTGGCAGATACCTGATTCTTCTGTGAAGCGTACTACTATGTAATAAACCTGTTGAAAACCACACGAGCACATTCAGTTCACATCTTCTTTTGTTAGACATGCAAATAAGAAACAAAAGGTTTTATGAAGTTGGTTTACGTGGATTGAGAATGAAAGGTTGATGGTGATGGGCACCAATACGCGTGAGGTTAATGGTGATGTGCACCAATACGCGTGATTTCTGTGCAACTGAGCATTGAAAGTCTGCGTAAACAAGTATTACACCCGAAAATCGGTGCGTGGCTTTCGAAGTGATATTGCGCGCTAAATATTGAATTTTCTTCAATGTGATTGCATTGTACCGTAAAAGAGAAGTACCACATGTGTTATTTGCTGACGCCAAATTTATAAACTTTCATTTTGTGTTACATGTTCCGTATTTTTAAATATCTTGTCGACATGTTGCTAAGACCTCAACTTTCAGTAACATCTTATATAAAACTCATTACAAAAAAAATTCATACAAGTTCATTATTTTTTTCATATGTTTGATAGGTCTAGTAGCTAAATTAAGTCCATGAATTTTGATGATGGTCACTGATACTAATACAAACGTACGCAGGGCTCGAAATTAGCGGTAGTCCCGCGTCCACAGACTATCAACTTTTCTCTGGGGCTACCAAAATCAATAAAATGGTAGCCCACATGCCTATGTTCTATTTTTAGCCCAGCTTCAGTATGTCTCAGTGCTGAGAAGGTCGTGACGTTGTCATGATGACTATCAAAATTTGCATACAAATCAGAGTAAAACTGGCTATTAACAGGTCACAAAAATTTTGAGTATCACTATCGTTCATTATACCTGTTTCCTTGGGTATTAAAGGTGTGCAATATTCACGCCAAATGACTAGAAAATTCACTTTATGGGCAGAATCTAGAAAAATAGCCTTTCCGTGTCGGGGCAGCAACTATGGTTTGGGTAACGAAAAAGATATCCCTGAACTAAAAATATGCATGGGCTACCAGCCATTGTCACTGGGCTACCAACTTCAGAAAATGGTAGCCCAAGTGGACTACCAGGGAAAAAAGTTAATTCCAGCCCTGGTACGTATAGTAACCAGATACTTAAAATTTGAAAGTGATTTACGTGGAATTCGGAAGGAAGAAATATTGAACCGTGAAAAGCACCAAGGCGCATGATTTCTGTATAAAGAGGATGAAAAGTATGCATAAACAAGTCGCTGTCTGGCTTTCAAAATAATATTACGTGTTATTTATTGAATTTTCTTCAATGTAAATGCATAATATCATAACCGATAAGTACTGCACACGTTCATGTGCTGCTGACCAATCAAAAAAACTTTCATTTTTTGTAAGTTCCTTATTTTCAGATATCTTTTTAACTTAAGTTGCTTAACTTCCACTTTCAGTAACTTTTTGTTTAATTTTCATGTAAATTAATTGATAAATTTGTTCGTTGGTTCATGAGAAGACTTTTGTAGATAAAAAGGGATTTTAAGCAAAATCAAATATGGCAGCCAAGATTACGTGACCACACGCAATTTTATTAACAAATTTGAAAACACGTTGTACATGCTTGCTATATAAACAAAAATCGAATGAACTAGACCCCTATGTCATGAGATAAATCAAGCATGGCCACCAGGTCAAGTGACTTATTAAAATTTCGAGGGTAATGTGTACTACCGATCATTAACCCTGAACATTGTATCAAGTTTGAGATTGCATGCAGAAGTTTTACAGATTAAAGTGGACAAAAGGAGAAGAAGTAGAACCCGGCCAATACTAATAGGGGCTACGCCCATGTTGGCTTGAGTCCTTAAAAGAGAATAATACATTCTATAAATACGATAGGGACCAAAAGCACCGGTTGGCTGGAGCACCTAAAAACTAAAATCACCTGACCACTTCATGTCACTTCGGAGCGTTAAACAGTGCTTATATGAATGTAGTCATTGTCTCACTGATCCACTGCTGGGTGAAACAGCAAAGGAACAGTGATCATGGCGGACGCGGAAAATCAAACAGTGAGTGGCTAAATTATTTTCTCATTACATTTCATGTAAATGATACAGTGCTGTCAGTTTGATTGATGTTGTTTGTGCATGAGGTGTTATCGAGTAGATAGGCCGTGTTTGATAAATAGCTCTGAGTATTGTTATATTCAATTTCCTGCCGTTAGAATAAAGTTTAACATCTATTGCAGAGAAAAACAGTGAGTTAATTCAAAGACTTTTCAAATTTTTTTTGTTGTTGTTTTCTGATAGACTGCTTATAGCTTTTTTAGAAGAAGCTGCTGAAATGTACACAAATATAACATTGTCATTTCCACGGTGTATTTTTGCGTGTTGTCAACTTTGATGAAGAAAAGGAGCCTTCTTCCACATAGAATAAATACGACATAAACATTCATAAGAAGGTAAAATTCAGAGTCTTTCTCCAACTTTTAAAACTGTTCATTTAATTTTATTGTAGCTGGCTTCAACAAGAACAGGATGTCGAATTTCTTCAACTAAAATGTATACTGCGTATTTACTTATTTATTTAATTAGTTAGTTACTTAGTTAGTTATTTCACATTAAATCGAGTTACAAAATACCCAACAAGGCTGTATTCTCCCATGTAGTCCAGTCAAAATAGGGATAGACCCACAACAAAGTGCAAGAGAATTTTTTTCTTCAGAACACATTTTGGAGGGGTACCCAGACAAACATTGCTTGAGGGTCTATGCTCGAATCATAGACCCTCGAGAAAGACAGGACAGGCAACTGCGGTAAAGATCAAAGGGATTTTGGATTAGCAGAGTACGATCCTACTTGGAATAATTAAGATATGTTAATGGGTTAGGGACGGAATGAAGCTGGACGCGATTGACTGCACTACGTCCGGTTGCTATATATAGACACTGCATGCGGGTGTACAGTAATAATGTTTTTGGATTACAAGTTTTTTCGGATTACCTGCAAGTCCATTGTTAGAAAAAAAAAAGCGTTGCAAATATTTTGAGAAGAATTAGTCAAGTGACACGGTTTCGAATACAAATCCGAAACCCACATCACTTGCTGTTCCAGACTTAACAGCAGTTGACTTCACAGAGTTGTTTTCATTCCGAAGTCGTCCGTACATCTCCAAATTTTCCCTCGTTTTTGCAGTTCTTTAACCGTCAGAATATTTTATGTGCGAGGTGCGAGGAGTGCTGCATGATTGGTTACAGTATGTATGTTAAACCACTGAAAATTTGTTGTTTGTAAACTGTGAAAGGCCAAATTTGCGAGGACAGCGTTTAGCTTTTTCTAAATGATTGACAATGTCTATCCATGGATGTACAAAAATAGATCTATTTTTGTACATCCATGGTTTATCTTACCGCTTCTGACCCTACCAACTGTTGTTAAGTCCCGATTTATCGCAAGGTTTCGCCTGACAGCTAAAGAAGTTTTCAAAGTGTTTTCCTAGTACTGTGAGAGTGTAAATATATATAGCATATCCGAATTTTGGTCTTTCTTGAGGCTAAAACACTACCAAAACGTTAGAGGTCGTGTACTTGAGCTCCGATGGAGTAGCCATCCAATTTTGTGTGACAGATGAAATTGTTGCGCTCGTAGTTAGGGGAATTACGAGTTGAGAGGTACCAGTCTGGATCGTAATGCTTTCAGTAACTGAAGCTGACACACCAAGATGTAGATTGTAACACAACCTTGTACTTTATTGCAAGATGGTGACCGTGTCGTTCACTGTCAACGGTCTGATCTCAAGTCTCAGTCTAAACTCTCTACAAAGTTAAATACATCTTCAAACTTACATAATTACAAAAGTTATCACGTGGTAATTTTCCCGCCAGTCTTTGATTGTTTCTTAAGATTAAATAAGATCACACCATGGAATATCCCATTCTCGATTGTTCTCAATGAAATCTTAACCAATAATTAATTAAACCATCACACTCTTATCTGCTTCTCGTACGATTTGAGTCAATGAACTTCACACGCCTTGGCCACGTGAGGGACGCTTCAAGATACAATCTCTACAGGGAGGGGCGTTACAAAATAAAGGTCAGATGTTCGTTTCTGAGGACTGGGGACGTGTAGACTTGTCTAACAAAAAATAACTTGTAACGGTTTGTTGTTATTGGAGATTTTTCTGTTAGAAAATGTAAACTTTAGATGCCGATACCTAGCAAGAGTTTTCAGTGGCGTCTATGGCTAAATGTTCACTGTTTTTATCGTCTGGTGTTTTCGTATTGGCTTCGACTAGAATACAAACCGTGATTTTCATCTTTATCAGAACATTCACTGTGACTGGTATAAAAAAAACCCTAAAAAATATCTGTGTCATTACTCGGAACGTGCCATGCAAGAGCAAAGTGTACATATGTACAACGTCAGTTTGATCATTAAAGAGATTAATGTACGTACGAAGAATTTTTTGGGGACCCCTTGGCAAATAAACTTAAACAACGGATCGAAACGGCCCTGGATCGGGATTAACTGAGGTGTTAAGAAGATTATGAGGCGTTTCTGTCTTTTGTCTTCTTTTGACATTGCAATAATTATATAAATATGTTGAGCGAGATTTTTGGATTAAGTCAGCACGGGGGTTTAATATATTCCAAGTGAGATCGTACAAAGAAACAACAGCAGTTGCCCGTCCCATTTTTTCTCGAGGGTCTATGCTCGAATCTACCTTCGGGAAATATGGCTAAATTGCATAAATCAAATATGGCTGCCAGCCGTCGGACAAAATAACATAATTTACCATATACCAAATATTAAACAAGCCATTTCAGTGATTTCAAACTTTGACATAACTTTCTTGACAGAGGGAATCGTTAGGGAGATATAATGTGCCGATTTAATGTTTGATACCGGCATTTTCTTAATTTGCATAGTTCCAATATGGAGGCCAACATTCCTGCAAAGGGCGTTTTCAGTCATATACCACTATTAAACAAGCTATTTCAGTAATTTTAGATTTAAAAGTATATTTCTTTGGTATTGAAAAACAGTTTCGGAGGTACAATTTGTACATAGGCACTTTGGTAATTTGCATAAATCCAAAATGGCGGCCAACTTTCCTACAAAGGGCATTTTCAGTAATATCCCACATTGTAAACAAGCAATTTCAGTAATTTTAAAGTTTGAATATATTTCTTAGGCACGAAGAAACACTTTTGGCTGTTCATTGTTTTAAAAAGACGCTTTGACAATTTGCATTGAACACTGATATTTTTATTACATTTTTGCATGATCAGTGTTTAAGTCACAATACTCAACAACCAAACAATGACAAAACATTTTTGTAAAAACAGTATTCAGTTTGCCAGAGATTGAAGGGCAAAGAATATGCAGGAACGGTGACCTTCTTGTGTCATTTCACCAGCTGTCAGCTTCTAGTAGAAAGCCTGAATACGGTATGGCTAGTTGTCAAAATGGTTATTGAACTGAAGTCAACAATAAAGAATTAAGTTTCTGTGATAATAAGGATGAATTCACAACAGTTCAATTTTGTCCGAGATCCCGTGAAAAATTTGAGAAGATGATGAGTGCAATGGTGCAATCAGAGAGGCGTTTCAATTTATTTCTCACAAAAATACTGAGTAAGCCGCCCCCTCCTTTCTCTCCACATTTTGAGTAATTCCCCTTGAAGTTTTCAATATTTTGAGTGCCACCCACATTCCTCCGACCCCCTAGACAGTAACTAATGACGGCTCCCTAAGAGTCTATTAATCTGCGAATTAAATGAATCTCACATGAGTATGAAAGTAAAAAAAGTTAATGTTGTGCCCTGGCTGGGAAAAAAGTTGAAAATATTCTATTCATTGCACAAAAATGCTCAGATAATATCAAAATCTTCTGTAGAGCATGAAAATAAAAACAACCCCAGAAAAACGTAAGAACAACGACATCACGACGATCTTCAGACCTGTCATCATGTTTCAGTCTGAACTGTCAACAGTGATGCTAATCTATGGAAAGTGTCTCTTTTTGGACAAGTTCGACAGAGATGGACCACCCGACCAATAATGCAGCTCATGCGCACCGGTATTTATAATCGTTGCATGAACGTATCAAATGGACGGTGACTGCATGGACCTTTGACTGGGCATCGCCGGCAAACAACGATTTGGGACGTCGTGACAGAAGTTTTTTCGCAGTCTGTGAGTGGTTGAGTGATTTTGGTAGGCATAGATTAGAGTTGATTTCGGCCGAAAGTGGTTAGAAAAGTACTTTTTCTTGCACGGTCCAAATTGGGACCCGCTTGTCGCCGGTTTTGTCTATGGCAATCAGCAGGACTGCGGTGGGAGGCCGTATAGTGCCGGGAACACAGCGTCGTAACCATGGATGTACATCCATAATCGTAACGTACGCAGGGCTAGGCCACAGCATACTTCCAAAAGGGAACTACCGTAAAATATGGCGCTGAAGGTCAACATACACATCACCCATTCATAGGTTTACAGGTACGCAGATCCACAAATAAACAGAGAGAGGCAATCTGCTTGAAACCATGGAGCAGTCCGTCTGTGTCTTAACACACCTGAGACTCGTGTTCAGTAACCGTTGATCAAGTATTTTGCCCAGAAGTATTATCCATTGTTTACACCATAATCGACCCGATGTTAACAGCAAGTGTTTGATCGTTTGCACCTTTGTGCGTCCCCTCGTGATTGGCAGCTGTTTGAAATTCATGCTTTCATCTAATTGTTCTTTGGACGCTTCGAGCAAAGCATCGAAGCAGTTTTGGCATCAAAAACCAACTTAAAAGGGAAAGAGAGAGAATTTCGTCAACAAGGTGATGCCATAAGTATTCAAAAAACGTAATATATCAGCACAGTGCTTTAATTTACACGTGGTTGTTAGAAAGATCAAGATTTTCGGGATCACTCGGTGACGCTGCTTTTATATGCCACTCATGTTCAATTATGAATGCCCAGGGGGATAGGGTGTATTTATAGGCTTCCAATGCTTTTAATAGCTTCTAAATAAATAATGTTCTAGAACAACAGTTTTTAGCACTAGGAATCTATCAAGAAGGAACTGCAAAGTCCTGGGACATTAATTTCAAAATTACAATTTGCCTATGTAGGTATGACGATTGTTAATGATTGTTAGTCGTCTGAATAATATATTCTCTTTCTGAATGTGAGATAGTATTCATCTGTGTTCGGCATTATTTGTAAACAAGAATGGGCGTTTAACACTGTAGAGTGTCAAAACATGTAATGTGTGTTGTTTACTGTTAAAAAAAGAATTGTTCAAAATCTTCAGCTTTTAGTTAAGATTGAGAACCCCTTCTTATGGACGAGTACATGTGGATGTACACCTGGAAGGATGACAATTTGATGTCTTAAACGATCTGATAGTAATTGTGTTTTCTCATGTTATTCGAAGTTAGGATATTCGGTTGGATTGTGAGTTCTGGTGATTTCTAAGTTCATTGTCTATGTTTTTAATTATTGTGCGATAGTCAGTTTTTTTTGGAAATAGATTCTTTAAAGATTTTTTTTCAAATTAACACCACTTTTCTGTCAGGACTTGTGTGATTATTTTAGTTCTGTTGTATGGACTTGATTGTTGTGAAAAACAGACTCTCTTAATTCGTTTTGATTTGTTTGCTACAATTCCACTTGCCTTCTTGCTTTACGCACTTCCCCCGATGATGTGTTCTATTTCCCGTTTTCAAATTGTCGGTCTTGCCGGTTTTTCACTGTCACTTTCTTCGTAAAATCATTTTTGTTGCTTCACGTTCTAATGTACCCTAATGTTTCACTTTTCATGGGGCCCCTTAATATTTCCCAAGAGTGACATAGCTTTCTGTGTAATGACTGGAATGTATCAGTTGCTTTTGTGTGTTCCGGTGGCGAGAATGTTCTTTCTTGTATCGGTAACCTTCATAACAGGCAATAAAGCCTGAATATGTTAATTCTTGATAAGAGTTGCAAAGGAAAATTTAAAAGTCGGATGCATTTTGTTGATGTTAGATTTGAATTCATTGAGCTCGTGTTGCATTCCAATAAGAGATACTCATTCACAGAATCTCAGCCAAAAGGTATTTCCTAATCATGTTGCTATGTTATTCTTATTTCTGTATCGTGAAATGTAATGTCAGCTATTTCCGTTTAAGCATGGTATTCCATACTGCACCGTCCCAAAAATGTTTTGTCAGAATTCATTGTCAATTCAAAACTGTTGTTTCTCTCATTTATTTCTAGCATGGCTGGCATATTTTGTTTGTGGTTTTCCAATCATATGAGTCAATTACTTTATTATGTGATGTACCTAGTATGTCCGCGTACTCTACAGCTAGTCAAATGTACATTAACAAAGTCGCATTGTTTGAAACTCTAATTTTCCTCCATTTTCCCGGGCCGTTAAAGGGGAAGTTCACCAAGGATGATTTTTACATATGTGCTAGCTTTGTGGTCACTTACCCTGGAAAAGCTATTTTCGCCATTTATAGCTCGCGCGATTTTTTACAAAAAACGATAGAAATAGTACAGGAAGTTGCCCATGTAATTTGAATCATGGGAAAAAAGCTCCAAGTTTGGAGCTTGCATCATGTGATATGGAAGGGACCATCTTCCCATGGGTATGGCATTGTCCACTCACCCGTGCTCAAACCAGGCTTAATTACATAACTTTTGTATATATTGAGTATCCATGCATAAACGATAAATCACTTATAATAAACTGTCCACTGTCAGATTTTGTGTTGCTGTTTACTAAATTACATGGGCAACTTCCTGTACTATTTTCATCGGTTTTTGTGAAAAATCATGCTAGTTATAAATGCTGAAAGTAGCTTTTCCGGGGTAAATGACCACAAAGCTAGCACATATGTAAAAATCATCCTTGGTGAACTTCCCCCTTAAAGTTTGTTGTGTATGTCATGCGTTTCTCTTGTTTTTCAACGACTTGTTTCGAAATGTGAAAAGTTAGGCTTGAGGTCCACTTATTGAGAATCGTATGAATTTTGCGCCTGGTGATCGCGTTTTATGTATTTTTAGCAGGAGGATTCAAAATGGTGTTTTTATATATTGTTTAATGGACTGAGATATGTGATCGATGTGTTTTTATCATACATTTTATTCATATGTTGTTAATTTCAGGTCAGATAGATTTGAAATTAGGTATACAGGTTTCTATAGATGTACTAAGTATATATTGAATTTCTGATGAAATCTGTAATTTTGTATTTTTGGGGCAATTTTTGCCATTTTTGGTCAAAATATGTATTTCCAAAACTACTCATCTGATAGCTTTGAAATTTGGTATACAGCTTCCTATAGATAAAATTAATAATATTTATTGAAATTGTGATGAAATCTACAATTTTGTAATTTGGGGGCAATTTTTGCCATTTTTGGTTAAAAAATGTGTTTCTCAATATGTTTCTCTGGTATACAGGTTTCTACAGATAAACTTAGTAATATATATTGAGTTTCTGATGATGTCTGTAATTTTGTATTTTTGGGGCAATTTTTGCCATTTTTGGTCAAAAAATGTGTTTCTGAAAAACTGCAAGTCGATAGCTTTGGTATTTGGTATGCAGGTTCCAAGGAATTATTTTAATATATGATATATTGAAATTATGGTGAAATCTGCAATGTTTATTTTTGGGGGCAATTTTTGCCATTTTGGTCAGAAAATTTCATTCTCAAAAAACTACTCGTCAGATAGCTTTGGTTGACATGTTCTTAGGGATAATCCAATGTGATATATTCAAATTATGATAAAATCTTCAATTGTGTATTTTTGCAGCTATTTTAGCCACTTTTTTCTGGCCACTGAAATGAGCTGGCAAAGATTTCCACCTTCTTCATCAACATGTGTTAAAAATAGTTATTCTCTTCATAAACACAGCGGAGCTATATCGGCCGTTAGGTCGCTTGTTAATAAGTTTCTATCTAACCATTCTATTTTCTGTTGTTCTGTGGGGCCCAATTTCACTTCAGTATGAATGGGAGTTTCATGGTTTGTTTAAGTCTCATAATGTATTAAAGTGTCATTTTTCCAGGTGTACATGTTTGTATCGTGTAATATTTGGATTCTGTTGGGCTGACTAGGTGTTTGAATTAATTTTAAGCCTTTACTAAGCATGCAGATTTCATCAATTTTTGAGATTTTATTTGTTGATAAGGTTTTTATGAGTCTAAAATTGTTTGCAATAACGCTAAGTGCTAATTTGTATTGTATTGCGGCCTTTGTTATTTTGGTCATATTATTTTTTGTTTCTGCGTTTTTTGTTAGCTTTGTTGTGTTTATTGTATTTTTGCTGTTATATGGGATGACTTCAGATCTTGATTATCATCTGAGGGAAATACTAAAGATGCACTCGTCCATAAGAAGGGACTTCAGTATAAATTGAAAGCTTAACATTTTGTACACGTCTCTTTAACAGTGTTAAACACCCATACAAATTACAAAAAATGTTGTAAACAGATAAATCCAATGTTACATTCAGAGAGAATTTTTTTATTCAGACGACAAAAAATCATTAACGGTTTTCATGTATCACAAAATAAAATAATATGGCTGGCAACCCATATTTGATTTATGCAAATCAGACATATTTTCCCAAGTTATATTTGAGTAAACTTTGACTACGTTCTGAAGAAAAAAGTCGGTTGCCATTTCTGGTGGCTTGGTTGCCAAAACGTGTCGAAGCAGAGCGTGTCTGGTAACTATGAACATCATTTAATGGTACAAATTTCTCAGAGAGTTACGTTGGCGCGGTATTCGGAAGACATTTGTAGGCTAAAACACATGTAAGATAAAAGATATCTTGTTTAACGGGAAAAAATTGGCTGCTTCAAAGAGTGAATCGGTTGAGGTATTTAGATCAGCGTTCAGTGCTCTTTTCTGTATCTTGTACACTGTCTCAATATTTGTTTACTGTTGTTGGGATTTCCCTAAAACTATACAACAGTTATCAATAGTTGACTGAATTAAACGGTAATACAGAACTTTTTTGAGGTGACATGGAATGAATGTAAACAATCTTTTGGGTAAACCCACTCTCTTACTAGGCTTAAGACAGAAATTGTCAATATATTTGTCTCAAGCAATAACATTGTCTAATGTAATACCTAAAAGTTATGTCAGGTATAGTGACTTTCAACGACTTTAGAAAAGCTGGTAAAATAGAGATTGGTCTATAATTAGACAATTCTCTTAAACAACCATTGCCTTTATAAATAGGCACAACGCCTGCAGGTTTAAATAAGTCTGGAAAAATTGGATTGTCGATACCTGTATTTAGTACTTTCGTAATAGAATCAGAAATTACAGATGTACCAGCATGCAGCTACTCTACATGGACATCATCAGTCCCAGTCGACTTCGAACAGAAAGATGTTGAGTCTTACAGACTGAAAATCTGACTTTATCGTTGTGATGCTCAGACAACGAAAAAAACTCAGGATTGCACCCTAATGGAATATTCATCTTTTCCGGAAATCTTAGAGAAATAACAGTTAAAATCACCATCAACAGATCGATCATTCGGAGTATGTTTGATGCTTAAGTCTCCGGACATTGTTATAAATATGTCATACTGCCTTTGTATTTGAACCTCTCTCCTTACTTTTGTCAACTTATTCAAAAGGTGTATTTCCCGTAACCAGACCTAGCCTAGAAAAAACGTCCGTTTCTAGGCATTTTCAAAAAAATTCAGTTAATTCTCCAAATTTTACAGTATTTTATGGGCATCAGCCAACACAAACCAAATTCCTTCGCCCTACCTTAATTATTGGAAGACTGTCACCAAAAGCTCATATAGTTTTCATTTGGCCCAACAGATATATATTTTAATATGACTCTCTCTACATGGATCCATATATCTGTTTCTTTATGCGTTCACAAAAATGGTCCATCCATTCTGTTCAGTTTTACTAATACATCGAAAGTCTCAATTACCTGTTCAAGAAAATACTGTTTTGAAATACTACCGGTAGGAACAGTACGGCGTGAAACAAAAATTGGAGAATATAGCATGCATATAGACAATACGCCAGTGTCATATTTAGAGTTAACTGACGTCACTTTTTCGTTTTCCCCACAAAGAAATAAAGTCAGAATTTATAATACACTCTTCCCAATGAAATATATTTAAACGCATTTGGAACTGAGTTCGTGTCCAACATTCTTCGCTGATTCCACCATCTATTAATTGTCACAAAGTAATATATGTTATACATGATCATAATGACGGTATCATGGTCATAAAATGGCGTTTTTGTGTACTTTTCTTCGACATCAATTCTCCCTGCTCAGGTTTAATGGGGTTTTATTATCTTTTTTGGTTCTTGTAAGTAAAACGTTGTTGCCCGTTGCCCTACACAAAGCGAAGAACACAACCTTATGATATGTCAGTGATTTCATTATAGTCGCTTTTCTTGATCTTCCGGCTGATCACTTAAATCACAACACTTACGTACAGCTACTCAGCAAAAGCTCCCGTTACATGTAGCTCTAACCAAACAAGTCATTGTTGATGTGTTCAACCACTGTTATCGCATTAATGTCATTCGACTGACTGAAATAAGATTACGCTAGGCTTGTCTGAATTTCACAGCATATCTTAATTTGTATTAAGGGACTGGAATATCATTTTGAGCTATATTTACAACTACATTCACTTTTTATGGACCACTACAGTGAAAATCTCCAATTCATTAGGATACAAATTCACCAATTTACTTAAAATTTGTGCATACATTGTACTCGCAGGTGTTATTTTTTACATTCAATTTTCATTTTATGTAAATAAAATCTCCTTAAAAAGGCACAGCTTAATTTTCATGGTATATTATATTTTGACGCGGAACATATACCTACCCTTTTAACAATTTTGAATGCTATATTGATTCTTTGTAAAGAACATGTCCTGAAAAGGCAATCGACTGTTTTAATTTTCAATATAAATAATATTGTTGGCGCGGGACATGTAATTTATTTTCAAAATAGGCATTTTGATTTCGCAGTAAACAGACCTTGAGTTCGTCCTCATAATACCATCGATGATTTAGCTCGATTCCTATAAATCAACATGCACATGCATGGCAACCAAGTAGCGCTTGATGCAAATAATACAATAGTCAGGTACACAGAGGAATCAATTTTGCAAGAACTGGTATTTTGGCATTATTGATGTATTGTTTTTTATATGACAGGTACAACCTTCTGACGCGCCAATAGAAACTGATCCAGGTATGGTTTTTCCATTCATGTCAAATAATTATCACTTTGTTTACTATTCATGTAATCGTTCCTAGTAAAGGTTTACTCAACTTGTATCAGCTAATAGTGGACAGTATGAGCAATTATACAAAAACACTGAGTTCAATATGTTTGTAAAATATCAGCTCACAAAGAACATGTTGTTGAAAGTGGTGAATAATTTGCGCTCTTTCTTTTACATAGATTAACCAATTTCAACTTTCAACGCTACATTGGATCGAGATGATAGAAAACTGTGTAGGAGTGTGTATATGGTTTATTTCAAAAGTATTGCAGTAACACTAATATTATAGCTATTCTATGGCATGCATAAGTCCTATTTCAGTTTTACCTTCTCTTGCCACTACCTTCCATCTCTCTCTCTCTCTCTCTCTCTCTCTCTCTCTCTCTCTCTCGTTTTATCTTTTTAGCTGTCGTTTGCTAGAACGGCGTGATAAGATGCCTCACTTCACTCGATGCTGCAATTACTCGATCAGGTAAATAGTAAACCGACTTTGACTGTTGTATCAGGATCGTGTACTGTTACATATCCTTTTTCTGTGCGACAAGCTTTTTATGTTATATATTTTGCGAGGTATTTGAGGTTGTTACCAACTATCATCTAGGTTCAACTGCCTTTGAAAAACTACGTGAAAAAGCGCCCTCATATCGATCCGTCCAGTTTTTTATACTTCTTCTTCTGATTGTAATGTCGCACTATAGAACTTTTGTCTGGTGACATGATCTCGATTTTTGTCTCGTTCTTTGTCGGTCATGTACGTTGTTTGCGTGTTCTACAGGTAAGTCTGGTCCCCTGTCCCATTTCTACCGCTAGCTGCGCTGCTCATGAAAATAGAGTCAGGTATGGGCCATTGTGAGCATGGTTGGCAATGGTCAATACTACGAGCGCAGAGATTGCATTTTATTTTCAACATGAATCTACCTTCGAATTTAAATTTTGTTTACCAATTGAGTAATTTTACCTCCATAGTTTTCTGAACCAAGTATCCTATTTGAATGAATGAATGAATGAAAATGAACAATTACTTTTTTTAAAGTCACCGCCATACATGCCCGGCATACATGCGAAAGGAAGGATAGTCTGTCACGTCTGAGAAAAACTCATAGACGCTTAGTGTCATTTTACCAAAGTGACTGAATACTATCATAGAAGTACAAAATCGGAGACCTAAAAGTGAAGCCGTGCAAATATCTTCAACGTTCGATTTTCGTCGTCTAGTCTGCATCTATACAGATGTGCTGATCACATGATCATGTCAGGTGACTGTGTTCATTAGTATAAAGTCACAATGGCGGCCATTACCTAGCCCTATTTTCGTGAGCTGCACAGTAAGCGGTAGAAATGGAGCAGGGTACCAGGTTACTAAACTTATGACATCATTACGTATCGATACGCGACGGGATGCGGCCATCGCTTTTCTGATTTCTTTCTGACACAAATGTCGATGAATTTTTGATGAAGCTGGCATTTTTATCTCAAAATTATGCGGAATATTATTTTAACTGCATATCTATTATTCCATATGTTATATGACAAAATCTTTATTATATGCCTTGTACGAACGTCGCGCGCTCTCTAGGATTCGATGGTAACTTTTTGACGACCTAAAGGGCCACATGTTCATCATTTGACTGAAATGAACTTGAGCAATCTTTTAATTTGGCATCTTGGGGATTTAAAAATGATCAAATTACATAGGAAATACTCTGTTTCACAACACAATTCGTAAAAAATTTATAAAACCGTATAACAGTTATTCAAATATATCAATGCGCCATTCGATGATCGAAATCGTTCTCTCTTTAAAGAGATTGTCGCACACCATAAAATGAAAATAAAGCATATATAAACAGTTAATGTTATACAACATTGAGTGACATGCAGGGCATTTTCAAACAATTTTATTATAATCGACCAGCATCAAACAGATGTTAATGAAAATTCAAAATGGCAGTGCGCACATGGATATTTTACATCTAGCGTTAAGCGTCTACTTTGACGTCGAAAACGTCGAAAAGCTTCACTGGACCGGGTAACCACGGATACCGGTCAGTACATAGTTCACCGGCCCGCTAACTCCCCGGATCTTCCCATTCAAATCACTGATTTGCACTCACATCGAGGCATGTAATAAAGGGATGTGAGAGATTCCAGTGAATTATATTCAATTTAATAATTACATGACAGTTCTTTTCGCCATTCGGTGAAACCGACGTAGAAAAATGCAGTATAACGTACAGTGTTACATTATCCGTGTTACATTTTCATTAAAGTGTAATAATTAATATAATTCTTTTGTATTCTAGTTGCGGCATACAATGTTGTACGAGTAGGTGCCGGAATATCACTGGCTGTGTCGATTGCAATGATAGTCATGGGTGAGAAGCTACAGTGAACACCTATTGCCTAGTCGTCACGGCTACAGCCCCCGCGTATTACCCCGAGGGCCGTGGGTTACCAGAAATACGTCGGATCTTGAAGACCATTAGAAAGGGCTGACGTGTTTCCGGTAACGCCCTGCCACGATGGATAATAAACGGGCGTTATAGCACGAATGAAGATTTGGTTGTAGGTCTTTTATAACACTCCACATGCCTACATTGTGCCCTCGGTATTCAAATATACCTTGATGTGCCTGCTTCATTACTCTAGAAAAGTTTAACGGGCGAGTGCTCTACAGCGATCATACTGGTGCACGTTTCTTACAAAATAAGTGAAAATGTCCTTCATATCGAATGACGTCCTTGGTTGCACTTGAATCATTTTTAGCTCACGTGTTCACACGTGGGCTAATGTCAAAGCGAGTGTGTGTGTGTGTGAGTGAGTGAGTGTGTGTCTGTCTGTCTGTCTGTCTGTCTATCTGTCTGTTTACACGATAACTCAAAAACGCCTGAACAGATTCAAGTCAGATTTGGTACACAGGTACCATATGCTATTTGCAAGAATTGAATAGATTTCGGTTAGTGTGGCTTGCATATTAATGAAGTTATGCAATATTGTTTTTTTCCATACATACAATGGTTTCCCTATGGAGACGGTAATGACAGTGTAGACATATATCAAGAAATACTGCACAAAATTTCATGAAACTTTTCACAGATGACAATCTCAGAACATGATCATGATACTGTGAGTGTCATGACAATTATCTGCTCATTTGCATATTTAACGAACTTTTGTTATTAGTGAGATAACTCTAAAATTCCGGCACCGAACTTGATGATACTTGCAACATATATTGATCTGATATATATCTAATTATACTCAGAAGCATTGGGCAGTGTCAAGTTAATAAATAGCTCATTTGTATATTTTATGAAGTTTTGTAATTAGTCATATAACTCCGATATAACTGCAACAAATTTGATGAAATCTGTTGCAGATACTGATCCGACTGATATCTAACTGTGGTGTAAAACATTTAGTAGTGTGAAGTTAATTAAGTATTCATTTGCATATTTAATGAACTTTACAATTAGGTATATAACTCTAAAATTACGGCACCTAAGGCAGTGAAATTGGGTACAGATATTGTTCTGATAAATATGTAATTGCACTGAGAAGCATTTTGCTGTTTCAAGTTAACAAATAGGCCATTTGCATATTTTATGAAGTTTTGCAATTAGTCATATAACTCTGAAATAACTTCACCGAATATGATGAAATCCGCTGCAGATACTAATCAAATACATATAGCATTGTGGTGTAATGCATTTAGTTGTGTGGAGTTAATTATGGGTTCATTTGCATATTTAATGAAATTTATAATTAGTGATATTACTCCATAATTAGAGCATTTCATTTGATGAAACTTGCTACAGATATTGATCTGATAAATATTTAATTGTACTGAGAAGCATTGGGAATGTAAAGTTAATAATTAACTCATTTACATATTAAGTAAAGTTTTGTAATTAGTGATTTAACTCTGAGAGTACTGTGCAAAAATTGATGAAACCTATTACATATGATGATATAACGGATATCTGATTGTTCTTATTACACGGCTCACACGGGTGTCGATGATATTGGTATGGACTGGGTTTATGGACAGGAATATTGAGAAACATAATACAGTAAATTCTCGTCAGAGATAGTTCCTTCGGCGGTAGACCGTATACAAGTCTAGGCTCATCAGCCACTACGCGTAGTGTGCTCAATTGTAGTGCTGTCAGAGTATATACAATGTCTGTCTTTGTTCTTGTGTTTTGGTTAGTGATTATATCCTGAGGTCTGCGAATGTTGCGTAACATCTCCTTGCTCGTTGTTCTGTCACTTTAAAATGAGACAGGTCAATTGTTTAACACAACTTCATAACAGTAAAAAAGTATGCAGTAGCTCATGTCATACTGTATTATTTCATGCATCTAGTAGTGCCTGATAAATGTCAATATATGTCGAGTCATCAGCAGTCAATTTCAATGCTTCACACCTAAGTTTGTAATTTTGTCAAACTCAAAGTTCTTCCATTTCAGGGGTCACATTAGCAGGTCAAATTGTTCTGTCGAGATTATAATGCTAAATTAAAATTTCTAGTCTGTATACTGGATATCAAATATTCTGTGACGCGTACTACTATTAATGAACCTGTTGTTAAACACGTGAGCATATTCAGTTCATATCTGGTTTTTTTTCAACATTTTCATTCTTTCTCTTCCCTTCTGCTGTCATGTTGCATTAAAATATCGTATTTATTATGGTTTCAAGATCTGAATTTATTTTATTTTATTAGCTCACGTGTGTGAACACATGGGCTATTGTCATAGCGATGTCTGTCTGTCTGTCTGTGTGTGTGTGCTAGCGTGTGTGTGTGTGTTTGTGTGTCTGTCAGTCTGTTTACACGATAACTCAAAAACGCCAGAACAGATTCAAGTCAGATTTGGTACACAGGTACCACATGCTATTTGCAGGAACTGATTAGATTTTGGTTAGTGTGGCTTGCATATTAAGGAAGTTATGCAATATCGTTTTTTTCCGCACAATGGTTTCCCTATGGAGACGGTAATGACAGTGTAGACATATATCAAGAAATACTGCACAAAATTTCATAAAAACTTTTCACAGATGACAATCTCAGAGCATTATCATGATACTGTGAGTGTCATGTCAATTATCTGCTCATTTGCATATTTAACGAACATTTGTTATCAGTGCCATAACTCTGAAATTCCTACACTAAACTTGATGATACTTGCAACAAATATTGATTTAAAATATATCTAATTATACTTAGAAGCATTAGGCAGTGTCAAGTCAATAAATAGCTCATTTGCATATTTTATGAAGTTTTGTGATTAGTCATATAAATCCGATATAACTGCACCAGATGTAATGAGTCTGCTGGCAGATACAAATCCGAGTAATATCTAACCGTGGTATAAATCATTTAGTAGTGTGAAGTTAATGAAGGGTTCATTTGCATATTTCATAAACTTTGTAATTAGGTATATAAGTCTAAAATTACGGCACCCAAGTCAGTGAAATCGGGTACAGATATTGATCTGATAAATATCTATTGTACTGAGGAGCATTGGCCGTGTCAAGTTAACAAATAGCCCATTTGCATGTTTTATAAAGTTTTGGAATTAGTCATATAACTCCAAAATAACCACACCAAATGTGATGAAATCTGCTGCAGATACTGATCTGACAGATATCTAATTGTGGTGTAAAGCATTTAGTTGTGTTGAGTAAATCAAGGGTTCATTTGCATATTTAATTAACTTTGTAATTAGTGATATTACTCCAAAATTACAGCATTAGATTTAATGAAACTTGCTAAAGATATTTATCTGATAAATATCCAATTGTACTGAGAAGCATTGAGCAGTGTCAAGTTAATATATAGCTCATTTGCATATTTCATGAAGTTTGATAATTAGTCATATAACTCCGAAATAACTGCATCAAATGTGATGAAAACTGCTGCATACACTGATCCGACAGATATCTAATTGTATTGTAAAGGATTAAGCAGTGTTATGTAATTAAGGCTTCATTTGCATATTTAATGATCTTTGTAATTAGTGATATTACTCCAAAATTACAGCATTAAATTAGATGAAACTTGCTACAGATGTTTATCTGACAAATATCAAATTGTACTGAGAAGCATTGAACAGTGTCAAGTTAATAAATAGCTCATTTGCATATTTCATAAAGTTTTGTAATTATTTGAAAGTCATTAAGCATTTTTACTTCAGCCAAATACTTATTTGCATATTTAATAAACTTTCATAATTAGATATATATATCTGAATTGAAATGATCAAAGTTGATGAAACTTGCTGTGTACATTGAAGATACTATGATATAACATTATTGAAAATCATTCAGCAATTTCACTTCAGCCGATTCCTTATTTACATACTAAATGAACTTCACTAATTAGGGATTTATACCTGAATTGACTCGACTGAAGTTGATTAATCTTGCAACATATATTGAAGATAGAATAAAACAACATTATCGAAAGTCAGTTAACTTTTTTGCTTCAGCCAATTCCTAATTTGCATATTTAATGAACTTTCCTAATTAGGGATATTTATCTGTCTTGACTAGACCATCTTCCCCCTTTACTGTCTATGACTAGACCAAAGTTGACGAATTGCTGTTTACATTAAAGATACTATGATACGATATTATTGAAAGTCATTTAACATATTTACTTCAGCCAATTCCTAATTTGCATATTTAATGAGAACATTTCAGTCAATTCCTAATTTGCATATTTTAATAAATTTTCCTGATTAGGGATATATACTTGGAGTTAGAATTAATCTGTGCTGAATATTATTCATTATGTTGATCATAACACTTTCAATGAAGTTACAAACATGTGGCAAAGGTTCAAATTTACACATAACTGCAATATAATGAATAACGTGAGCATTTTCAGTTCATATCTGGTGTTATTTTTTGTGGAATGGCATGACTGCACAGTTAAAAGCGGATTGCGTTGGTGCGATCACAGTCCTAAAATTTGCAAACAGCGGCTTTTAAAATTGACAGATGACATTCACTGGGCATAGCCTGTAACAGGCATCTCTTGAACTCCACCTTCTCGTTTTTAGCTCACGTGTGTAAACACGTGGGCTATTGTCATTGCGATGTCTGTCTGTCTGTCCGTGTGTGTGTGTGTGTGTGTGTGTGTGTGTGTGTTAGTGTGTGTGTGTCTGTCTGTCTGTCTGTCTGTCTGTTTACACGATAACTCAAAAACGCCTCTACGGATTCAAGTCAGATTCGGTACACAGGTACCATATGCTACTTGCAAGAACTGATTAGATTTTGGTTAGTGTGGCTTGCATATTAATGAAGTTATGCAATATCGTTTTTTTCCGTACAATGGTTTCCCTATGGAGACGGTAATGACAGTGTAGACATATATCAAGAAATACTGCATCAAATTTCATGAAACTTTTCACAGATGACAATCTTAGAACATTATGATGATACTGTGAGTGTCATATCAATTATCTTCTCATTTGCATATTTAATGAACTTTTGTTATTAGTGAGATAACTCTAAAATTCCTGCACCAAACTTGATGATACCTGCAACAAATATTGATCTGATATATATCTAATTATACTTAGAAGCATTGGGCAGTGTCAAGTTAATAAATGGGTCATTTGCATATTTTATGAAGTTTTGTAATTAGTCATATAACTCCGATATAACTTCACCAAATGTGATGAAATCTGCTGCAGATACTGATCCGACTGATATCTAACTGTAGTGTAAAGCATTTAGTAGTGTGAAATTAATTAAGGGTTCATTTGCATATTTAATGAACTTTGTAATTAGGTATATAACTCTGAAATTACGGCACCCAAGTCTTTGAAATTGGGTACTGATGTTGTTTTGATAAATATCTAATTGTACTGAGAAGCATTTGGCAGTGTCAAGTTAATAAATAACTCATTTGCATATTTTATGAAGTTGTGTAATTAGTGATATAACTCCAAAATAAATGCACCAAATGTGATGAAATCTGCTGCAGATACTAATCCGACAGATATCTAATTGTGGTGTAGAGCATTTACTTGTGTGAAGTTAATTAAGGGTTTATTTGCATATTCAATAAACTTTGTAATTAGTGATATTACTCCAAGACTACAGCGTTAAATTTGATGAAACTTGCTACAGATGTTGATCTGATAAATATCCAATTGTACTGAGAAGCGTTTACAGTGTCAAGTTAATAATTAGCTCATTTGCATATTTCATGAAGTTTTATAATTAGTCATATAACTCCAAAATAACTGCATCAAATGTGATGAAAACTGCTGCATATACTGATCTGACAGATATCTAACTGTGTTGTAAAGCATTTAGTAGTGTAAAGTTAATTAAGGGTTCATTTGCATATTTAATAGACCTTGTAATTAGGTATATATCTCTGAAATTACGGCACCAAATTTTGTGAAAAGTGCTTCAGATATTGATTTGATAAATATTTAATTGTGCTATGAATCATTGAACAGTGTCAAGTTAATTTAGGGATAATTTGCATATTTAATGAACTTTGTAATTAGTGACATTACTCTAAATTACAACATTAAATTACGTGAAACGTGCTACAAATGTTGATCTGATGGATATCTAATTGTCCCATGAAGCATTGAGCAGTGTCAAGTTAATTTACAGCTCATTTGCATATTAAATAAGGTTTTGTAATTAGTGATTAAAATCTGAGAGTACTGTGCGATGTTTTAAAAACCTGCTTCATATAGTGATAACGTATATCTTATTGTTCTGTGAAGCGTACTACTATTAATGAACCTGTTGTAAAACACGTGAGCATATTCAGTTCATATCTGGTTTGTTATGTGAACGATTGTTTTCAATTTTCATCAGCTGTCGACGTTCGTCTGCAGAATATGAAAGCTTGTTAAACAATTTTTCTAGTTTCTAAGAATGTACAATTTCTTTCCCGATGCAGGGGCTGTTTACAAGGACGAATGTCCCGTTCAACCAGCCATACCAATTTTTCTGATCGTCAGTGGCTGTTTCACTATTGTGTCTACTCTTCTGATAATGTCTGCCGTAAACGACCGCAGGCGTAAGGAGAACTGTGATTGTGACGAAGTGAGTTGGGGGTGTGGATTGATTTGGGCTTTCATCATGGTGGTCTTGTTTTTCGCAGGTAATTACTGAGGGTAGAGTTATATTTCCTTCCTTGCGCTGCTTTTAAATGTACATGTATTCTGAAAAGCGTTGGGAGATCTCTCTTTCCGGATTCTTGACCTCTTCTTCTGCACTCAGTCCCGCGCGTCCCCAACCCCCTAAAAAGAACAAAACAAGAAAACATACATTGAAAGAAGAAAAAAACAATTACAACAAATTCCAAGCCGTAACACATTACTATAAACGCCTGACCTGGTCAAATACCTGCATTTGATTTCATTTGGTAGGAAATTGTCAGTAACTCTGTCATCGGTTTCTCAATGATGTTTTATATTTGTAATTATATTGTTATCAACGAATACTGATGACATCAATTTCGTAAAGTTCTTTCAGTGAATGTAAATATATTTGACGAAACCAGTCTCAAACATTTAGCTACGTACGTACTCTATTCTATAAGAATGAAATATGAATGATATGAAAAATTTGAAAGACAGTTTCATTGTTTTTCCTGTCATTTCCTGTAATTTTTCATAAACAATTTGTAAAGGTATGTTCGGCCACAATTGTACAATTACTGAATAGAGATTCGTGACCGAGAAATGGCCGCAGAGAACCCTTACCGGAACGTAAAACTTACTACGCAGTTCAGTGAAGCCCTTTTTAAAAAGTATTTCTTCCAAAGTCCCGACACTCCCCTGATTGCTAATAGAGGTTAAGATTTCATACGGGAGCAGAACGTGAACGGATACGTCATCACTTTCTGCGCGCTCTCATCATGTTCTGATGATGTCACACGTTCTCTTGTCGTTGGGCAGTCGTTTTCTGCTTGAGATGGCCACTTTTCACGTACACCTGTTCCGTGAGCGATTTTCACGCTCGCTTCGCCATAGACATTTTGTTTTTGTTTTGTATTTTCGCTCTTGGTTTTATCGATTGTCGTAGAATTTAGATATTTTAGGTAACAAAAAGAGTAAAAGTGACGATGGCACGCGCGACAGACGTCTCATGCATAACATTCAGACTGGACTGAAATTAGTTTCGCACATCAGACCTCGAACTGCGTGCGCCACGAGCGGTGAAGCCGCGAACTGCGAGTAACCGCTGGTTACGAGGTCTGGCTATAGAACTAGACCGGAAGATCCGTCGCTCGAGGGCGCTATCTACGACCCCCTTTCACGCAGTCTGTAATGTTCCTGTCAAGCAACAGAATTTTGTTGCGACTAATCAGATTTCGTCAAGAATGTTATTACCAGTTTTGAGTTATATGTCACGCCCATAAAGCCAGCCAAGTGCACGATCAAACATTAGGCTGCGTTCAAAAACAATGGTGAATGGGGCTGGAGGAATTCAGGGGATTGGAAAATCCTGCGGGTAGTCGAGGGGGAACTTGAAAGTTTTGCTCCGCCTATATTTTGGTTCCCAACATTTTGATGGCGTCCAATGGTTCTAAATATTTAAAAAATGTAAAACCGTTTTGTCGCATTTATGATTTAAATCTCAAAAAAAATCTAAAAATGTGTAAACGCCATTAAATTTTCGTGAAAACAACAATTTGGTCTTGTATCGAGGCAGGAGCTGCAACTGTTGATATGTTTTCAATATTTCTATGCAATGTATCAAATACAATTTCTTGTGTCTCTCTACAGCATGCTGAAAAACACAATATTTAGTTTGTCAACAAAGCCCGCTTGTCTAAGTACCGGGTGATAATTGAATCTGAGTTCAGACTAAGGTTATTTGTCAATGATAAATGCACGGTTCACGTAGGCTGTGTTTACAAGCTGAATACTTGAAAGCTCAACATTCTGAAGGGAGTAGAACAAGAGCGCAGTTGTATACAACTAGACAAAGTATTGTCAAAATACGAAGTTAATACAGCCATTGCCCTGCTACTGCCTACTGGCAGTGTCACTGTCACGGCATACCGGCAATGACAGTGATAGCTCTGACTCTGATGTAGTTAAGAAGTGTTTGGGTCATATGACGCTCAATGGACAGTGAAACATTACGTGTACTTGTACACAAGATTATGCCAGAGAGCAACACATAGAAGACTTAGAGGAGACTTAACAGTTACCATGGATTTTTGAATTTTGACATATGAGAATAATCAAATATTAGAGAAAAAAGATCGGGTCACCATGCTTGATTTTATACAAAAAAAGTCACAAAAGTCACATTTTTCTCGAAAATCACTTAAAATTAAACATATAAAACCATTCATTTCAAGTTCATGCCGTGAACGAAATTTTCACATCTTATCGTGCAATAAACAAAAGTAAAACTTTGAACAGTAAAGACTCTAATGAAAAAAATGTGCGACTAAATGGAATCATTTATTATTTACCAATTTGCCATTATTAGACTCGAAATTTGTGAGCTTAAACATTTTTTTGATTGAGTAATTTAACCTTCCAGTATTGTCAATTTTGTAACACATCTATAAGAAGCATCTAAATTGTATATATCTTGTACTTTTGAAATGATATTTTTTCGGTAGGTCTCTGTGCTCAGTTTTTCACAACTTGGCAAAATGTAGCCAGGAATTCACAATTTGCGTACTCTCTCTTGATTGTCTTTTTGTGTAGTCTTCAGCTCCATGAACCTGGCCAGAGTTGGATCGACTAAAGTCGGCTCAGACTGATAAATCCAATAGGTCCACTGATGCGTTTAAAAATGAATCAAGCTACCTTGCCCTACTCCTGGATATATGGCTCTACAACCTGCTGACAACAGGTAGTGTCGAACACCTGCGTGCAGAACTAGGCAATAAATGTTTATTTTTACTCTGTGTACATTCCTAATAAATATGCGGCAGTAAGAAAGTGTTCGGAAAAACTTATATCATAATCATTAGAATTGAGTATTTTCAGCACGTGTTTTTTCCGTATCATGTAGACGAGTCGTACCGTCTGAGGTCAACGTGCACGCAGGACAGTTTACTGTCAATCACAGTCCGGGACTGTGTTCCAATTCAACTTTTCATTATGAATGACATGATTAATAAATATGCTCTTTCCCTAGCCGATTTTTGAAGTATTCTATTGAACAGTATACATAGCATCACGGTCCCTCTACTCGTGGATGGACATGTGTCTGCTGTCACTCGCAGCTCGGCTTCGCGGCTCGTTGCGCACTTGGGGAGCCGATCAACCGCAGACGCAGGAACGAGGTCTGGCATGCGAGACTAGACTGAAATCAACATCAGTTTGTCATTTGTTTTACCCATTTGGCTCTGCACGGTTTCCAAATACAAATTAAAATTTCAGTAGTTCAAGTTTTTATTTCTGTGTTCCATATCAGAGCCAATTCGAAATTCTTTAGACAATGCGACTGTTTGAGTCAGGTGGTTTAAATCGGCACAGCTTATTCTAGACTTGCTTGAAATCAATGGGCATATAAAAATCAAAACAGAGCAAATTGAAGGAATAAACTTCAGCAGACTGTCGCATTATTGGTGGACTGTTACATAGGTCATTACATGAAGGCGATGGCACACGAACATGTGAACCTTGCTCGCCCAGCCAGTTACTGCTACCGAGAAAAGCCAAGCGACGGAGCCGGTCAAGTCTTAAAGGTATACAGTCACCTTAAATCTAAAGATGCCCATATATGGGCAAAGAGGCGTTCATTGAATTTAAAATGTCCATGTGAAAGCGCTGTTTTTAAAAAGCGGCCACCCGCTTAAAATCTTTGATTGGTTAGATTTTCTCTTTCCATGGTAACTGTGTCAAAATTGGAAAAGGTGGCAGTATACCTTTAATCCGAGTCTGTGCAGAACGTGACGCGTACGGAACGCGTAGCCACTCTACGTTACGTTCTCACAACGGATGCAATCTTAACCTCTCTATTGAACGAATATACAACCATACGGTTCAAGTTGCTAATGGGTCTCGGGGTGCTTTTTGCAGGTAACGTGTTTATCTACGAAGCAAATCCCAAGTACCATAATATTAATGCGGATGACTACTGCGACGAGGGACTGTATCTGTTCTCCTATTGGCTGCTGAACGTGACCTACATGCTGATTTTCCTGATCTTTATGATCTTTAGTGTCTACTTGTCCTGCACCGTGTAACCTCCACAAATGTAATAATCTCCACAAATGTAATATCAACCACAATTGTAATAAAATCAACCACAAATGTAATAAAATAGTCAACCATTAATGTAACAACCCGCAACCACAAATGTAATAAACAAATTAACCATAAATGTAATAAAACTCAACCATAAATGTAATAAACTTGCACTTGCATATGTGATCATTTGTTTATCAATGCCCTGAGTAAATAATAACTAGTGTAATGTTATTGCATACTTTCCTGAAACTAGGTTTCCTTTTCGAAACAAAAAATAGAAAACGGCGAGGTACTGATCAAACCGTTACAAATATCAATATAAAGAAGCTGAAAATAATCATAAATGCTGGGCTCTTAATGTAAAACACTTTCAAATATGCAAAACACACTAAACGCAAACAATTAAGAAATGAATAATGTGTGGAGTTGCTTTCCTTATTACATATATCAATATTTAAGGGCTAATTCCTCAATTGCGACGACAAAATAGATTTATTACATTTATGGTTGACAAGTATTACATTTATGGGTGATTTTTTTATTACATTTATGGTTACCATTTATTACAATTGTGGTTGGTGTTTTTATTACATTTATGGTTGATTTTTGTTACATTTATGGGCGATATTACATTTATGGGTGCATTTTATTACAATTGTGGTTGATATTACATTTGTGGAGATTATTACATTTGTGAAGGTTACACACCGGACCTTAGACATACTTTAAGGATTCTTCAAGCATTTTATCAACTATAACAAAGCGACCCTATATGTTTTGTTTGTCCCCTTTGTAAACATCTTCTATCATCTTCAGTTTGCATAGAGAGAATATACCGCAGTCATATTGATATTTCCGGGTTTTCGTGAGTTTTTATGAAAAAAAGTCAATATAATTCGAGCACTCCTCCATGGATATCTATGCAACATTAAATTGTAATTGTAATTCTTGTAGTTTCATGAGAACCTTTGAAAATCTTGAAAACGTGGTCTGCACTCGATGTTCCACGGTAAAATAATCAGCTACATATCTTTTTTGTTGTTTTTAGTTCATTTGTTTGTTACTTGTGCTTGTCTGGTTTGGCTTATTCTTGTGTATCCATTTTTTGAATTATAAGTGACAATTTTCACCACTTTGATTTATAGCTGTACTTGTTAAATACAAAGAAAAATGAATAGGTATAAACATTGATTTCATAATAGATGTTATTCTGTCATAATTTTACATTTTTTTACTATTTTTACTACAATGCATGCAATACTGGTAGTTTCCATTAGAGTGTCTTGCAAGTAACATGTTAAACGGGTATACCTGCAACAGCTTACAATACTCATTGCATCATTCATTGCATCAATTAAGCTTTCATTGATTTAGCTTTTTTGCAAAGAGATTGATTCAAATTTCATTGATTTGCAAACCAAAGATATATGTTTGTTTGGCTCACCTTCCCTTTTAGCATGTCAATAAGCTGTAAATTTGGTGAGAACGAAAATTAAAACTGTGTAAATGTATGTAAATCCCTCGATTTCCTGGCTTCTAAAGGGACATAAGCTGTAACTTGTAACAAGTTTTTAAGTATTCTCCATCTGTATGTCAACTACCGTGTCTGACCCTAACTGGTTTGTCATGCTGAAATTTCGAGTATTCTTTTAGTCAACACAGCTTATTTGTGTGTAAAGATCATTGTTTGTTGTTTACAAACGAATTCTAGTCCGGACTTGAATACAATTTTCAACAATAAAAACGGATATTATACTCATATAGGTTACGTTGATATGCTAAACACTTTACTCCAGGTTAGGGATTCAGTGCAGAAAGTGTAGGAAATCACAAAGCAAAAGTTCTGAAAAAATAGCCAAAAGATACAGCTTATGGAGCTTTAAAAACGATTACCTCGACTCTGACAGTGTATATAAATAGGGATTTACTCTTCTTTTAAGTTTATATATGTCTGTCTGTCTGTTTGTTTGTTTGTTTGTTTATATATCTGTGTATTTCGCCTTTTTAAATAAGAAGATCACATCACCCGGAAGATTAAGGAGTTACAAAGTTACTTCTACAACAGCGGATACGGATACAGCCTACTCCTTCACAATCAAGGCAGGCAACTGGAGACATCACAACAACAACAGACACACCAGCCGAACACCATCCACAACCTGAATGCATCGAAACGCAATAATACAGATAAATTCACACTAGTGAGTTGTCTGTATTAGAGAATAATAAACGTGAATTCACATGAGTCAACATGAATACAGGCTTCCTGAATACAAGCAATGGATTATTTACTGCATTCAAGTGTATATACACTATTCAGCTACAATACAGGCAACCATCCATGCAAATACAATAAGTATTACTGGGTTTTCATGCAAAAGAATCATTTTATGTAAAAGCTGATCGGAATTCGTTCCGACGTCACTTTATGTATGCAACAATTAGCCACTCTTCAAATGTGGTTAAAGCAGTATAAAGGTACAATTTACTTTGAACTCACCCACAGGTAAAAACAGTGTGTACACTAAAGACTAGATGTGAACTGAATGTGCTCATGTGGTTTACAACAAGTTCATTATATAGTAGGACGCTTCACAGAACAATCAGATATCTGTCATATCATTATATGTAGCAGGTTTCATCAACTTTCGCACAGTACTCTCGGAGTTAAATCACTAATTACAAACTTCATTTAATATGCAAACGAGATCTTTATTAACTTGACACTGCTCAAATCTTCATGGGACAATTAGATCTCTATCAGACCAACCTCTGTAGCACGTTTCATCAAATTTGGTGCCATAATAGATATGACGTGAATGTTAAATATCTCTACTGATACTATTCACCGTAAACTCACACGTTGGACAGACAGAAATTTCTGAAGGAGTTCCTGCGCATACATTCCCAGAAACAACGTAATTAATGCCCCCAAATAGACACGCATCATTTTAATCATTTTTATTAGTTTACATGTATGAACTGTTTTTACCTGTGGGTGACTTCAAAAAACCCTATACTGCTAATTTTCCATTTGTAGAGTGCCTAATTGTTGCATGCATAAAGTGACATCGGCACAATGTCCAATCGGCTTTTCGATCGAAAGATTCAGAATGCGGATAGTGTTCTGCAGATGTGCATATTCTTGTTGTTGTGATGTCTCCAGTTTCATGCCTTGATCATTGTGAAAAACTATAGGCTGTATCCGTAGCCGCTGTATCTATTTATCTTTCAGTAAATAAGATCTTATTTACAATGGCGAACATATACATAGATATAAGAACCAGATGTGAACTGAATGTGCTCACGTGGTTTACAACAGGTTCATGATTTAGTTTTTCTTTAAGTTTTTATAGTTTATCAGTCCCCTTTTTTCTGTACGTTTTTTGGTGTATCAGCTGGCTCTCGAAATAAATAAATAAAAATAAATAAATTACTTAATAGGACGCTTCACAGAACAATCAGATGTCTGTCATGTCATTATATGTAGCAGGTTTCAACAACTTTCGCACAGTACTCTGGGTGTTAAAATCACTCATTACAAACCTTTATTAAATATGCAAATAAGCTGTTTATTAACTTGACACTGCTCAATTCTTAATGACACAATTAGATATCTAGCAGATAAACATCATTAGCGCGATTCATCAAGAAGAAGTTTTTGATGCCATCTTCATTTTTCACATCATGTAGCATCATGAATCTCATACGTTTTCAAATGATCACATATTCACTTGGTGTCATCCTAGATTCCGGTGCTACTTTATCACCACAAGTGGCTAGTGTGTGTTGTGCTGCATCACACGCCCTATGGAGAATAGGAAAAATTCGCAAGTTTTTGGACCAGCATTCTGCAGAAAAATTGGTTCACGCTTTCGTGACGTCCCGAATCGATTACTGTAACAGCTTACTTTTCGGTCTACCTGATTATGAAAT